>QNUK01000150.1:602500-1105000 GCA_013621035.1 Clarias magur
TATTATCTTTTAAGTTTCTTATATTATTTTAAAAAGGTATTTTCTGTTTTATTTAAATGTTATTCGTACCTACAGAACATCTTTCTACCTCTGTCTATGAGCTGCTATAACAGGTGAATTTTCCCACTCTGGGATTAATAAAGTTTACTGAAGGTTAGATCAAAATCTTATCTTATTGCACCATTCCTTATTTGTCTTCAACTATGTTTGGTATTTGAATCTTTAATTAAAGTTCCAGGTTTAATGATGCTTATATGTTACATAACTTTTACCATTCACAAAATATTTCAAATGTCTAAAACAAAGTTTTAAGCCATACTGATATTGAGCAACACAGATCAAATATATCACATAGCCACAACAAAACTAGTGTAAATATAATTTTTATTATTCAATGCAGACCTGCTCTTACTGTATATTGCTCTTATATTAGATCCCTTAAACAGTTGCTGAAGTTAATAAAAATAAATTATTAATAAATAATTTAAATAAAAAGCAAAGTAGAAATCACTGCTATGTTTAATAGTAAAAGTAAGAGCATTGACAGGATTGGAACTAAAAAGCTGTGTGGTCAGAAGAAGGGCACTAGTTAGTGAGACTAAGCAGGAAAAAAAGGTTTCGGTTTTCAAGTGAGCATAAAGACTGGACTTTGGGGCAAGGGAAAAAGGTCATGTGGTCTGATGATTACAGATTCCAGAGCCTATTCCAGCGCGATGGGCGCGTCAGGGTAAGAAGGGAAGCACATGAAGAGATGCACCAGTCATGCATAGTGTTCTGAAGCCTCTCAAGCCACTGAAGACAGTGTTATGATCTGGGGTTGCTTCAGTTGCTCAGGTCTAGACTCAGCAACGTTATGTGGCAATAAAATGAAGTCAGGTGACCACCTGAATGTACTGAATGACCAGGGTGTCACATCTGTGGAATTTTTCTGCGCTGATAGCACGGACATATTCCAGAACTCAGTTCGGTTCTGTGAGCATGAGGAACTGTTCAAGCAAGCATCTGCAATTGTTAATTGTTACAGTGGTAAAAGTCATAACCCACTATTATGAACATTCTACTTAAGTACTGGTGATTTGATTAGTTAATTGCATTAAACTAGTCCAGGAGTAGGTAAGCTAGTCAATAAAATACAGTTAATACGTACATATCAATGGAATTAATCAACTAATTAATTAATGTATTAGATTCAACAACATTATGACTTGGGCTGTTCCTTTGAAGGCTGTTCTATTCCTATTAGGTAACTTGTGAGTGGTCTATGAATGTAGTGCATAGGGTATGCTTTCAAACCGAACTTCCCTGTAGGTCCAGGTCAGTCATAGAACAACGGGAATGTTTCGTATGCCAAGCTCTTTCAGTCTAGGACAAAGACCTGATTTGTTATCTTCACACAAGACTGATAAGGCAATCAGGTTGACAACAGGCAGGCTTATCTTGCTGTTGCTTTACACCTGCATTTTATGTGTGTGACTTTACTATGCGTGGTTTAATCATATTTCCTATACACTCTGGACCAAGTGGAGGCACACACACACACACACACACACACACACACACACACACACACACAGGGACGGAGGGGTTTGTGAAGTAAAACTGGGGTTCAGTGATGTATTTAATTATTTCTTTTATTTATTTATTATTATTATTATTATTATTGTGTTTTTTTTAGGTAAAGCAGTGGAAATCTAACCATTATCAAAGCTAGTTAGTTATTATTATATTCTACTAGTCGACTTGGACTTAATGTGTTCTGTTCATGGAAATTTCATTAATATACATCAT
This sequence comes from Clarias magur, assembly GCA_013621035.1. Classification (NCBI taxonomy): domain Eukaryota; kingdom Metazoa; phylum Chordata; class Actinopteri; order Siluriformes; family Clariidae; genus Clarias; species Clarias magur. Next base: position 604,289 of record QNUK01000150.1, read on the forward strand.
TTTCATGAAATGTAAATTTCGAAAGTGAACATTCACAAGGTTTCATGATAGTGAAAATGTATTCATTGTATTATACACTGACATTTCTGTATCTGTTTAAGTTACAGTAAAATTGCTGTACAATCATCAACTGCTGAAACCTCACACAGCTATGTGAAGGTGTAAAGGAAAAGCTGAGGGAGATCAAGGTGGGAGGTGCGACATGGCCTACAGTAACACTGCACCTGTTAGATTTTAGAAGGAGAAAAAAAAACCTGAATGAGTGTAGATTACTGTGTTCCAGCCAATCAGTCTTCTCAGAGGCAGAACGATGCGGTGTCACATCCATAGAAAAGCATGCAGGACTCAGAGGGGCTCAGTGTAGTGGCCAAGCGGTGCTGAAAAGGACAACAGAGCAGGTGTGAGGATGCTGAGGGGGGATTCAGGGTCGGAACCTTAACAATGGACGAGCCGCAGAAACGTGAGTGATCATTACTGAAACTATTCAGCGTGCACAAATAGGAAAAGAAAAGTTGTCTTTTTCTTTTTCAAAAGTTTGACCAATACATTTATTACATTAAAGTATGGCTGATATAGACAAATTATCATGTACCACTTTTATTGGTTCAGTCTCTGTTGATTTTGTTTAAAGAAATATAATTAGAAGAAATATAATTCTGCCTTTTTTAGGCCCAAAATGATTTGTGTATGCGAAACATTATTATGCTGACTTGCTGATGCTTATAAGATAGGCATTGCTTTTAAATGACGCTATACCGAATGCAATGTTTCATCACAATATTAAAGATGTATAGGAATTTTTTTTTAATTATATAGAATAATAATAAGAATCTGAATGTTTATAATAATTTGCATATCTTTACAGCTATATTTAATGTTGTGGAACATCCATAAAACAACGTAGTTTCTATTTTAACTAGTCCGTCCCTCACCAGCCTCACTGTGCGGAAGTTGAAAAGACAAAAAACATAGAAAATCTCCACTTTCCATTACAAATCACTGAAACTGAAGACTCCTTCCATCAACATTACGTTAAAATGGAATAACACAAGCCTACAATGTCTCCATATTAATTATAATGCTTTTTCCTTTGTTAAAATAAATGTGATAATTAGTTGATTATTTGCCTCGGATTAGATGAAGCATCTCTCGTAGATGTCGCTCTGGATTATTTGTTACTGTAGAAACTCCAATGGGTCGTAAAAACCAATTGACCTTGGTCAGTTGATCATAATCTTTTTACCTTGATGGTATCCAGGCACTAGTGAAAGTTAAGCACTTTTTTATGTCGCTCTGGATAAGAGCACCTGCCAAACGCCAAAATGAAAATGTAATTGTAGTGAAAGTGCTTTAGGGTAGCAGAAATCAAGGAAGCTTTTACTCTCAAAAAGTCCCGGTTTGACTTGAACACCCTTTGTATCATCTATTAGAATGAGCACATTACCTTAACGATTTTTTCTGACCAATATGCATATTCTATTAAATTCTAAGTTTGTATGTTCTCTGTTCTGCACAGCACTAAAAGGCCTTGGCTCACTCTGCATCGGTTGCGGGCTTCAGATCCGCGACCGCTTCGTGCTGAGCGTGTTTCCTGACCTGCGTTGGCACGTAGCATGTCTGAAGTGTGTGGAGTGTCAGCAAAACCTGGACGAGTCACAAACCTGCTTCATGAAAGACGGAAAGACTCTGTGTAAAGACGATTATATCAGGTTTTTGATCAGTTTGATTTTATGCATTTTATATATAATTGTTTGAGGAGCCACAGTTGCCGCAGCATGAGCTGACTTGGGTATTTTGTAGGCATCTTGTCAGACTTGCAATGTAACTTTTACCATAAACATGGAAAAAATTTTGTGAAGTAGAAGGTGATGACAGAGTTCTAAAAACTATTTTAGAGAAAGATAAACAATGACTGGTTATGATACATCAAATTATATTTGGTTTATTACAAATAAAAATCTGGAAAATTTTGAAAATGAAAAACTGAAGAGAAAAAAAAAGTCAGTTGCTGGAAAAATATTACCTATACATACTGGATAATAAAACTGTAACGCTGGCGTGTCTGGACATTGAAAATACTGTATTTGAGAAAAGATTATTTGGTGGGACGCAAGATGAGTAATAGAACACATCAAGATATTTTTGTCTGTTTGCTTGTGCACGCATCACATAAAAAGGACTGAACTCATTTTAATGGGGTTTTCACAGGTGTATTTGGCCGAGCGTGAGGTAACATATAGGCTTTGTTTTTTCGCAGTCTGCCCTCGGGAAGAGAAGATATGCTAATGTGAATTTTACATGTAAATGCAAAACATCCTTATATCATGAAAAAAAAATCGACCTTGAAAAAATCATTAGCTTATCCCAAAAGTCAACAGGTGGCGCTGTACATTTTTTAATACACACTTACAGTATGAGTGTGCAATTAAAAACTGTTTAATGAACGCGATCTCACATCTTCATTCCGCTCACGTCACTGTAACACAAAAAAGTTCGACAGATGGCGCTGTTAGTAATGTACATAAATAAAGGCCACAGTAACCCAACACATATAACCTCTAGCTACTGTGCATGGTCCAGATAACCTACAGTAGATATCTTTGCCTTCATGATGCATTCGTCATATTTGATTTACAGTATGAGTATGCACGAAAGGGAAAAAGAAAAGTTGCCTTTGTTTTTCAAAAGTTTTTTCAAAAATGAATTACATTAAAGCATGGCTGATATAAACAGATTATCATGTACCAGTTTTATTGGTTCAGTCTCTGTTGACTTTGTTTAAAGAAATATAATCAAAAGATTAAATACAACAGGGTTAAATACAACCGACTTCAGCTTGCCGTGCATCATGGGTAATACATACAGCCATCTGAGAATGTTTCTGTGCTTGGTACAGACATGCAACGACTACTGGTTGTGACAACAAAATTATGAAAAGAATTAACATCATTTTTTTAACCAAAAAAAAGTCTGTCCTTTCGTCTCATTTGTATTTTGATTTGATCCCAAATGTTTTTCAGATTATACACCACTAAATGTGCGAAATGTCCAAAGTCCTTCAGCAGCCATGATTACGTCATGCGTGCAGGAGTTAACGTCTATCACGTGCAGTGTTTCCGGTGCGAGCGCTGCGATCGACAGCTGCTACCTGGAGATGAGTTTACCATCTGGGATGGCGGTCTGCTCTGCACGGACCATGAAAACTTAAATCACGGATTCATAACACTTACACATGACACAGGACATGTGACTGAGCTGGACAGATGTGATGAAGGAGCAGGTAAACACACAGTACAAACCAGTTGGAGGGAAACCATTAGAAACCAACACAGCAAAATCAGCAGATCTTTTCATGAATCTGAACTGAAATATTATGTACACAATCCGGGAAATCAAGCTTCAGATACAAAAATTAAGTTTGCATATACATACTAAATGATAAAAAGCATTTAACTAGATATAGTTAATGTTAGTGATTTCAAGATATAAGGATTGTAAAAAGAGTATGAAGGCATTTACATTATTTATGTAATGGTGAAGTGTTGAGATTTGAACGTCTCCTTCACATTCGCCGTTTTCCCGTATGCACATAGACGTTTCACTCAATAGTATTTTGCACCTGCATGCAGACACTTCCCAGTCGAGTGGAGAAGGTGACGCTGGCTGGCCGGTTGCACCCATCAAGCCTGAGAAGACTGCGCGTGTGAGGACGGCACTCAGCCAGTCTCAGCTCCATGTGCTGCGTACATGCTACGACACCAACCCGCGGCCGGATGCTACGATGAAAGAACAGCTGATGGAGCTGACAGGGTTGAGCTCACGTGTGATCCGTGTCTGGTTCCAGAACAAACGATGCAAAGACAAGAAGAGGAGCATGCTGGAGAGACAGAAACAGCATGAGAGCAGAGAACAGGTAGGACAATTCAGGATGCGCACTGACTTTTGTATTTCATTTCCTACTGTTTTATGCTAATATTTCAAGTAGTGAACAGTTTTGAGAATCATGAAGGGTCAGCTCTATATGTCTAGGGTCCTATAAAGTCAGGGTTTTCTGTTTCCTGTTTCCTGGACTCTATATTTCCAAGGGCTACTATATTCCCAAGACTGTATATTCCCAGTGCCCAAAGTTCCTTTGATTCTATGTACTGTATTTAAGTCCTAATGTTCTCAGGACATATTTCCGGGACCCATGTTTCCATGACTTTAAATATCCCAGGCCCCTATTCCCAGGAAATATCACCCTGTATGTCCTAGGCCCTACTGTATGTTCCCAAGACTATATTTTCCCAGGGACCGACATCCAGGATGTTTTATGCCCAATACCTCCCAGAATTCTATATTCCCCAGGCCTACATCTCTATTCCCAGTGCCCCATGTTTCCATGATATTCTGGGCCCCTATTCCAAGGAACTATCACCGTATATGCTCCAGACCCCTATATTCCCATGGCTCTATATATCCCAGGTCCTATGTTTCCAGCACTCTATCTATCTCAGGGCATTATATACAGTAGAGTTCTGTGTCTCTATATGTTCTATGCGCCCAAGACTTTATTTTCCCAGAGCCCTACATTACCATTATTATTTATTCCCAAAACTTTTTACTCCCAGAATTCTATAATCCCAAGCTTTACATTCCCAAGACCAGAGGTGGAAAGAGTACTAAAATTCTGTATTCAAGTAAAAGTACTGTTACTTCAGTGAAATTTTACAAGTTACCATTATAAAAATCTACTCAAGTAAAAGTAAAAAGTAGCTCATAAAAAATTTACTCAGAGTAAACGTATCTTCTTGATACGTTTCTGAGTAAACTGAGTATCTTTTTTTTTTTTTTTAACAGCGGGGTGGGATGAGGCAATCTAGCGTAGTTCAAAAAAGATGAGCAGATATAAATCTCAAACTAGTTGTTTTTAACTGAAGGAACACCTTTGCATAATAAAGCTGTTGTCTTTCTTGTGCTTGAAAATCAAAGTGGTCTCTTAAATATGGCGTTACGTCCCAGTCTAGTGTCGGCCATACAGCAAAAGAATGGTTCAGGATTCTATTTTAAACTGTATGGAAATGGTGGCAGAAAGAACTAGATCCAGTCATTAACTGATGAAATAATGAGGTGACCAGGACACGAGACACACACGCGAGCGCAAGCATAATATTTTATTATTATTATTTTTGCATTTTCATTCATTTGTTTTACTCAGTAGCGAATATGATTTAAAATGTAGCGAACTACAAAACTTCAAACAAAACACACAAGTAAAAGTAAAATTACAGATTTTAAAAACTACTTTAAAAAGTAGAAGTACTACCCTGAGCTTGATGTTTTTTAAAGAAACAGAAAGCCCTACATTTTGTAAATGTTCCAATGCTGTGTTTATAGTTTTACCTCTGAGCGATTTAAACCAATGGTATTGGAAATTCCACCAAAAGTGCAAAAGTATGTCTCATCAAAGAAAAATTCCAAAGGTAATTGATTTATGAATCTAAACTTTCTTTCAGCTGCCCCTATCAAGGGGTCACTATAGCAAACCATCTGATCTGCACACAGCTTTGCACATGCTTTTACGGCAAATGCCCCTCCTGACATAGCCCTCCCATTTTATCCAGGTTTGGGACCAGTGTTGGGTAGTATGGGGTGTGGCAACCCACCGACAACAGAGCTCGGGTCTGGATCCTCAGATCCCCAAATCAACAACCTAGTGCCTTAGCCGCATGAGCCACTAATCTGATTAAAGCAAAACCTACTGGTCAGAAAGGCTTGAGAATTTGACAGAACTCTGATTTAATCCTTGTTGAGAAGTCTAACATTCTTAGGATTGATAGATTTTTTTATTATTTTATTCACAGGTTGATCTGATGGATGAGACGTTGTCGGCTGTCACTTCTGAAAACATGGACTTAGACACGCTGATGCACCCACTCGATCTGCAGAGTCTCCAGCCGTCTTGGAAGCTCCTGACGAGTGATCAAACTCTAGATCAGGAACCCGTGACGATTCTCAGCCAGCTACTGAACAAGTAGTGAACACTACAGGAAAGTTAAGTGTAAGTTAAGACGGGATTGAAATCTAATGTCCTAGTGTTGTTTCTTGTCATTTTCAGTAGTCTCTCGCTCTCTCTCTCTCAGACAGTAAGGTAGGGGTGTCGTCTACAGGAATTGATGTTGTGTTAAATTTCATTGAGCCACGATTTTTTATTTTTAATTAAGCATTATCCATCCAGAGAAAATAGCCTTCACTATTGTTTTCTGTCTCTCAATGAATTTAAGCTGCCGTGTGACGATATTTTTTTACTAATTTATTTTATCACTTAGTAAAATTTTATGTATTTGCCTTCATAGGATGGACTGAACCTGAAATACCACTCAGATGTGTTTTGTTCTCAAGTGTGTATGCAGTTCATCTTGATAAATACTAATCAGCCAGTTATTATCAAAGCGCTTTTACAGCAAAGCTGATTCACATCCAGTGATGCTCATAAAGCTGCAGAAAAGGTGCAAAGAAACAGAGTTGAAAATTATAACACTCTAAATATTTTAGTTATGCTTTTCTCATTCCTTTCTCTTGACAAATTTTTGGAGTTTTTTTTTTTTTTTTTGCTTCCTTTGCAATTTTTTATTATTATTATTTTATTAACATCTGTATAGAAAATGTTCCTATAAAGTTAATTAAATTAATTGAAGTCCAGCAGATGAAACTCACATTAGATTTATTATACTGTATGTTTACACAATTAACACAGACTCAGGAGCTCCCAAATATGAATGGATAGAAGCTTTTTTTGTTTTTCAGTTTAACTTGATTTTCATGTTTATTCATTTTCTTGAATGTTTTTACCCTTGTCTGGCTTAAAAAACGAGGCCTAATTATCTTCAAAGTCAAAACTATGTTGTTGTTGTTTTTTCTTTTTCTTTTTTCTTTTTTTATTTAAAACACCATAGTAGAAATATTGTCAAATTTCTGGTATTTTCTTTATCACATTCAAGTAATTTCTAATATTTCCACAAAGTTATTTACTGTCTATATTCTGTATACTCTGTAATTTTGTTTATTCTTTTTCTGTTATGATGACATCACTTTTTTGTTTTATAAATGTTATTTATTATTTCGCTTCATTAATTATTAACTATGTTAATCAATTATTTAACAGAAGTTGTTTGTTCTAAACCTCGCATTGTAATGATTCTAATAAATATTTTCCATGATGCATTATTTATGTTCATCTTTAGAATCACAAACCTTTTTTTCTTGCTCAAATTGCTTTACTTCTTAACTCTACCTCTTAGACTCCTCCTGTTTTTTTCACACTCTCCTCAAGTTTCTCTCTCCTGTTTGATCAGTTCAGTCTAAACACAGATAAAGCTTTGGAGATATGGGATTTGTGGACCTGCAATAATCAGACTTTGTACAGAAATGATTAATATTAGCATTGGATATGTTTGAAGTAAAGATGAAAGAAAAACCCACTTTCCCACGCCGTCTCCTTGAGTGACCTACATGCCATTTACAATTATTCATTCCCAGTTCCAAACATGGCAGAATTCAGTAGAAGGACAGAGCTGTTAGGTGAAAAGCGTACACATTAATAGTTATACAAAGTTTGTAAAATAAAAAATAAAAAAATTCAGTTACAGTTGATTTTAACTATGTATTAGATGATGTCAAATCAGTATTAGATTATAAACTTATGGTGACCATAAATGTCATGACAATATTGGGTTTTCAATTATTTCTTTATCTAGGTCAGACGGATTGCATGACGTACATATTTATTGAAAGAAAACCAGAGGGATTTGTGGCATGGGGTGGCATGGTGTTATAGTGATTATCTCCGTGGCCTCACATCTCCATGGTTGAGGGTTTGATTCCTGTCTTGGAGCTGTGCAAGAAACAAGCCCCTGCGCCAAAGGTTTTTCACTCATCTTTTATACTGCTTATCCTTTATACAGGGTCACAAGGGGCCTGGAGCCAATCCCAGGAGACTTTGGGCATGAGTACTTATTAGATAGGAAGATAAGAAAAGTTATTTCAAAAGTTACTGTTGATGTACACTCTTCATGGACATGAATGTCATGACAATATTGGGTTTTCAAAGATTTCTTTATCTGGGGCAGAATGATTGTACGACTTACATATTTATTGGAAAAAAGCCACAAGCATTTGGAGCACAAGGTTTACTTTATTTAGGTTTTTCTGAAATATACATAATGGCGCAGTGTTGTAGTGGCACTGTGGCCTCATCAGAGAATGAATGAAGATGAATGAAAAAAAGGATTTTGTTTCTTGCATAGCTCCATGCACACGGACCCGAGACGGGAATCGAACCCTAACCACTCTGACACCAGGCCGATCAGCTCCAAAAATCCACCGCTTGAAAATAGTTTAAGTCTGCAGCTGACCACATAGACAAAGAAAAAGCCTTCATGTTTTTGGAATGTTTTGACCGGAGGTATGTTTGGAGGGGTTCATAAAGGAGAGGTGTTCAAGGAGTTAAGCGTGATGGTAGTGGTGGAATTGTGCATTTGGGCTGTTATGCTGCCAGTGAAACTGGAGCATTTAATGAATTCATCAGCAGGCTATATGTAGTAAAGCAGGCAATTTAACAGGGTTTTTAAAAAAATTTAAATTGGAGCCTCAACCCTGTCAAAATGTTATAGGTTGTGCTTAAAAGTTAGTCACATGCCAGAAAACCAGCTTAATTGGACACTGCCAATTCTGTGAAAAAGAATGGTCAAATATCCAACCAGAGTTTGGTTTGATCTCTACAATAACAATCTGCTAAACATAAACTTAGTAAGGAACATACTGTACAACCAAATGTATGTATGTTTTGACCATTTAGGTATAATTTTGAATCTAATATAAAGTAAAATACAATTGTCATGAATTACTGCTGGTGGTAACCGTGGGCAAAACTTAAACAAAGGATGTTGGCTTTCCCAATGGGAGCATGACGCACACAAAGATATTAACCAAATAACTTAGACTAATATACAAGACAGACAAGAGGACTAACTAAAACACACTAGCTGCTAAGCTGGATGGTAGCTAATCAGACTGCTAACAGACTAGTAGCCAAAGATCTAAGGGATGAACAGACTAATAACTAACTAAGCAGGTTAGTGGCTAAGCAGGTTAGTAACTAAACAGACTAAGATCTAAGCAGACGTGGAGACTAAACAGACTAAGAACTAGGCAGGTTAGTATCACCATGTTAGTAGCAAAACAGACTAAGAACTAAACATTCTACAGTGGTACTTACACAAGGGAAACCGAACAGACTAAGAACCAAACTAACACATTTAACAAAGACAGCTCCACAAAACATATTCCAACTTAAAACAAACACAAACTAAAACAGAACATAACCAAACAAAAGCCCACTTAACATAACAAATGCCCGACCCAGTTTCCCGGAACAAACAGCTATTTATCGAATGTTTAATGAGCTACCTCGGTTCAGGTGAGCACTCTCATCACCTGACCGAGGTGCCATCTGGGAAACAAAAACTACAAAACTAAACCAACTTAAAACAGTGCCCTCTAGTGGTGAACCAAATTCTTGGGGTTTCTTCTATTTAAGAGCTATGCTGTACATATTCTGCCCCAGAAAAAGACCAGTTAAAAACTCATTGCAAGCTCAACGCTGCCATGACATTCTCGTTCATTATGAATTTAAACAAACATCTGACCAAAACTGAACTATAGAAAGAATAAAGTATTAGTTAACATCAAAAGCATTAATATAACTCTGTAATCAGAGTTAGAGATGCATTTTCTGAGCATTCAAAATCAGGAATTCATGGGTGCTCTTGAATAAGTAAAAGCAAATAGCAAATCCAACAGTGAATATAATGATTTTAATAACAGTGGGTTGTGATTTCCACCACTCTATATCTCGAGCCCCAGGCTGCGGTTCACAGAGCCCCCTGAATAAATCAGGCAGTGATTTATTTCTGTCTATCTCCTCTTCCTTGTGTCTTTATAAAATGCCTGCTGTATTCTGTATTCTGTATGTCGCTGTGTGTGAATGCGGTTCAATTACAGTTCGGCACTTCTCTACCATGCTTTTGTTCTTGAAATCAAATAATGAAAAGGGGCTCAGTGCTTCACCCAGGGCAATTCATCCTCACCAAAAAGAGATTAATTAATGTATCGAATCTGTGCTTTTTGCTCTCACAGCTTTCATCTTTACACCCCATGTAGGAGGTTTGTGAAGTTGCTCAATGAGCGACAAAATATAAATTATAGCCGCCTTTTCCCGAATGAGAGGCTTTAATTAAAATGCTGATTCAAGAGCGAATGCAAATTTAGAAAGAACCCACAGCTGGGCTTTAGTGGTGTGAAATAAACTTATGTTTTCTCTTTAGTAGAGCGTGCTAATATTAAGATGCACGATAACATCAGGGCGCATGTTACGACCAGAGGCTACAGTATGCTAATGCCGCGGTTCCTTTTTCAGTGCCATCCTGACATGACTTGATTTCAGTATTTCCGTTCAGTTCATTTCCCACCACCATCTTAAGCACCACTATAATGCACTATCATGAGTAATGCAGTGTGTGTTTGATAAGTTCAACTGTTAAACACTGGCAAAATACCTTTAACTGTTCTCCGATGTTTGCCTTGTTAATCTTTTCCAAGTAATTCTGCTAATGGCTTCCGGGATAATATTGTAGCAATTTTTTTAAGAAATGAGGACTAACAAGGCATGATTAAGAGAGACTGAGACATGAAAGATACATTTATATAGATATTAATTTTAGTTCTTTAAGATGTTCAAAAACTTTCTATCTACTGTAGGTATAATATCCTCATTTTTTAATAGTTCATTCCATTCAGATTGGTATATTTTCATATTTTATATATTTTATGGCGGCGGCATGGTGGCTCTGTGGTTAGCACTGGCTCCTTACATGTCCAGTGTCCGGGTTAAAATTTCCCCCTCAGTGACTGTGTGCATGAATCTTTAATAGATGTTCTGCCCTGTGCTTGGTGGGTTTCCTCCAGGTACTCTGGTTTCCTCCCACAGTCCAACGACATGCAGCATTGGTTCGATGGCATTCGCAAATTGCCCATAGTGTGTGAAAGAGTGTATGAATATTGACTGGAGGTCCTACCATGGTCGTAAAATGGGAATAAATACAATGGTCACCACTGGCCTTCACTGTCCCTAGTTGGACTACACTGGTCCTAGATGTATGTATTTTAATATTTTTCTATTTTTATTATTTTAAATTATTAATTTTTGTAAATGATTTTTACATTTGTATTGAAATTTAATCTAGTTCGTTTAATCGTATTCTCTAGTGCATTTTTGCTGCATCTTTTTATTGTATTCTATTTTTGCATGTTAGGTCACAGACAGCATTTTACTGCATATCATAGTGTGTAAGGTTTGCACATGCGTTCATTTTATTGTATTAATCCATGTATTCATTCATCGTCTATACCGCTTTGTCCTGTATACAGGGTCGTGGGGGGCCTGGATCCTTTCCCTGGAGACTTCCAATCCATCACAGGGTGCGAATACACACCCACCCACCCCCCCCACACAAACACACACACACACACACACACACACACACACACACACTATGGGCAACTTGGGGACACCAATTAGCCTAAGCTGCAGGTCTGTGGACTGTGGGGGGAAACCGGAGTACCTGAAGGAACCCCACCATGCACAACGGAGAATATGCAAACACCAGACAGACACATATCTAAGGCAGGAATGCAACCCTTGTTCCTGGAGATGTGAGGTCATAGTGCTAATATTTGTGTACGTGACAATTAAAATTAGAATTTTTGAAGACAAGACATCCTCCAAGACACATGCCAGACCAGCCAAAACCTCATCCTTCATTCTATTTAAAGTTCACTTCATTATTTATGCCTCAAACCATTCTAAAAACTAACCTAAACCTATATTTTAAATATATATTACTTGATTTATCATGTTTCTTTCCTTTTATATGAACAACACAGTTCAGTACACAGTGAAACCAAACAACGTTCCTCCAGTACCAAGGTGCTACATATAACATAAATTAACAAAAACTAACTAGCTACAGTAACTCCATCTATCCATCTAGGAACCTCTGTAGTTTAACTAGGGACCAGTGTGTTTTTTCCCGTGATAGGACGTCCAGTCAACACTCACACACTACGGGCAAGTTGGAAACGCCAATTATCCTAAACTGCATGTCTTTGGACTATGAAAATAAGATGTTACACAGTCTGGTGTGCATGAAATGCTTCAGTATGGGCACCTTTTCTGATCAGACACACCCCTCACACTAAGACTTAGCTTGAGGTCCGAGATGGCACAAGTCCCAAACCAGACAGTGATGCATCTGCACAGGTTGCTCTCGATAGTCCCTCTATAGAAGATGGCAAGTTATTTATAAGAGTGAAATGCATTACATTTTAAAGGTATTCTCCACCCCTCATGGCTATTATAATAAGCTCCAACATGCTGGGAGAGCCTTCCATAGCATGGCTGTAGGGATTAGTGATTATTCAGCCACAAGAGCATTTTAAAAAATCCTCAAAACAGTGATATTTGGAAAGTAGATTTAGAGTCCAGATAATCCCACAGATGTTCAGCGTTGAGGGTTGAGGTCAGGGCTCTTCCACCTTCGTCAGCCTTAACGGATGTTGTCCTGCTGGAGCAAGTTTTGACCTCTGTTTTTCCAGTGAACCTTTCATACTGTAGGTGTGATGGTCAGGGGTGCACATACTTTTGGTGAGACCGTGTATTTCAACTAAGATGCACATACAAGTTTTGCAGTTCAAGAAAAAAAGTGATAATTGTAGTTTAAAAAAAAAAAGTCTAATCTGAGTTGTGTATTAATGCAGTGTGCAGCAGCGGTTTAAAAACAGTTAACTGTTAAAACATTAGCTTGTGTTGTAACGGCGCTAATATTCTGTGTTTTGCAGCACAGGTGGTTACGCTGCTCTGAAGCTTGTCTGCAATTCATATGTAAAACACACCTTCACGCAACACACACACCACATGTGTCTTGAATGCTCAAATGATCAGAGGGTTGTTTTCTGATTAGCATATCTCCTCAGGCTAATAACAAGTATTTACCTCACATCCTTCAAGGATGTCCTTGCATCCTTTTTAAATGTGTAGAATGATCCTGCTTCACTTAAAACACTTCTGAGGTGAGTGTGTGACAAGAGCACCTCTTCAGTATGTCAATAGCCACCAAAAGAGAGGTGGGGCATCAGTCGTGGCCCTGAGGAGAGACCAGGCGTATTTTACTTTGTCTCTCTGAGTGGAAATGTAGTTAAAGGATGAATAGCGGGAATGTGTGGACGTGAAAGGCGCACTCGAGTCTAATTGAGCACAGGATGCTTGAAGAGTATGCAAATATCGGCGAGAACGCTAATCTTACAGTGTATGCTAATGTAGGAGCGTATGCTAATACTGGAGTGTATGCTAATGTGGTTTGTTATGAGAAAATAAGGTGGTGAAAATAAGGCTAATAATCAGGTATAAGCATCTCAAATTATCTCAGAAACGCTGTTTTGCATTAAAGATGGTTTGAAATAAATTATCTGAGATGCTTTAGAGCTATTCATACAGTATTAGCGGGAGCGTTTATAAAATCTCCGTTCTGTCGCATTTCACAAACAGGGAAACGTCTTTTGACTTTCAAACACCATTCCAGTTAGGACTTAGCCAAATAGGAATATAACACCTACAAGGGGCGTTCAGGTCAAACCGGGACTTTTGATTATACAGGACAACAGAACACAGTAAAAACCTTTATTTCTGTATATAATCTCCTGCTCCACTAATGCACTTATCCCGGCATCACCAAGGTAGAAAGTCTTTGTGGGAATTTCAGTCATGAACTATTGAGCGACTGCAGTCACAAGTCATCAGAGAACAGCAGCCTGGTATCAGCTGTGGCCAAGACCATCTCATGGTCAAGTGGAAACGTCCCCAGTCACCACACGCATTCCAAGCAGACCACACCGGGCGATCCTTAGCAGGGAGCCGGAGGCCTCCATGTGACGAGAACTCCGAAAAGCAGCACACAAGGATGAGTGAAACAGGTCCAGAGGGCAGAAGGGGTCAGGAATGCTAGCAACTCAGTAGTGCCATGTGTAGCCCAACAGAGAGCTTTAAGTCTTCTGTACTGTTGTACTGTATATGTCAATCAGTTTTACAGCTTTTTTACCTAAAAGACCTAGTTTGACTTTCAGTTTGACGCCCCTCATAGTTGCATTAATATAAACCTGTTATTTAACTTTAATGATTTGACTCCTGGTATCAATAGCAGGGGTGTCTCTGGTTAAGTTGTTGGACTGCAGACCAGGAAGTCCTGCCAGGTCGCCACTATTGGACATTTTGAGCAAGGTCCTTCACCCCCCATTGCCCCCCCCCCCCCCCCCCCCCCCCCCCATGTGTTCAGATACAATCGGGCACCGAGCTGGCAACCCGACCGCGTAAATAACTGCCACAGAAATGGTGGATGTACTGTATATACATTGCCCCATGTGGCGGCAGCATGTAGCCAGGATCGTCCATCAATAGATGTAGAAATGTGGACGCTATATGAATTTCTTTCAGTTGAATACTGGCGTGTGCTTTTTCTGAAAGGTCACATGATATCTGAGATGTGTTGCTGATGCTGAGCTTATGCAGACAGAAAGAATTTTATAAGTCAGTGCCAGTTCATATGAACTCTTACCCATCACAGGCATTAGTTTTGGCTGAGTGTATGCAATACAACTTAAAGGTCACTAGATGGCAGTAAAGAGGTTTGGGCTTTGGGCTAAAAAAAAAAGGAAAAAAAAAGATAATGATTAACTGAAATGGGGTCTGATATAAATGCCTAGCTGTTTCTGCTGATATATCAATATTATACTATAACAGGAAAACCTCTCTAAAAAATGGACAGGAAGTGTTAAGGAGCGGCAGAGAGAAGATCCGTCCATCCTTCTTTCTGTAATGACATCTTAATGGCAGAGGAATTAACAGCTAGAATCATCACACACGCACACAAACACACACACAGCATGTCTGTTCCCAGAGAGGCTCTTAAAAGAGGAGAGAGTTCATAAGGCTTGTGAGAAACAGTGCCTGAAGTTTCCTCTAATCTAAAAATACGCCATATTCCCAAAAGTAGAGGAAATGTTGGTTTTTGAACATAGAAGAATTTGAAAGAGACCAGATGTTTAAGAGATTCCCGAAGAAAAAAAAACGCAGTGCTATAACATTAACACAGGCAGAAACACTACTTTTTCTTGCAACACAAAGAGCAGGGGCAGTTCTGCTTTTCTGGCCAAATGGCTGGATTGAATCTCATTTAATTTCGTCTGATGACAGGACAAACCTTTTCCATCAGGGTTTACGGATTCCTGTCTCGGAGGTTGTGGGAGATGCAGTAAACTGACGTACTGTCTGTAATGTGTCTCTGATCAGTCCTTCATTACGCTATTCAGGAACACGACTTTACATTTCAGATTGGGGAAAATACAGTATACATTTTGCTATAAACAACGAAATAGTTTATTCTGAGAATTGTCTTTACGGAGACGTTGAAAAGAAAGGTGCTGAAAAGTCACTGAAAAGCTGGAAACGTCAAGTCAATGAGTTTCTGGTGAGAAAAGGGAACAGCCCAGTAACAACCTCATTCAGCATCACCAGTACATATATACATGTATATATTAATCACTAGCTTGATCATCTGTCCTCATCTGCACCTGTTTCCCACTGGTTTATACTTAAATTTAGCCACTTTTCATGCTTGAATGATTCATAGCTTACTGAAACCACTCAGGACTGAAAACGAGAGACAAAAATAAAACCCAAAGAATTACTCTCTGGCTCTTAATAAGCGATATATATGAAAAAAAAAATGGGTGCCCAAGACTTTTGCACCATACCATATATAATTTCGAAAGTTAACTAGTGCTGCACCAATTACATTACACACTATTCAATGTGAAAAAATCATGATTGGCTACATTTGCCAGGAACATCAGTGATTGTTGCAACTTTTCCCAAGTTAAAGTAAAATATAAGATAAACCTTTATTTGTTCCACAGTGGGGAATTTTCTATGCACGTAGAAAAAGAGCGGTCATCTGTCGCTTTAATGCTTCCCAGTGTAAACATGGGATAATAAAGTCATAAACCTGCAAATCAAAAGTCTGCGTCACTTGTGGTCACTATTCTGAATTACAGCATTTTTGCTGTACGGTGAAAAGTGCGCACTAATTACAGTAGCACTTTGTAGGGAGTTTAGCTTTTTTTAAAGTGAAAGCTCGAAAGCAAATTCAGCAAACTCATCTCGAAATCCCATCCAATTGATGTACTCTACTGCATAGTTGCGGTTTTAAAAGGGGCAAATTATTGACCTACATCAAGCAAAGAAAAAAGACAGTTACTACAGTTGGGTTAAGAATTGTCCAACACATCATAAAAGTAAGAATGACAGTGATCAGACGTTGTAAAAAAAAAAATAAACAAACAAATAAATGAATAAATAAGCAACAGCTTTGTTTAATAGTGAATGTATATATGAATAGCAAATAAATAGTGACTTTGGAGCGATGGAAAAATATCTGATGAGGCCAGATTGAGTCTATTCCAGAGTGATGGGCGTGTCAGGGTAAGAAGGGAAGCGCATGAATCGCTGCACCCATCATGCATAGCAGCCACTGTACAAGTGTACAAGCCTCTGAAAGTCAGCTGATGACCTGAATGTACTGAATGTCCAGGGATTCTTATCATCGGAGTTGTTCTTGCCTGATGGAAGGGCGATATTCCAGGACTCAGATTGTGAAAGAAGAATCATTTTCACACATGAACTGGACACCACATTGTGCCCCATAATCAAATATAAATGCAGACTTTTTTCTGACTGTGTATATGATTGTATTAAATATGAGATTGTTAAGCCTACAGTATTTTGAGACATTTCTTCTAAATGCAAGCTTAAAACATGTTTATAGTATCGGTAGGTAACGTTACTGTTGAGAAATTAAATCAACAAAATGATCTGGACAATTGAATAAGATTATTTCAAAAGAGGTGCAAATGAGAAAAATGTGGAATACAGTAGGTGGTATAAGTTTCTAGGAGTTTTACTCATTCATTCACTCACTGATTCTCTATAACAATTATCTTATACAGTACGTTGTGGGGGCCTGGAGCCTATTCCAGGGGATTCGGGGCACAATGTGGGGTTTGAAAACACCAGTTAGCCTTCTTGGGATGTCTTTGAACTGTGAGATAGCATGGGGAGAACATGCAAATGCCCCCCAAACACACACCACCCAACACACACAAATGAAGAGTCGAACCCTCAACCCTGGAGGTGCGAGGCCACAGTGCTATCCACTACGCCACCACTTGCTAAGATGTAATATTTTACATATTGATACAGAATGAAACTTGTGGATGTACAGTACAAAGGGCATGTTAATAGTTTCATAATGCTGTCCACTGAAAAATAACCTTATTGCCTTTTATAGATGAAACTTGCCACTTGGTCAAATATTCACAAACCACAACCTAAGGGAAACAAGTAAATTGGAGGTTCATGCATCACGTAAACATCTGGGCGTATTTCACTCACAGTAGCTTGTTCACTCTTGTGGCTCAGCAGTTCCAGCTCTGTGCCGCTGATCGGAAGCTTATGGGGTCACCCAGCTGCCACTACTGCGAATCAAATCATCAATCAAAGAAACGAATGTACTGTAAATGCAAACATCATTCTAACCCCAGGATGCATTTTTGTGCTGCTTGTCTTTCTGAAGCTTAATGAGTCTAAATTGCATCTTCGTTTAAAGTTGCGGCCTAATGAGGGCATTTAGAGTCCAATCTGATTTGGACACAACCATATGCTCAAGAGAGGAAAACAAGAGAATCTTCATATTCCCCCCGAGGAACGACCCTAAAGTTAAAGAAATATGCCATGTGTAAACACTCTGACATGCACACACACTCGCACTCACGCACACACACACACACACACACACATGGTCACAGCCAAGTGCTTCGTCTGCCTTACCATTTCAGTAACATAGTTGTGCACAATCCAAGTGGACAAGATACACAAGCTCTGCTTTCTAAACCAAAGGCCTCATTAATCAACTTATTGTATTTAATTAATTCTAACACATTTCTGTCACGTCTTATTTCACATGCGTCCCGGCAATATTCAGTGTGTGCTGATTCGTCCACAAAAAAAGAAGAAGAAAAAAAAAAGGTCACGCCAAATCAAATAATGTCTGAGATGCATGCAGGTCTGAAAACATATTTGTAAAATTCTTTCACTTTTCACTCAGACTGGCCTTTATTTCTATGTATTTCTGGCATTTCCTTAAAATGCCTGACGTTGTATTAAGAGCTCTACGGTGTTGGATCGTTTCCCAGCATTCAGTGGCGCTCACAAAAACCCTCAGATGAATAAAGAACCATCTGCAATCTAATAAAACATGCCCATGTGCCAACAGTCTCTGGCCACTTAAAATCACCCTGCTGGCTCGACATCTTTGCAGATACTAAGTGAAATCAATCTCTAACCCGGGGAGGCCCGAGTTGGCGTATAAATCACTTCGGACGGGATCAAAGACCTTCTGCTCTCCTTGTGCTGTAATATTGGAGCTGTTTCCTGCCTCTCCAGGTTTTATGTGTAACCCCAACAGTGGGTTCATGACCAGAGTCACCTCTAAAACGCACCATCACAGTTAGAGACTAAAGGATAGATTTACATCATATTGTCCAGACACACACACACACACACACACACACACATGTAATGGAGAGCAAAGGTTATGTCAAACTCAAAGAGATCATAAAAACAGTGCACTCGGGCTCACTGGTGTTTGTAACACTGGATGATGTTTTACATCATTTTGCAGAGGAACTTGTAAAAAAAAGAAAAAAAAAGAAGAAGAGACAAAGAGCATCACTTTAAATGATGAGGTCGTTCAAACAGAAATGCGCACAACCTCCCGCACGGGCCGCATGCAGTTTATTGGCTAAGATAAGTTACCTCTTTAAGTTGAGCTTTCATTGTAACGTAGCTAAAATCGAATGGACGCTTATACAGTAGCTACCAGTTTAGCTTCATGAAAGCCCGCTGAGTTCGGAAAGACGAGTAACAGTTTGAAAATGTTTTAAACATTATCTAGGAAAAAATGGGCATTTCCGAAAGAAAAAAAACTGGAAAGCTTCAATCAGTCATACAAAGAGGCCCCGCCTCCTTCACAGAAATAGACACGGGTCATGCCTCAGACAGAGAAGACACTCACAACGGCCACACCTTCTTTATTGAGACTGATAGATGCTGAGGCCACACCCCCTCACATTTTACCTCATTATCCATTTGAGCAGTTGAGGGACCCAATAGTGGCAGGTGGTGGTGCTGGGGTGTGACCCTGCGACCTTCTGATCAGTAGCCAACACTTTTACCAATGAGCTACCCCGGCTACACCTTATTTATTGAGACCAATAAATGCAGAGGCCACACCTTCTTTACTGAGACAGACAAGGACAGAAGCCACACCTTTTTTGAGACGAAAGCACCTCGCTTGTTCTTTCAGACAGACAGAGGGTGAGACCACGCCTCTTCCGTGATCCGGGGCACATGCCGCATTCAGCTTCCTCAGTCTGGGGCCCCCACATGGCCCCGTAAGAGAACAAGCTTGACAAAGGTGCCAAAAGCCTGGTCTTCAGGATTCTAGATGCCATGGGCTCCGTGAGCCTCCTGGTGAAGTTTGGATCGTGAACAACATACTTTTAGGTAAATTTGAAATTTAATGAGTCTTCCAATGAGTGATTGAAAGGAAATCCACTGAGAGAATGGGCTGAAATGATGTGTTACCTGTAAGGGACTTGTACTGACATATTGGGTCTAAGGACATCATGGGTCCATTAAGCTTGAAAAAACGTTTAGGAGGTTAGTGACTTTCACTGACATATTGGGTCTAAGGACATCATGGGACACTGGATTCTTTATTGAGACAGGTAGATGCAAAGGCCACGCCTTCTTTATTGACAAAGACAGAAACAGAGGCCAAAAAGGTACCTAAAGCTGTCCTGTACTGAGACACACCTACTACACTGAGACACATACCTTTTTCATTGAAACAGATTGATACAGATAGAGTCCACTCCTCTTTCTCTGGACTTATTTCCATGATTTAGGGACATGTCCTATTCTTCTTCTGCTGTAAGTATTCTGTGTTGGTTCAACCTCCAGTTTTCCAGATATTTGTATCCGTCCATCTAGGAACCTCTGTAGTCCAACTATGGACCGTGGTGATTATTGTTATTCATGGCCTGCGGTAGAATCAAACATGTCTTCTGCATAAAATTAACACGATTGTCGTCACTGCAGTGGTTAGTACACAGTTCATGACATTATCATCTATCATGTGAACAGTTTAGAGTCATGTGCTGCATTCTCCTCATGGTCATAAGGTGAACACATCTTTCTTTATTCAGAGGATTGAAACAGCACCCAGGACGGGTTTTCGATTCTTTCCACTAAACGTGTTTGGACAGTAGTTAAATGTGGATACAGGAGCCTGTCCAAATAAAGTGCTTCATAGTCCAGAGAACAAACATACCACGCCTGGAAACAGACTTGGAAACACACTCCTCCTCGAAGAGTACCACTGCAGCACGGAGGCTAAATAAGGCAGTGGAATAAGAGCTTCTGTTCCAATCCTGGATTTCATACACACTTGTCAACTTGCATTCTCTTTTCCACTTGTTTTTCTCAGGTGATGAGGCCTGCAGCATGTTAAGCATATTTCAGTGTCTCTTTCATTATAATGATCACAGCGATTAATAAACACACCCGAATGGAAACGTAGAGTAGATAAACCAGGCTAATTTGTCTCTTGGCGTAATATCATGTGCATCAAACGGGATTCAGAAGGGCTCGGCATGGGTGCAGGTCTACAGTACGTACATTCCAACCAACCAGAAGCAGAAGCCACAGCTGAAGCCAAGAATGACAAATTAAACAGGTGTGGCTTCTGCTTGGGTGGAGTGAAATCCTGAACTTTCTGGATCCAGCACAGCTATGTGCTAACTAAATCAATCACTCACTTACTCACTCACTCACTCATCGTCTGTACCGCTTTATCCTGTGTTCAGGGTCGCGGGGAGCCTGGAGTCTATCCCAGGAGACGAGGGCACGAGGCGGGGTACACACACACACACACACACACACACACACACACTGACATACTCATTCACACTCATGGTAAAGAACATCATGCAGTGAAATGCTTACAGAACTAAATTTTTCTATTAAAATTAATAAATAAATAATTAAATTGAAAATTATTTAATATAAAATATTTAATGTAGAAATAAATAAATTATATGTTTGTTTTTCAAATATAATACATACAAATATAAATTAAAAACTAAAATATAAAAAATGATAGCAATTATGTTTGTTAGTAGTAATAATAATAATAATCATGCTATTCCTCAAAATTTGCTATCTGGAATATCTTAACTTCTTCATTTGCTTAAAAGACAGGAAATGTACCACTAAAGCAAAACATCATCAGTAGCCGCTGCCTGACTGTACAAAGGCCGGAAGCTCCATCCTGTTGTTTTGTGCTTCAGAAAGCAACTGTGTGCCTGATGCAATGTGAGAGCGGTGGCTGGGGTCACGTCACGTTCAGACGAGCCTTACCGAGCCTGCTAAAGCTATCTCATGCGGTACCTCACATAATAGCAGAGTTTATTTACACAGGGGTTAAAGGAGCGCAGTCACCTTTTCAGAAGATGAGGCACCGGACAACCTGGAGGAAACACCCAGAGGCACAAGAGCATGTGGAGGGAGCGTGTAAACCTTCACACAGAGACCCAGGGAGCTGTAAAGCTTTGTGATGTGTAAAAACACACACACACACACACACACACACACAGGTTGCAGTTGAGAGCTTAGCAATATATGCACGCACATGCTTAAAGGGAAAATCACTTAAAGAGCACTAGGCCAAGTGTATACTCATGTTTCAGTTTAATCCAAGAATCGCGAATGTCTTTCAATTTCCACCTGCTGTTAATTAATTGTGTGCAAATTAATACATAACGGAGTGTAAATAGCCGTCCGGTTCATCAGCAGGTCACCACACCCAGCATTATTTCAACTTCCAGTTTCTTCTCATAGAAGGACCTCCAAGAAACACAATAAAAATATGCACACACACACACACACACACACACATACACACACACACACACTCACACACACACATACTGTATACACATTGTGCAAGAAAAACACATGAACTTTTATTAGTGTAAATAATAAAGAATATGCAATCATGGACACTACAGAAGGACGCTGCTTAGATAGAATTTTGAGACACATCAATGTCACAGCAACGTCGTGTTTTTTTACACGAGATAATTCCTGGATTGCGGTCAATTAATTATAACTTCACTATAACTCTCACAGCACAGTAGAATTCCTTATCCTTCACATATCCCAGCTTTTTTGTTAGTAGCCTTGGTGTGCAGAGTGTGGAGTCTGCCAATATCCAGCGCCGCTGGAGCAAACCTGTTGCAAAGTATCTAACATACAGTACTAGCAATAATTAGTTAGCCACAAACTACCACAAACGACAAACTATTACAAACTAACACTGTACTGTTTCGACTGGTCACTGTTCCTCAGCCGCAATCTGACTAACATAACCAGCTAGCATGAATTAGCTAGTAAGAAGCTAGCTAGCTTATTACAATTCACTGTCCAGAAAACATAATGATTCATGATAAAACTATGATGAAACTCTGCTAAAGTTATTTTACAGTTAAATAGCTAACTGTAGAACATTATTTAATTCAAAATAACAGTAACACTGTAAATCACTCAGGATCGAAATCACCAGCTAATACAATATTATCATGATACCAACAGCAGGTCCTGATTCAATCTGTATTGCAATTCTATAAGTATCATGATATTATCACAATTCTATATATATATATATATACAGGAACATCATTTTATTACCTTAAATATAATATAAATTAAAATTAAACATTTTATTTTCAAAAATGATTCTGAAATGTCAGCATGGCGACACATGAATTGCCACACATCCAGTAAGAATACACAGCGATACATCACTTTATCCACCATCTGTAGTAAACAGTAATCAAAGGTATTCTGGAAACGTACTGTAACATCAGCTCGTGTGTAGAAATTGCACCTCTGCAATGTGTTGAGGCGGATCAGAGGTCAGTGCTGAGGTAAGGCGTACTGAGTAAGGTCGCGGGGTTAAAAACTAATCTGACCCGTGGAAATGTCTCTGAGACATGGGAGGAAGAAATGTTAGGTGGGGTGAAAGGTCAAATGATGAGTTGGTTCATGACCTGAGGAGGTCACTAATTCCTAGGATCATTAGACTGTGTGATGATGTGATTGGACCTCCGCAGAGAACAGAGAGCAATACGTTTATGGTTTTCCAACAATTTTATGTTTTTTTGTTTGTTTTTGGTTTTTATGTACAGCTTATTATTTAACCTGTAACCTATTTGTTTGTAAAGTTGATTTTATGCCATGCTTTTTTACCCATTCCCTTCAAAATGTAGTATAACGACTGTAGAATTGATTGTGCATTTGATTTAAACAGAAACACAATGCTAAGTAAGAAATACAGTAACGCACAACAGTCCATGTTGTTACAGTATATGAAAATAATGCACGCCTTCTGATGATTCGAACGCTCGACCACGCTGTGGTAGAAATCTATTTCAAACACAGGGTTAATTCTACTGTAACTTTCAGCAATAAGCTTTTCTGAACTCTTGACCCCTACAGATGGGACATGAGGTCAGGCTGAGGCTGGTTAACATTAACAGTTAACTGGCAGGTCGGTGATTTATCAGAGATAATCAGACAATGGCGATCAGACATCTAGTCATCTTAAAAAGTCAACGACGTTTTACTTTTACCAAGGCTCTGAGTTGCTAATTTGAAGGTTGACGGTTCGAGCCCCAGCTCCACTACTGTAGGTCCTTAACCCTGTACAGGGGTGCTGTATCATGGCTGACCCTGTGCTCTGATCCCAGTTACACTAGGATATGCGAAGAAGGAATTCCACTGTGCGGTCATGTACTGTATATATGACAAATGAAGACTTTACCTAATCATCACATTCGTTTTTTTTTTTTTTTTCTCCAGTGCAAAATTAAAAACTAAACATTGTATCTAAGGGAGAGTGTAAAAAAAGATTTAGATATATATTGCTTTTTCGTTAAGTAAGCACAAAAATACAACAAAAATAAAGCATGTTTTCAACAAAAAAACAACAAAAAAAGCATGTTTAATGCGGTTCGTCTCACTGTGAGACACTTAGCGGATCCCACTGGATGTTCTGTATTAAATGCTGGGTAATTCTGAGTCACAACTAACCACATGAAAAATCTTTATAAAATTAGTTCTAATGATGAAAGCAGAAAACATGAGACACACAGCAGGAATGTAAGCCTTGCAAAAATAGGGATCATTTAATATAATAATAGTCTAGTTGAAGCACATGTAGAACACTTCACTGTAGAACAGATTGTTTGACTTTGTACTTAATCTATAATTCAGGATATACTTAAAGTTAAGGATGCAAATTTGTTATTTTTAACCCGGTTCCTAAAATTACATACTTTTTGATCGCTTATTTCATGATAGAATAATAACTTTTTATACTCTGATTATTTAAAATGTTATTTTCAACCTGGTTGAGACTTTAGTCACAAAAGACTGGCATGTGAATGGTGTTTAGCAAAACAAGAAAATATTAAAGTACAATAAAGTGTTCTGCATTCATTACATTCAAACAAATTGCATCATTATTCGATTATTTATAGCAACTTGTTTGCAGTATCTGGAAATAAAACAGTACTGGATAGTTAGGTAGAGATTGTAGAGGTTAGCACTGTCACCCTGCACCTACAGGGTCGAGGTTCGTTTCCCGCCTCGAGTCTGCGTGCATGGAGTTTGCATGCTTACTGTTCCATGAGTTAATTATTTTTTTTTAATATAATTCCGTTGAAGCATGGTTGAAAAGCAATGCCTGACTTTCATTGGTTAACATTCATAGAATTCTTATTTATTATTACTTTTGTCAGATTAAAGTTATTTCTGTGACCATTGTGAGTTTTTCTTTCATTGACCAAAAGGTACCATTCGGAGTACGGAAAGACTGGTGTGAAAATAACACACCACAGGGATAGAACTACTTACTGTAAACACTACTATGTCTTTTTCCACACAAGGTGCAGCTGTATATGATAAACATGTACTGTATCATATTCATCAAAACGAATATCATGGTACCTGCGGACAATTTAAGTACTTTAAGTAATTTAAGTAAATGTATGTACTCGTGAAATGATGTCCTTGCAGCTCTCAGGCAGACGTTTCTCATTTCGACCATGTGGCATTCGTCCCCTTCTCACCCCGACCTGTCAAACAAACACAGAATCAGAAATACATCCTCCACTTCTCAGCTGCCCGTCGGTGAGACAGAATGAGATTTGTGGTTAACTGGCGAAACGCGGCCCAGACATTACAGTTTGCGACTGTATAATAACACTGGCATAGCCAGATGCGGTAATCGTTAGCCGGTCCGCTCTCATACCTCATCCGAGTCATGAAGAGAGCTTTTAGCGGAATCTAATTTGTTCCATTTCACTCACAAATGCAGGATCACATGCTGCTAAACAAGAGGACAACAACGTCAAAGACACAAACAAGCCCTATCAGCCTTAGCTGAATTCCTCAGAGCCTACTCTTGGCAGCGTACACCACTGTGCATTAACCTCAACTCAAGTTTGAATTAGACAGAGTACAATTAATTATCTGTCTAAGGACACTGCAAAGACAACAAATAATGTTCTTTTAAATACACTTAATGTAATTCGGTTATTTTAATCCCCCAGACTGAATTCTGTAATTAGTATCCAGTCCAACATTGAAAGAACAAAGAAATAAAAATCCAAACATTTTAATATTTACACATTACTATAGAATCTGACCAACATTAACCACCACACACTAACATTCTTAAACACCAGCGTCATTCTGCAAACACTACCTCAAACTAAATCTCCATGCATGTACAGTACTATAGAACTTCGGACTGTTCAGTAGAACTCTATAGAACTTTTAATTCCAGGTGCATGTCTATAGAACTTCACTCAGGTCTATCGAAGTGTTTGATATTAAACATCAATGCATGATCGTGATTGTTAGTTCGTGGTAGGGTTTGATGTTGAACGTGTTTGATGATTGATGTTCGTATTTTAATGATGAATGTTAGGTTGGTGCTGAATGCTGGTGTTGGAGAATGGTCGTGTTTAATTGTGATAGTTACTACAGTATTTTAGTGGTAGATGTTATTTTGGTGGTGAACAACAATAACTAATAGTGAATTGTGTTTAATAATAAATAAAACATATTTTAATGGTAGATGTTGGTGTTTGATGGTGACTGGTAGTGTTTGATGATGAATATTCAGGTTTCAGGTGTTCAGGAGTTTGGTTTTTCATGGTAAAGGCTTTTGATGGGGAGTGATAGTGTTTCATGGTGAATGGTAAATGTTAGTATTTAGTGGTGAATGTTGGTGATTGATGGTGAGTTGTGGTGTTTAATGGTAAAGGCTGCTGTTTGATGGCGAGTGTTAGGTTGTGGTAAATGTTAGTTTTGATGGTGAATGGTAGTGTTTGTACTGTACAGCATGTGGTGGTGTTTGGTGGGAATAGCAGTGCTTGATGGTGAAGTGTTGGTGTTTAGTGGCCAATTTTAGTGTTTGATAGTCAGTGGTAATGTTTAATGGTGAATGTTAGTCATTGATCATAAATGTTGGTATTTAGTAGTGAATGTTGGTGATATGGTTAATTGTGGTGTTTAATGGTAAAAGTTAGCGTTGTAATGGTAACGACTGCTGTTTGATGGTGAGTGTTAGGTTGTGGTGTTTGGAGGTAAATGTTAGTTTTGATGGTGAATGGTAGTGCTTGTACAGTAGTGTTTGGTGGGAATAGCAGTGCTTGATGGTGAAGTGTTGGTGTTTAGTGGCCAATTTTAGTGTTTGATAGTCTAATGACTGTATTGTCTAGTGTTTGGTAATGTTTGATGGTGAATGGTAGTGTTCGGTAATGAATGTTAGTGGTTGCTGGTACAGTAAATGGCAGTGTTTGGTGCCAAATATTAGTGCTTGATGGGAAGTGCTAGTGTTTGGTGGTCAATGTTAGTGGTTTGTGGTAAATGGTAGTATTTGGAAGTGGTGGTGTTTAATGAAGGATGTTATGTTTTGATAGAAAGTGTTAGTGTTTAGTGGAGGTGTTCAATGGTGCATGTTGACAGAGAATATTAGTTTTAATGGGTTTCAGTGTTTGTTGCTGAATCTTTGTGCTTAATGGTGAATGTTTAAATTTGGTGAATGTGATTAGTTAGCTTTTGTTGGTGAATGTTTTCGATGAAATAAAAATAGGTATTTTGATGGTGTGTATTAATTTCTGATTGGACTGTTTGGTGCTGTTTATTGATGAAGGTTGGTGTTTGCTGAATAGTATTGGTGCTTGATGGTGGCTGTGTGTTTGATGGGATATGTTAGTGTTTGGTGCTGAATGGTGGTATTTGATAATAGTCATTGATGTTTGCTGGTGAGTACTAGCGCAGTATTGATGGTCGGTTATTAGTGTTTAATAGGGACTTTATGTGTTTGATGGTTAATGCCCCCCCCTCCCAAACAAAAAGTACCAATTGTAATAAGTCACAACTTATTATTTAACAACATAGGATTAGTGATAATAATTTTCCTTGCCACTTATCCTGTACAGGGTTACGAGAGCCTATCCCAGGAGACTTCAGCATGTGGCAGGGTACACCCTGGACAGGGTGCCAATCAACAACATTCATTCACACACCAATTATTCTAATCTGCAAGTCTTTGGACTGTTAGAGGAAAGCGGAGTACCTGGAGGAAACCCACCAATCACAGGGAGAACATGCAAACACCAGGCACACAGAGGAGGCACACATGGAGGAATTGAATCCTGGACCCTAGAGGGGAGGTGTGATGCTGCAGTGGTAATCACTAGGCCACCGTGCCTGCATGTTGAACAATGTCAAGTAAAACGAGAATCATACGCACCATCAAACCGAAAGTTCGGTTTTGTTTTGTCTCAGTTTCTTTGCCCAAATTATCTCTCATCATCATGGTCACTGCATGAACTATTTCCTGTTTACTCTGTCCTGTCCCAATATACACTAACCCAGTAGTAGTCGCACCTCTTTGATTTGATAAATCCCCATGAACTCTGCAGTCCACAGCAGTCCGGCAGTGAAGTTCTGACATGCCGTTCGTCACACCTTTAAAATATCTTAAGCGAAAAATGAAACCCAGAAACCGACAGTCCTCACCGAGCGTAAAGGATGTGCAGACACCACTCCTGAGATGACTAAACTGATTATTTTGTCATGAGATGACTTCCTGTCTCGCATCTCCCATCTTTCTCATTCACATTAAGAGTGGTTTATTATTTTAACTCAGTCAGCAGCACAGAGGCCTGGTGAGGAAGGAGACAGAACAGCTTAAAGGCACTATCTGGGAAATCAGGTAATGGTGGGGGGAAAGCTTGATGTGTCCAGAACAAGCAAACACACCAGTTGCGAAACACATATTGAACTACATGAGTGTGTGTGCAAGTAACTCGTAACACATTTCATCACTTTGCATTAATGTAAGTCAACAGCAAAACTTTGTTAAGGGCGGGCAAGGAACTTACAGATTCCTGTTTTTGCAAACAGCTAAAGGTTCAGAGTTTTAAATATGCATTCTTAAAGCGACTTTTGGACCTGACTTGAACAGCTAATCATATTCTGATCATTCTGGGGGGTTTCGTGTTGTTTTTCCCGACTGGTGACAACATCATAAAAACATAACATTTGTCTTTTAGCTGCTCCTGTCGAGGGGTCGCTACAACGGACCATCCGATCCGCACGACTCGGCACAGGTTTCACACCGGACGCCCTTCCTGATGCAACTCTTGATCCCACTTGATCTGGTCTTGGGACAGTGACTGGGGTTTGGGCATGGAGCGGCAATTGAACCCGGTTCTTCTGCATGGCTGGTGAGGAACTTACCACTGAGCCACCAAAGCAAGTTTCTACTCATTAACAGATAAAGCTGATCAACATTGTGTTGATTTTTAGTGACTCTTCCCATTAAAGTGACCAAGTACAGCACAGAATAGCAAAGCTGCTGGTCCTTGCTTGTCCCGTATTTGTCTTCTGTATATTCAGTCCATACAGTATTTTCTTTCACAATATTTGACTTTATCCAAAAAAAAAAAAAAAAGTTAAGCCTGTCTTTATGTTTCAGTCATAGTCTAGTCGATGGAGAGCGTTTCCCAGCAGGCCTGCTTGAACAGTATGTTTAGGATCCGACTTCCTGTGCTATTTGTTTAGAGATGAATCCTAGCCCTTCATCCCAGAAGCCTCCTTCCTGTTTATCTCCTTGTTTACTTCCTGGTTTTATTAGTTACTTTTTCCTGGCCTCACCCCGGATTTTTGTCAGCTCATGTCCATACACCATCAGGCAGCAAAAAATGTGGCTTTCCAGAAGGAATTCTTCCAGATGAAACCGTGCACTTCATCACAGACGCCTCCTCCCTGTTTATCTCCTGGTTTACTTCCTGGTTTTATTAGCTTCTATTTGTTGACCGCACCCCGGATTTTTGCCAGCTCCTGTTATTGGTCTCATTAGGCTTACATTACGTTAATCAACGTTCAGTCACGTACAGTCAGGCAACATCCGGCAACAAATAAGCCGGTGCTTTTGTAGTACTTTTTCCTTCTAAAAAATGAAACATATATATATATATATATATATATATATATATATATATATATATATATATATATATACAAGGTTAAAAATGCTGAAGTATTCCTTTTTCTTGTTCCATTCGAATTGCTTCAACAGCCGTTTCCCCGCCAGCTTCTGTTTTCCGCTTGCTTCCAATGAAAAGCAGCTCGTCGTTCTCTTCAAATGAGAAATCAGAAAGCAGAAAGTCTTCTGTTCTAGAGATTTTCCCCAGACACTGGAAACTTTATGACAAACTACATTATGATATAATGTTTTTACATTTTTAATGGCAAAATGTATTTGATTTTTCACTTGGGTGTGTCCATATTTCGCGAGGAAAAAAAATGGGGGAGAAAAAGTAAGAGATGCTAATCACAGACTTCCTGAAGAACACTCCAGGGGTTATACTGGGAGTGGAAGACACAGGAAGCTCGAATATAAACCGTCTCAGACAGTTCCTGAGATGTCCAGATACATTGTTTTGTGTATGTGCGCATGTGTGTGTGTGTGTGTGTGTGTGTGTGTGTGTGTGTGTGTGTGTGTGTGTGTGTGTGTTCGTGTGTTTCACAAAGGGTCCGAGAAAGACATGAATCCTGCTATCATGGCAGTGCCAAAGAGACATGGAACTACGTTACCCATCAGCCCCAGGACATCACACGTCTCAGGCTCTCTCACCTGAGTGTACGCACCACTGTTTTTCAATCACGTCTTGTGCAGCGTTCATGGTCTTTTCAGCTGCCGTTAGCTGTCTGGGCTGTGTCTGCTTTTTTATTAGATTATAAGTCATGTTGAGGTCTGTGATGTCTCAAATTAAAAATAAGCCACTTCCACAAGTGCATTCACTTCCTTTTGCTCTTTCGATTCATTGTAACAGTGCTACAGTTAAGCAAGATCACATGATGAGGGAGTGCTGTTTTATGTTGCCACTGAACATACAGCATTAAGGCTGAATAAATTCGATAATGTGGGTTGGGATTCCCACCCTGGTTATGCTCGAAGGACCCCAAACCCCACCATGAGAGCCACGTTATCTTATATATAGAACATCATAAAGCAGCCATCTTGGACAATTAGCATCCTTTTAGTCGGGATTGAGCTGACCTCTATTGCCTGCGCTACAATTCCGCGCTGATCAGCCAGAACATCAACACCACTATCAACACTGATCACCAACTGGTGACAGGATCATGAACACCTGTGTGGACCAGAGGCAAGCCTGTCTGGTCCGATATCACAGGAAAAAAACAAAGCAGCACAAACCTCAGGGAGAAAAAAACCAATGCTGGCCACGATACATAGAAAAACACCAGAACACCCAGTGCACCACAGCCTGCTGCTGTTTCAGCAGACGAAGAGCCCAGGGCCTCTGATCAACACCCTCCAAACTCCACAGGTCCTATCCGCAGTGTCCCACCCAGGAACCTACGGCACCACAGCACCCATACCAATCCCCCCAAACACTCTCAGTGCTGGATAACCTACAGTAGATTTACAGACCTTTCTGTGTTCCTGTACAAAAGCAGATTTACAGAAGGAGTGTCATTGACACTGGAGACTCCTTCACTAAATGCATCCTTACAGAAACATTTCCATAGCAACCCTTTTCAATTTTTGTTAAATAACAACATGTTGGTTAAGTCGTGGTTGGATGGTTTTTCAGTGGTTTAGTTATTAAACCTGTTGCCTCGCACATCCGGGGTTGTGGGTTTGAAACTT
This sequence comes from Clarias magur, assembly GCA_013621035.1. Classification (NCBI taxonomy): domain Eukaryota; kingdom Metazoa; phylum Chordata; class Actinopteri; order Siluriformes; family Clariidae; genus Clarias; species Clarias magur. The sequence goes on from QNUK01000150.1 coordinate 635,878, forward strand.
AACCTCTGGTCTGTGTTTGCATGTTGGTGGTTTTCCTCTGGCTTCCTACCACAGTCCAAAAACACGCAATGTACTGTAGGTTGATTGATATATTGAAACTTCCGGGAGTGTTTAGCTGGGTGTGTGAGTGTGTTGATTTGCCATCAAAAACATGCGTTCCTCGCTGTACTATAGAAACGATAGCATCTTTATACAGACCTACAGTATGATTGGTGTTGGAGATAAAGCTGCTGCAAGAATAGAGAATTGAACAGAGACGCCATATAAATACCGAAAACATGTTCAATGCATGTCTGACAATTTGCTCATTTTTAAAACATAATTGTGCCCTTGGAGCCCCTGAGAGCTACACATGTGGAGGGCAGATCTTCTCCTGGGGTCGACCCAGTGATGGAGTGAGTATCTGCTGAAGAAGGGGGCCTCCGCTGGGGTTCGTGTCAAAATAACAGATTACTTCCAGTGACAGAGAAGCGGATCGGTACCGAGCACTCGCCGCTTCATGTGGTAATGTTTAACACACTGCTGCTATCGCTTAACTTCAAAACATGAGTTTGACAAGGATGTGACGTGTTCAGGTCAAAGAGTTGTCAGTTCAAAACTGACTCTGGCATTCTAGAAACCGCGAGAGGAAGTTAAAGTGCCATCTGAAATACCATCACGCTTCCACTTTAGACTGGAAGCATGAAGCTTTTCACAAGTGCAGAATTACAACATAGACCAAAGTGTTTATTTTAAAAAAAATGCTCAAGCACATGAAATCACACACATGTTTTCAGTCACACAGAATAAGCCATGTGAAATGTTTGTTTCTTTAGATTTGCTGTACTGCTACAGTACTATGTCGCTGTTAAATCAGGCATCTTAATAGGTACTAGCTAGGAATTTCACAAACTGCACGTCTAAGTGAAACTTGAGATGAATCTGTTTATCACGTGGACACCCAGATCGAAAATGCGTGTACACCTTGCACAAATTTACACCTTGTGGCAACAAATGTAGTGCATTCCAGACATTTCCAGTGACAGTTACACAAATTTGACTCAGATCAGGTCAGCTGAGTTTTAGTTTCAGGTTTTTCCCCCCCATAAAACAGAACTGATCTCATATTAACTTTTTTTTTCATTGATTGTTTTCAGTATGCTCGCAAAGTCATACAAAGATGATACCCAAAGCAGTACGCCCGCGCAGCAGTTAGCATCGCCCTCCCGTGACTTCAGGACCCTCAGATCGACCCTGAGCTCAGGTTACTGTTATACATGGAGTATCACATTTGAGGTTCTCGCTGTGTTTATGTGGGTTTCCTCTCGGTTCTCATTTCCAGCATTCCCAGGCATGTACCTGTAGGTTTCAGATCTGTGGAGACCCTAACCAGGATAAGATCACTTGCGTCCCTGAAGTACAAAAGACATTTCCCCAAACACAACAAAAATTTCCCAAAATACATAATAATTCCATAAAACACAACTAAATTTGGAACAACAGGTGGAATGCTCTTACTTTCACTTTGAAACATAGCTCTGGTTTGTATTCTTCATTTTTTGCCATGCAACTTCACCAAGCATTTAAGCGATCTCCATTCATGTTTTTTTTTTTTTTGTTGCTGCACATTTCTTCCACAAAGTTGACCGTTCAGCACCATCCTCCCAGATTTTGATAATGTGTTGAAGGGTTTCTAAACTAGCCCCAGTAATTTCAGATCTCTTAAGTTGCTTGATTCAGCATTTCCATACACACACACACACACACACCATGTAATGAGAATGCACTGGATTGAGACTAAACAGCCGTGTGTCCATAAGAAAACCATTTGTCTGTGAGACTCCTGAGTTTGATAAGGAGCATAAAGATCTGACTTTGGACCAATGGAAGAGGTGGTCTGAGTCCAGATTGAACCTAGTCCAGAGTGATGGGACTGCCTCTACACTGCCTGCCCAAAAAATTGGAATTTCATAAGTGTCAAATTATTGGGCTGCATCAAGCAAAGAAAACAACTAAGGAAAGCTAAAAATCTATGTTGAAATTATGATCCATTATTAAAAACTGTAAGGACAGTGCTGAACTGTAAACTTTGTGGAAGAAATGTGTTCGGAAACAAATCATGAATGTAATCACCTGGTGAAGTTGCATTATAAAATTTTTAAAAAAATCAATAATAGAAAACAGAACTATGTTTAATTGCGACTGTAAAAGCATTTTCATACATAATGTGATGAGAACTCAGAGGATTGGGATTAAACAGATGTTTGTACATAAAGGAAAAGAAAACCACTTGTTTGTGAGACTCATGGGGGGGGGGGAGCTTTTTTAGGGAGCATAAAGATTTTTAAAGATCTTTGAAGCAATGGAAAAGGTCATGTGGTTTCATCTGTCTGGATTGACCCTATTCCAGAGCAATGGGCGCATCAGGGTAAGAAGAGAAGTGTCATGCATAGTGCCCACTGTACAAACCTCTTGAGGCAGTGCTATGATCTGAGGTTAACTCACTTGGTCAGGTCTAGGCTCAGCAACGTTACTATATGTGGCAATAAAATGGAGGTGATCACAGGTTATCGCATCTATTTCTAATCACATATAACATCAGTAGTGTTTCACTACAGGTGTGTACAGTATTCCAGCACTCAGATTATAAAAGAGTGCGAGGAATCATTTTCACAAATGAACATGAACACCACATTGTGTGTGTGTGTGTGTGTGTGCGTGTGGTGTGTGTAATCAAAGCTAAAGAGTGTGTGACTTTTTGATGTTGTTGTTCAGGCAGTGTACAGTATACAATAACCTCAGAATAGAAATCGATGTTTGCAGCTTAAAAGTTCTTCAAACTCTCCTCCTTAGTGCAAACCAGAGGGCGATACACACACACACACACACAAACAAGCACGCACCCACGCGCGCGCGCGCGCACTTACGCACAACCCCTGCTGTCGCTGCGCTCTGACTCGCTCTCGCGCTGTGTAACGGGAAGCAGCTTTTCAGGCACGCGAGGCGGTACGAGACGCACGAGAGGACTCGAAATGCGCACCGGGGAGCGATGCTTAGGGCTCGCGGCGCTGCTCGGTAAGTCACGCGCGCGTGTTCACTTTATTTAGCTTCGTCACTTCATTCGCGCGCGGGACAAGTGGCTCGTGCTGCGCGCGCGTTTAGTGCATTAATAGTGTGTTCATAAACAAAGCTGTGGCTTTATATGCAGTGTAGTTTCACATGGACTCATTCCACACTGCTTTGGAGTTTTGTTTTGTTTTTAACTAGTGATGTTACTTTTGTTTTTATTATTTTTATTGTTGTTGTTATTAAAGTTTGTTTTTTTATTTTTTCATTCAACTTTTTAAAATGCAATTGGGTGTGAGAAAACCTAACAATAGACAACATATCAGTAGGAATATGTCATAGAGCATATAGTGCTACCTAAACACCTGAAGCGTGCACCTGACTTTTATCCACCTGCAGCACGCAACGGTGCAAAAGCCTTTCACAGGAAAGTTTTGAAACTTCAGTGTTAAAATGCTTTTGCATTAATGTCACATCAGCACCATGAACATTTTTATTACAGAATTGGACGAATGTTTCATTTATAGCCCAGTCAATCACTTCTAGTGTCCTCTGTTTGATCCCGACCTTGGAGTCTGGGATTTTCAGGAGGACATGTGGGGTCCTCGGTTTTCCTTCAAATGTCCATGAACATGCAGGGAGTCAGACTAGCTCTTCTAATTCGCCGCAGGTGTGAGAGTGTTTGTAAGTGCAGTGAACTGGTGTGCTTTTACAAGTCAATTCCACCTGGCTCTCTGGATAGGAGCCAAATGCATATAGATGCATTGGGACCCAGCCTGAGATGAAGTGCATACTGAAAAGGAATGAATGATATATTGGTGTAAGGTGAATAACCAGCTGCTTAAATTTTATAATACTGAAAGATGTGGTGAAAAAAACCATACATTTATACTGATGTTTTGGCATTTGGGTCTTCAGTGGAGATGGGATGGCAAGGTGCAATTCCAGAGTCGAAACGATTATGTGTGTCTGTGCCGCTGGGAAATAGCACATATGTAGCAAACAATGTGGTGTAGGAGTCTAGATCTGTAAGAAAATTCTTAAATTCCTCTTTTGCACACTGGAGTTGACCCTGGAACACCAGAACTATAGATATTCAAAAAATATTTGTGACAAGGGTGCCTTCAATCATACACCTTGTATACGATACATTACGTACAGTATATATCTACTACCTTGAAAAGATGCATGTATTTGACGGTCTCTATAACGTAAATAGGTACAAGCATATACCTTAATTAAAAAGAAAGTATAATGTATCCACATTTCTGTGTAAAAGATAAAAACTAAAGTGCAGTTTTGTTTTTTTCAGAATGTGACCAAAATTAAGCATCAAATTAATTACTGTCAGTCAAATACACTTGGAGAATTACTGTACCAAACTAAGGAATAAAACATGCTAATGCATGAAGTTTTAGGAAGATGATCAGTGATGGGACATTAACCTGATATGAAGCAGAGGTTCTTTTTCCCATCCCAAAGTTGATAATTTTCCAATAACAGCGCATCACTAAAGTGTTTTATCCTCTTTCGCCACACAGTGAACTGCCAGTGCTTTTAATTACTCATTCATCTTTTAACACCAGATTGCGTGTCTTTAGCGTTTTGCAGTGGTGTTTAATATTGAGGAACGTTATTCACTTACCTTTTCAAGCACTTTCACCTTCTGAACAATTAGAATAGAGAATTTAACAGTGCTGTGGTATAAACGCTGTTAATAACAAATTTTGCTTTTTTTGCAAATCCAGGTGTAGTTTTTCTTAGCCTTATTTCGCTCACATTTCCCGTTAGCTGTACAGAACTTTATATAGACACACACAGACATCAACATGCTGGGTGCCACACATTTGAGACACCGCAGTGATATCAGAGCCGTGAACTTGCTGAAGAAGTGTGCAGGTGGTTTTGGTTTCAGAACAGAAATCCGCCATCTGGCTGTAATTAGCCCGTGTGAGGAACAAGTGAACATGCTTGAAAAAGACGACACACGTATAAACACTGGTGCAATCAGAGCAACCTGATGCTCATGGCACAAATTTCACGTGCAGTCATTCGAACTCTTCTTTCATTCACTTCATTATAAATGCTGATTAGTCTAAACGGCTGTGCTGTATCATTTGTCCTTGTCTTTTGGTTAGGATTTCTTTATTTATAAAGCATGCTTAAGCGTGGGAAAGGCAATGTAAGGATTGAAACAGACCACTATAAACTTATCCTTGACTGTTTGAATCTGAGAGATTTGGACTGCTGTCAGGCATGCTCATTAAAATATTAAGTCACGACATTGAGGACTGTCTTCAACTCAGACGTTATTTGGTGCAAGAAGCACGTTTTAAACCTAAAATTTGAAAATATGCATTTAGATTTTTCTACTTTGTAATATTTGCAAGAGTTTTTTAAAAATCTTTTGATGCACAGTCAACGAAGAAATGTACAGCATGAATATTTTAATTGCAGTTCCCTGCACAGAGCACTGTACTGACGTCAAAAACACTGTACCTTTGGGATGCGACACCAACTTCAACCCAGACCTCCTCACCTGACATGAGTGCATGTTCCCACTAACAATCTCGTAGCTGAATGATCACAAATCCCTACAGCAACGCTCCTAAATCTGGTGAACAGCCTTCCCAGAAGAGTGGAGGTTATAACAACAGCAAAGAGAGAAGAAATATGGCAGGCGATGTTCAACAAACGCAAACAAAGTGTGATGGTCAGGTGTCCACATACTTTTGGTCATACACTTAACTACATGAGTTGTAAAAATTTTTTTGTTTAATTGAGTTTGAACTGTTTTTACACTTTTTGTAGTAAATTTCTGACTAATTTGCATCCTTGGTGTTTTGAGACTAGGTGTAAGAGTGTGTAATGGGTGTTTCTGAGACTAACTCATAGAAGGAAAAAGGCAGATCAGAGGCTTTTAATGCGCGCAATTTTTCTTTTGCCACTCAGATGCTTTTGTGCTCTATACAGAATCATTGAGATTTTGAGATTTCCTTTTAACGTGTAAAAAAATTGCTTATACAAATAAGACAAGCTTAAACCTTGGTAGTTAAAGTATCTGTTTGGTATTAGAAAGGGAAAGGTGGTGTTCTAGCTAGAGAAATTTGTAGTATTTGTGCAACAATACCGTAATAATAATAAAAATTACACGAAGTCATAACAGATTAGGTAGCTACTTAACGGTAGCTAGTGACTTCACTATAAATCCCCTCAGACAGAGTGAGCTTGCTGTGACTAGCGTTTAAAAACAGTGTTGTGCCTTTGTTTAGTTGTAAAGTATACGTGTCAAGTCATTTAGGAAATAGTTAGCACCCTACATTAAGTGTGAGATGTGTGTGTTTTCACTGGTATTAGGTATTAAGTTAGCGCTTTGTCTATCTCTGTGAGCTGCTAATCGTCTGCTCCTTCCCTGTTTGACGGATCAAATACAAACACATGCTAACACTTTTTCGGTTTTAAAAATGAACCTAGCCTGTCTAGCATCACCTGTCAGGTCATATATCTGTCCCGTGTCTGCCGTGTTTATCTCGACACTCTGATAAATCGAACATTCCTATGTTTGTGTGTGTTCCGTGTGTGGAATGCTAGCTCTGATCATCAGCTAGGTTTGCTAGCCGTGCATATGAAGCTGCCTAACTGTCTCTTTAAAACCTCGTTTCTAAATTTATGACTTGAACTCAGTTACCTCACTTACTTCACCTCATTTAATTGATTCTCTCATCTACTCGTCTTAATTTGTCTCTGGCAGCGGACCTGCTGCGCTGTGCTTTACGGCTAATTTTATAATGTGCTCCTAAAATAGAATGAGAAAAGGCAGGAAGATGAGAAGACAGAGGACAAAGAGAGAGAGAGAGAGAGAGAGAGACATAATTTTAATTGTAATGTAAAGAAAGGTCTCTGACTCGTAAATCTACACAGTTGACAGGCAGATGCATCAAACGGTCCCAGAAGACCGAGCTCTGAACCATCTCATTCCGTACTTGGATGCTAATGAAAGACATTCCCTCGCTAGCTGATTAGGTCCAGACCTTCAGGACGATCCGTAATTACTCCACGTTAATGTATATGTGATGAGTATCTCATGCTTTCTGGAATTGGACTTGGTTACTTCTAACAAGCAATAAAAATCACAAAAGAAATCTTTCCCGGATTGTGATTGCTCAGCAGATTTTACACATTACATGGTGCTTAAGACATGTTCTGGCACAAATAGCAAACTTGCACAACTAAAAGAGGAGATTGTCTATATTACACTGGCTTTTTGAAATATGAGGCTGGTGTCGTCTCTATCAGTTTTCTGTAGAAATCTTGCTTAAACTAATTCCTGGACACACTGTGACACTGTGAAATTCTTTCCAGTGAAGAGACACGTCTCTCTGTGGGAACTGTACTCGCATCATTCACCAATACCACTTGCATATCAGAGGAATCCAGCTGGGCGTTATTACCACATCCTCTGTACAGGCCTAACCCCACTCTAAGTCACATGTTTGGGGCATTAAAGGAGTTCCCGGGAGGCCAGTGTTTCACGCATGAAGCAGGCAGTGCAATACTTTTTTTACTCTCATAACTGTGTTTTGTTATTCTGTCCCAGTTTGATTTGATCGCCTCTTTGTGAACTTCGCCTGATTTACAAATCTGTGGATTGCCAAACCCCAAGGGCATCTGGTGTAAAAACAGTGCCAAGTTGTGTGTGGATCAGATCCTTGACGCGAGCAGCCAAAAGAAAGCTTGATCTGGGCATCTCGGCATTATGGGGAAACCCAACTTGAAGAGGTTTTTTCTTTAGTCCCTCCTTACTGAACTGTAAACCATTACAGTGCAAGATATAGTATTATGAAGGCTGTATGCCAATATATTTGGACTATATTTGAGTTGTAATTAATTATTATGCATTCTTGGCTTTCAATGGACAATGAGGTGTGGCATCTACTTGGCTGGAATGAAGACCTGAACCCACCTGGATAAGATTGGACATCCCTGGGCTAGGCAGTGTTGAAACACCTCTAACTCTGATATAAAAAACAAAACAACCGCCTATATGTTAATATCAGAATTAGGAATTATATTGTCATTCAGCTATTTGCCATGTTTTGTTAAAATTCGTCGAATGTTTATTTCGGACACAAGACAAAAATGACAAAAGTCATCAGTTACCAGAGAACCGCCCAATCTGGCAACACCGCGCACTGCACTTTTTACAACCTGACAAGTTCAACCCTGATTGGCTGCTTCGTTTCCAAAAATTCATTAAAATTTTTTGGTTCATATAGTCACAGTTCATAGTGGGCATCGGTCGGTCAGTGGTAGGCAAACCCTTCAGTGGAGAAGCCGAAAGGCTAACATCAGCATAGACATGATTCATACTCAAGTTTAATATTTAACTGTCGAATATTTTATTTTCTTATTTTATGTAAACTAAGAGTTTCGTGCTTTAAGTATTCTTTCATTTCTGTAAGTAATAAATGTACGGTAAACATGTTTGTCTCGCCTTTTTTTAATAATGATCTGATTCGAAAACCAGGAGTTCAATGACCCCTAGTACTGTACAGTAATTACAGACGACTGTAGTGGAGACGGACTTTACTTATTTGTGACTTACATTACACTCATTTGCATCATTTAAAAAAAAAAAAAAAAAAAAAAAGATTAGTCAAATACACAGAAGCTGATTCATTGTATTGTTTAGATTAATTGCCAAAAATACATCCGATAGTAGACAGATAGTCATAATGGACTGATTTCCTTATCTGGTTTGACTCCAGTCAAAATATCTGATTATGTTTTGTCTCCAACACTCACAACCATTTATTCAAACATTTCAAACATATTTTTGTATGGAACCTGAAGCTTGTAGTAATAATAAGTGAACATTTGTTCTTCATGTCCAATTGTACAGTAATTCACAGTGTAGGCAAGGAATGAAACATAATTTAATAATGAACAGCCATGAAACAAGTTTCTGTTCCTGTTCTCGTATACAGCATGTCACGGCAGATATAATCAGCCAATCTACAGTATCGCTCTTAAAGTTGATAGCAAAAAGTACCAAGCCCTTCTTCCCCTTAGACTTTCTCATGGTGGACATCTGGACACTGGATAGTCCTTCCAAAATTGTTAAAAAAAACATATTAATGATTGCATCTGTTGTGTGTTTAATTACAATACATTTTTATTTAGAGGTTTGTCGTGGATTATGTCGATTGGCTACCACATGTGGTCACTTCCTGTTCTTGCGCAATTTCCTCTCTCGAGGACATGGAATTTATAAATAGTTCATGAGAAGACGGTTTCATTCAGTCTCAGGTCATAGTGACTGGCAAAATGCCACCCTCATAGCACCTTTTAAAGTTCCATTACTTTAACAAGTCGACTCTCAGCGTTCTCCCACATACTTTCTGTTAATGTTTCAACTGCAATACCCCTCCGACAATGAACTTTTTCAGACTTCAAACTCCCTCGGTTTCACTCCTCTTCTGAATGTGCCGTTTCAGTGTTCATGTAAATGAGCTCCTGCTTATACCACAAACAAATAAAGAATTTTTTTTTTATTATGGACGTCACTGGAGAAATACATTTTTTAACCTAACAAAATAATCTGCCAATAGAACAAGAAATGTTTGCTTAAAATTTGATACATTTTTGAAACAAGCTTAATAAACTTAGATTTGGTTTCATGTGCTCTAAATTTAAGAAGGTGTAGATAAATTTATATATATTTGAGATATTTTTATTTGCTAAGATATCATTTTTGCTGTGCTGAAAATCAAAAAATGAGTAAAAAGTACATAAAAAAAAGTAAAATTTGTCCAGCAATAAAGGTTTGAACTCTTTCAAGCCGTTACCATTATTCTGTCACGCACTTTACCAACCCCCCCCAAAAAAAATTACCGAGCTGTTACCAGGGTCACTGTAAGACGACGGCTTCTTGTCACAGTGTTCTAGCCCCGTGATTGGTCGAAGCACTCATTAATTATTCATGACAGAGACCTCGCCGCCCGCTGATTGTTTCCGCTCTTCCCGCTTCCTGTTCGCCTTCCCGCTGCACTACGTGAAGTCCTGTGTCTTTATACAGTCATGATAAGGTGTGACTTCCTGAAGCTCGCCCTGCGTCCCCGTGTCCTTTTCCCAGCTTTCTGCTTCTACGTATTTGTTCTGCTTCTGACCCCTGACTGTTTTTCTCTCTCTCTATGTGTAACAGCTCAAATAAACACAACCCCGATTCCAGCCATCCTGCACCTCACACCCGCCTTCCTCCACTATCTCTTTCTTTCTCTCCTTCTTTCTTTTTTTCTTTCTTTCTTTCTTTTATTTATTCACTCTATTTTGCCCTTTCTTGCTTCTTCTTTAACCTTTTTTTGTTTCTTTCACTCCTTCATCTTTTCTCCTTTATTCGTTCTTTCTTCCTTTGTCCCTTAAACTTGCCTAAACTTTTTTCTTGTGTTTTCTTTTTTTCCTCCTTCCATCTCACACCTGCTTTACTCCACTTGGAATAAACATCTTTCTTTCTTTCTTTCCTTCACTTACTTTTGCTTTTACTTTGTCTTTCTTACTTTCACTTTTTATTTTGCCCTTACTTCTGCCCTCTTTCACTTTTTCATTCACTCATTTTTTTGCTCTTTCTTTTTTCCCCCAACCAATGATTCCAGGATTAACATTCTTTCTTTCTTTCTTTCTTTCTTTCTTTCTTTCTTTCTTTCTTTCTTTCACATCGTTTGCTTTATTTAATTTTCTTCATCTTTCACTTTATTCCTCTTTTCTGCTTTATCTTATTCATGTTTCTTTTACTTTTTGCACTGTTCTCCGCCAAGAATGAACTTTTTTTGTTTTTCTTTCCTTTTAATCTCATTTTCTCATCTGTCTATGTTTTGTTTTCTGTAGAATTTAGTGCGACACAAAGTTCCAGACTTTCACAATAAAACGCGTTTTTTAGCGTTTTTGAATCAGCAGGACTTTACAGGTCAGCTCGAGGTCTTTGCTTCTCTTTGCAGAACATTCACAGCTAACAGGAACTCACAGCAACGTGCAGTGTAAACTGTGATTATTATCTTATCGCGTTGCGACTACGTGATGAAATGTCCTGTGCGACACATTGAATCATATAAAGTTACCCTGTGTGTGAGAATGAGAATTAGAAGACATGAACATTAATAAGGAAGTGAGACGGGCAGGAGGAAAAAGAAGTGAACTTCTGTTGTCGTGGGAACGGTGATGTTTCCCTCTCGCCTGCACGATCACTGCCATCTTAAATGAGTTACTTTAATAGCGTGAGTGATCTTGATTAGACCAGATGAAGGATTGAGACATCATGACTGTAGATTTCAGGTTCAGTCTGACAGTTTTTTTTTACTAAGCAGCCAAAATAGGGCAAAATAAATGGCACCGGCGAAATGAATAATACAATATCGAACACCTACAATGTATCTTCGGTATATTTTGTTTAATCCAGTTTGCAAGTAGAAACGACTGCATAGAGACAAAAAGCACTGAAAGCCGTAGCGATGAACATCATCCCTAGTTATAAAAGTGATTGCGTTGATATAGCCACGCCCACTTTGAGGGAAAAAGCGCTGAAAATTAGTATAAAATTTTTTTTTTTTAAAGAAACGCTACATTTTTGGACACAATCTGGCACACAATTGCTCGTAACCTCAGTTCTACTCAACATGTAAAGTTAAACTTCCGGCAAATCTGTCCCAGCATCACGCGAAACCGGCTGGACAGATTTGCCTGAAGTTTAACTTCACAGTTTAAATGAAATCAAAATGTTGAGTAGAACTGAGGTTCTGTCTGGACAGCCGTCCATACAGACAGAATCGTTTTCAAAGGGTTTCAGACTCTCCAGCGTATGAAACGTAAAGATATCATTGAAAAAGAGCGTGTACAGACAAAACCGGTCTTTTATTTATATCGCTTACAATAAACCAAATATAGAATTATTAAGCCTCATTCTATCATTTCTCCGATATCCAGTCCGCCATTTGTCTTCATGACTGCATGACTTGATGATATGAGATGATAAGAGACACTAATAGTACATATTAGCATTTGTGTGAAATGTCATGTTCAGCACACAGGAAGTCACAACTCTGCCTGAGCAGGACAGAACTGTTTGTAAGGTAAAGCTTATGTGAGCAAATCTGATGCTAAGTTTGTATCTCTGCAGATTTTCTCATTGCTGTCGACATGGGAAAGGGTTTGTTTGCTGTTTGCTGGACGCAGAGGTGTGACTTCCTGTGCAGCAGAACACGCTCTATGCCATTTCCTTTAAGAGCGAGACCTCGGTGCATAAATGTATGAACGTTTACCGGCTTAGAAAAATTCTACTTTTTTAACACAAGGTTCTGTTCAAAAATCAAACTCCTCTCATCGAGATAAAGTCCAGGTAAAAGGTGCGCAATCGAACATGTGAAGCTGTCGGCGAAGGAGCAGGGCGAGGTCTCAGTACAGCGTCGCTTTTCTGCAACTGTTTGTGCTTCAAAAACGAATGTAGTGAAACATAATGGCAGGAAAAGCAGCTTTGAACTAAAATTAAAAAATTACTGAGAGGGGAGGGGATGGGGGGGGGGGGGGTCAGGTGCGACCTCGGGGTCGTGACCCAGTAACTCTGTGACTTGGGGTCATTTACCCTGAAGCACACACACACACAATACAAGGCAACAGAGATACACAAAGGGAGAGAGAGAGAGATCTACAGACTGACAGAATCACACATATATTATACAATGCCGTGAAAAAGTATTTGCCCCCTTCCTGTTGTTTTCGTCCCACGAAATTGATTGAGATCATTAAACAACTTTTATATCACACGAAGATAACCTTAGTACATAAAAATACTTTTTATGCAGTTTTATTAACTATTTACAATGCATTTATTAATGGAACCATTTCACAGATACAAAAGTTTCTAGCAATTATAGCAAGTCGCTTAGGCCCTGAATGACTTTTTCACAAAAGGCAAGGATAGACAGATTTGGGTATCGTTTTTCTCCATACTAAATGAAGTCATCATTTAAAAACTGCATTTTGTATTTCCTTATGCAATAATAAAAAAGTTTGATGACCTGAATGATTTAAATGTAACTAATATGCAAAAAAAAAAAAAAAAGCAGATTAAATCAGGAAGGGGACAAATACTTTTTCACTGCACTGTTGTAACGGGTTCGACCCAAAGTTGCACGGGCGGCACCATGAAACACAGACACGAGGGGAGATCTTAGAGGAAAAGGGTAATTTATTAGGAATAAATTAGGGAAGGAAAGGGAAAAGGAGGGAGGACGGAAAGAAAGGGAAGGAATGAAGTGTGCACGTGCAGGGTCCGAGGCAGTGCCCAGCTGGCATGCGGGCACGCGGCTGGCGGCGGTGGGCGGAGTGGCCGAACGGAGCACGCGAGGCAGCGCTCCTGCACGCTCCCTCTCGGTTCCTCCCCGCTGTCGATGGCCGGCCTGGCCCCTCCCAGCTCTCTGTGGGCGCGGCCTCAGGCGGGAGTCTCGCTCGGACGTCCGTCGGCTGGGCGGCTTTCCCGCGCTGTCCTCAGCGCAGAGATCAAAGGGACGGAAATTCAATGTCCTTTTAAGTCTCTGGGGCACGTTCCATTTCCCCACTACCATGCCACTCACGAGCTCCATCGCGTTACGCTCTTCTCGGACCCCGGACTAAACTCCGCGCCTTGCTTTTATAATGCGGAGCAAGCCCGAGATCCCATTAACGTTAATCACTGCCAGCCGGCCCGCATAGGCGGCCCTGTCCCTTCGCACACCTGCAGAAGGCGTGCCGCCTACTTAGGGAGCCTACGAAGTGAGCGAGGGGCGCTAATAGATTTGGGCGCACGCCCATCACAGGCGCACGCCGTGACAACTGTATAGAATGACAGCAAGGTATACATACTGCATACAGTATCGCAGGAAGACAGATAGACAGAGAGACACAGATGATGCAGACAGGCAGAAAATTACATGGAGAGACAGAAAGACAGACACACGTAAAAAGAGAGACAGACAAAGATCTAGCAAAACAAACCGACACAGAGACAGACAGACAGACAGACAAGACAGATAAATATACAGACTGACAGAGAAACAGATAGACAGAGATGCTGACTGATAGGCGAGTACAGATAGACAGAGATAACAGAGAAAGAAACAGAAACCCAGAGAGAGAGACAGTGAGAGACAGAGGCAGAAGTTTAGTTTTTGAGTTGAATTTCTGTTGCATGACTCATTTTAGCAGTTCAGCTGTCAGAAGGCATCATGCACACATCACACACACACACACACACGCACACACACACACACACACACACACACGCACATGCACAGAAACAGAACTTGTTACAGGAAAGTCTTCTTCTAAACTCTTTTCTATCTGTTCAGTTCCTTTGATCTGCAAAGCGAAGTTTATATTCGAGGAACACGATGTTTCCTTCCTATAATCTTCTCTAACGTGGAACACTAATGTGCCTTTTTCTTTCTCTTTCTCTCCATAACTCTTCTCATCATGTCTAATCTAATTTGCACAGTTCTCCCTAAACCCCAACCAAGCTAAAGCTGTAAGTGCTAATGAAGCTATCAATGCACTGTGTGTTATGGCAAAAAAATACAGTGTCTGGCAAAAGTATTCACATCCCTTGCACCTTTCTACATTTTATTCCAAGTTACAACCACAAACATAAAAATATATTTTAAAGCGGCACGTCATTGTGAAGTGGAAGGAAAATAAGTGGCTTTCTTACAAATAAAAAATCTAGTGTGCCACTGGATTTTAGTTCTGAGTAAAATACTAATGCATGCCATACTTTTCAAATTTAGCCCCTATACATCATCATCTATATCCAATTTTGATAATGTCTATCCATCCTTCCATCATTCCTTCTAGCAACCTCCGTAGTCCAACTATGGACCATGGAGGCCAGTGGTGACCATTGTAGTTATTCCCGTTTTCTTAATGTAGTGGGACCTCTGATCAACACTCACACACTACGAGCAATTTGGGAACCCCAATTTGCTTTGTGGGAGGAACCGGAGGGAAGCCACCAAACAATGGGGAGAACATGTAACCCCATGCA
This sequence comes from Clarias magur, assembly GCA_013621035.1. Classification (NCBI taxonomy): domain Eukaryota; kingdom Metazoa; phylum Chordata; class Actinopteri; order Siluriformes; family Clariidae; genus Clarias; species Clarias magur. Next base: position 650,990 of record QNUK01000150.1, read on the forward strand.
CACTGACCTCGAGGTGGGTATCGAACCCGGACCCTGGTGGTGCAAGGCAACAGCACTAGCCACTAAGCCACCATGTCGCCATGTCAATGCTTCAGTATAGTGTATTATCAGCTTTAAGTCCTGATCCTGAGTATTAGTTTGGATTCTATTTACAGTTGCGGTAGAAGATAAATTGTTGTTTAAAAGCCACTTTTAATCCAGCTCTCAATATAAATTTCTCAGTTTGTTGTAAATCCGCAGTTGAGACTGTGTCAGTCCGGGTTGCCAGATTAGATCAATGAATTTAATCCATGACTATATCAAAATTGTATTATAAATAATATATATAATTATTATAACTATAATAACTATGTATTATATCCAACCCAAGGTGGAGTTTGTCCAATCTGGCTCACCAGTCTCCAATCTTGTCTCTTAAGCTCAGCAGTAACCAACATTGTACCATCATCTGCTCACCAGACTTCCGAATCCTCCCCCCCACCACTCCTCCTCCTCTTCCTCCTCCTCTTACTTCTCCTCCTTTTTCACATGGCACCAGCACTTTTTTATGAACCATCTGACTGCAGGGTGCATACCAGTGTATACCACGTGGTGGTGGTGGTGTTGGTGGTGGGGTGTTGTTAAAGGGTAGTTTTTTCCGTAGTTCGTCTGAAGCCTTGCTCGGTCTGTCTGTTGTTTCAGCAGCTCTCTAGCTGTTTTTTTTTTTTCTCATGCAAAACACAAAGAACCAGATTTTTTTTTCTTCACTTCAGACCACACAGGTTTAAAGGTTGCTCTTTCAATTCCCACATTCCCAGCACGATAGTAGATATAGCATGAACTTTGACCTCTGAAAAGATTTTCTTTCTCCCAGGCCTCATCCATAAGAGTTAAAAAACTCATGTTGAAACCATTTTAATGGAACTGTCATAAATCACGGAACTGTCAAAAGTGTTCATTTGCAGACTTTTGGGGCGCCATGTATATAACAAATAAACATTAATTAATCTAAATATTTTATTTATGCCTCAGATGCGGTTATAAATTGAAACCTTATTAAAACCATGTATGTTTTAACTTTAAAAGTACTTTTTAAATCAACGTATTTAAATGACGAGTAGAACTTTAGTACAGTAGGTTCAGAGGAAAATAAATCGGTCTGTCATGGGAATTTTAATGTTATTGTTGCAGCCTAAAACAGAAATGCTTGACAGAGACAGCGTTACAAGGCATACAAATTTAGTCCCTTCCCAAGGCGAGTTCTTAATGCGACATTTCATAATGCAAAGCTCTTTTTTCCATAGGAAGTAATGTAAATGCAGATAATCAGTTCCAGACACCCAAAAACATTACCAATATTACCAATTTCCAACACTATAATCATATATTTACATCTAAAAAACATCTAAACATTTAGAAAAAAACATGTAAATGAAGAAAGATATGAAATAAATAGACAGCAAACCTCACTTAACCTTAATTTATGATTCCTCTTGGCACCGGCTGCTTTAAAAACGAAACTGAAAGTGGCTCCCCTTTTTTTTTTTTTTGCTATTGTCCTTGCTAACATTTTTGGGACCCATGGCGCTGTGTCTTCATATGTTTATTTGCTGAGGTACCACTGAGGTATATGTAATATATCAGACTAAAAATGCCTGGAAGGCCATAATAATATATATGATTTTTACACAAATTATACATAAAAAAACACTCTTATCCAGAGCGACTTCCATTTGTATTTCATTATACATGTGAGCAGTTGAGGGTTAAGGGCTTTGCTCAAGGGCCCAACAACGACAACTTGGCAGTCGTGGGATTTGGAACATAGGTCTTTCCTGATCTGTATTTCTTTCTACATTGTACAATAACGCTAAAGATGTCAAAAATATACAGTAATCTCTTTTAAACAGTTGATATTGAGATGTATCTGCTCCTTATGCTCTGTATACTTCATAACTTGCTCGAATCTGTGGTGCTGTTTGTTAATTGGTGATTTCTGAGGTAACTGGTGACTCTAAATGAACTTCTCCTCGGCAACAGAGGTAAGTTTTGGTCTTGCTCTCTTGGGAAGGTCTTCGTGAGAACCAGTTTCATCATGGAGCTTGATGGGTTTTGCAAATGCGCTTAACAATACAGTTCTTGGAAGATTCCTGAACGTTCCGGAACATTCCGGAACACCTGACTTTTGTGTCTTAAAATAACAACTGACAGTTGTTGTTGTTGTTGTTATTCAGTTGCATAATATGTGTTGTTTAATAGGGTTGAAATCTCCAGTATTACTATTACTAGTATAGAATGTAGAAAATGAATCAAAACAAAGCAAAAAAAAATAATATAAAGAATTAGAAGGCGTGTCCAATAATTTGACTGGTACTGTAGATGATTCCATATTTTCTAAAGCAAGGTCTGATGTTCAGTAGAGATGTTAAGACATTCTGCTCTGATGGTTAGATTGTCCGCCTGTTCAATGCTTGTCAAAGAGAAAATAAAAGGCACAGAACACGAGCAGCTTAAGGAGGTGGACTGGAAAACATCAGGGGTAGAAACGCCGCGTTGAGCTCGACTTCCTCACCATGTGACGTTCAGCAGTCAGCCTCAAGGGGTATTTCATCCCCAGATACAGAACATTTCCTCTCACAAATGGGACTTTGTATATACAGCAGGGTTCAAAAGTCTAGATGCACTACTGATAACCATCGTTATGTAATTAATTATGAAAATCCCAAAGAATTTTACTGAGTCAGCTTTATTTTTAAATGATTTCTTTACAGACAAAAGCTGAGCATCTGTTACGTGTTATCATCTGTGTGGTCTTATTAGACTTGAACACAATGTGCCGGACTCATATATGTGAAGTATGATTAGTGGTGTGATGTCAGTGTGTGTTAAGTCGTGAAATGGAACAAGCTGAACCGAGTGTGTTAGAGCGGAAAATGTACGGTGGCTCAGGAGTGTGGTCTGTTTCCATCTAGCTGTTTTTTATGTAAATTGTTGATTTTGCGCATGAGTAAACCTGAAATAAAACAGGAATGGAGCACACCGGCGTAGAAACAACAAAACCACTTTAACCTCTTGAATATTTTTGAGGCGGAGAGCCGGCTGGGTTTTTGATGAGATAAGGGAAAGGAAATTTCATCATGTGAAAAGCGGGTCATATACTTTTTAATACTATGTGGCCCATCGCTGCACCTTGCAGTGTGACAGTATTTCCTGTAAACACAAGTGTGCATGAATACTGTATATTACTGTACAAATAACTATAATAAATACTTACAAGTATACTGTCTGTTCGTATATACATAATCTGCTTATAAATACTTATAATAATGAAAAAGGCTTAAAAAATAAACTTCTGCTAGTAAAGTGCACGGTTCAGATCGCATTATGGTATTTGTTCTTGGGTAATAGGGCTACACGATTAAAAAAATCACATTATTTTTATTTTGACACATATTGCAATTGTGATTTAAACTGTGACAATTCATTGCTAAATGTAGCCTTTTGCATTCAAATGCATTTACCTAGGCTAGCACCAAATATCTGCACAAATGATCTCATTAAGAGGATGTTTGCCAAATCTTTACTTATCGCACAAGTATTTAAAAAAAGAAACCAAAACGGAAACACTTATCTGTCGGGATTTATTTTTACATTTTTTAAAAATGTAAAAATGTTTTAAAGTGCAGGTTAATTTGTTTAATTTTTACTTTATATATTGTATTAATTATTTTTATGTATTAATTTTTTTTGGGCTGTGGAACGAATAATTTGGGTTTTCATTATTTTTTATGGGGAAATTTTATTTGGTTTACGAGTATTTTGGAATATGAGCCCATTTCTGGAACGATTTATGCTCGTAATGCAAGGTTCCACTGTATTCAATTCAATTCAATTTTATTTGTATAGCGCTTTTAACAATTGATATTGTCGCAAAGCAGCTTTACAATCAATACTTAAACTATTATTATTATTATTATTATTATTATTATTATTATTAAATAGTTGCACAGGTCCAGTAGTAAGAAATTGTGTACAATATAGTATACAATAATAATAATACTAATGAAAAATTTGGATCCTTTTATTATTTTGATCTATTACAAATATTATTATCGGAGTGGGTGCACAGGGGGATCTTGTCAATGTGATCTGGCAACCCAACATTTTAAAATTTAAAGATGAACGAGTCGCTTGGTCTGTCCGCTGTGCTATGATAAGCTGGTCGTCAGAAAGGTCTCTGTTTATTAACAGCAAAAGCGAGTTTTCATATGTTTGGGAAAATAGCTGGTGTTATGTACATCTGTTACATCAAAGAAAATAAAAAATTTAAACATGTCCTGGTGAAATTCAGGAGAACAAAGAGTGGAAGTTGTGTAGACGTCCGTCCAGAGACAAACCAGGAAGTGTTAGCTCAAGGCAGGAGGAGAAAGAGAACGTTAGAGTGTTAACATCCAAGAGGAAGGTATGAGCTTGAGAAAGTTAAAGATCTATCAAAAATATAGTAATTAGTGTACACGTGTTTTCTGCTCAGCCATGGGTCCAAATACGTATAACGGCATACAGCGGCAGCAAAATGTAATTTTACACTAAAATCGGTTAGATTATGCAGTTAATCTGTGTAGCACAGATCAACTGCGGTCCGTATCTATAGTAACAGGTCATTCACCTGGGCTTTAATTTTCTATATGGAGACGTACTGTATATTTAGTATGTATGGAAAAGGTTTTCTTGAAGTTTCCCTCAATGTTTTCATTCACTCTATTTACTCCCGTTTGTGTTACCTTTTGCGTTACAGGAAATGACCTACACGATCATGTGTATTTTTAGTTTCTCTGTGAAATGCATGATTAATCACCATCGCCTGAACTCGGCATGGGCGAGTGTTTTTGTTTAGGTGTGCGTCAGCATGACTTCTGCTTAGAATCAGCACTTTTTAGGGAGCGTCAGGGTGTGTGTGCGTGTGTGGGTGTGTGACAAAACATGCTCTTGAGGGTCTGGTCGTGGGAGGACATAGGGATGAAAGCCTACAGGAGCAGCGGGAGCACTACATAATTCGGAAAAGGATGTGGATGAGGGGGGGTTTATGTCTCCAGGGGACACATCTGGATCGGAATCTCTGGACTTGGAAGTGTTCACAGAGTTTCAGAAAACAATCCTGAAACAAACACCATAGGTGCACAGCAGTGGCACATATCAATGCTAAATTCTACTCCAGGGCATCATTGTACATCGGTGTTCAAGTCAAACCGGGACATCTGAATGTGCAGAATAACAGAACACAGTTATGAGAGTAACTCTGAATGTCAAATGCTTTTACACCTTAATTGAACCAGAAATGCAATCACAAGTTTTGTAATCACTGATGAACCCATTCATTTAATCTGTTTGGAAGGAGTCTCCAGTGTCAGCACTTTGTAACAATCAGAAGACTTTGCACTTAAGATAACATGCTACACCATGGGTCTTATTATCTAAAAGAAAAAAAGGAATAAAGAACTGATAAAAAAAAGAGTGTTTACAGCTGCTATAACGGGAGGAACTTGCATGTTTCATGGATATTCTACAGCATTTCTTGTAATTATACATGTACATGGATGAAAATAATGTGATGTGTTCAATAAGATCTTAAATAAGATCAATTCTAGTAGGAAATTTCTGTGGAATAAAAGTAATAAACCATTTCAGGATGCGAGTCACATACAGGTCATTCAACGCTTGCACAGATTGCTGGAGAGCCTGACGGTCATGTGTTTTATCTGCGAGGATAATAGATTTTCAGAAGACACAAAGAAATGCTTTTATTCGCCACCTATGCCCCTAAAAACCGTGATGAATCTTGCATGAGTATAAAAAAATATCATTCCCATACAGTACACTGTGAAATTCTGTGCATTAAAATTTGTTCCGTTACTTGGTTAAAACCCCACAGACAGATGCGTGTCTTCTACAAGCTGGCGAGGAATTATCAGTCGATTTTCAAGGATCAGGCGTTACACTCGCTGAATGTTCACGGGAACGACTGCAGTGAGCTCCAAGCGACTTCGGACGTTGTTTGCACAGTTCAAAGTTTTCTCAAAGAAATCTTCTGTAAATGTCAATCAGTTTTTACACTTTCATTCACAAGAAAGTTCATCACGTGTCCCGGTTTGACTTGAACACCCCTTGTACAACTGCCTTCCTCCGTATATTCACTCAAAAGTCGTTAATCTGTTCAATCCTAGGCATTTGTTAATGTGTCTTGGTTCACCATATCATATTATATCATATCATATCATAGGCATGTGTTTATGAATGTAACTTTGACAAGAAGAAGAAACTATCATGACTCTAATTAAGAAAAAGAGAGGGAAAGAGAAGACGATACAAAAGGATGGAGGAACATTTTAGATATCGACTCTTATGCGTTTTGTTAAATTGATTATCCTGAGTGCTGCTTTGTCCTGAGAGTCCGTCCTCCGTCACTGTTATTGAACTGAAGCTTTTGTTCTTTTGATCCACGTTAGCATTTCGAGTTAGCATTGAGATCGCCTCAGGTTTAGCAGGGTAAAAGAAAGAAAATAAAGCTGTCCCATGATCAGATAATGTGAGGACAAAGTAACATTCCACGACACTAACAAGTGCCAAAAAAAGCCAGCCTGTTTGTGACTTCGTAAAGCTAATAGGGAGATACCACCACAGCAGGATAAACATCAGTGCTGTGGTTTCTGTGGTTAAATAGAAAACCAGGTGTTGTGTAACTGCCATGAGAACGATGTGTCGTAACAAATGAAGTTGTGTCTGTCTAAGTAGTTCTAGCTGACTAAAATTACTTAGACTTTAGCTTTTTAGCTTTTAGCTTAGTTTTAGGGTCATTGTGTGCATGTTTCGTGCTAGCTGCTAATCTCCCAGAAGCAAATTTGTTTATTTATTTTTTTTATTCCAAACTCCAAATAATAACAAAATTCAGAGTCAATGGTTAAGGAAACTGTCTATCTATCTATGGCTGTCTAGCTATCTGTCTGTCTCAATTAGTCAAGCAGACAGCCAGGCTGCCTGTGTATCTGTCTGTCTATCCTTCCATTTCGCTAACTGTCTGTCCATTGCTCTGTCAATTTGTCAAGCAGTCTGACTCTCCCCCTATCACATCCTCCCTTTGTCTTTATGTCTACATAAATCCTGTCTATTACCAGCTTCCTATGTATCTATCTGTCTGATACTGTTTATCCAAGACCCCCCCCCCCTTCACACACACACACACACACACACACACACACACACACACACACACACACACACACACCCATCCAGCATCCCACCTATCCTTCTGTTTTGTCTGTCTGTCTTACTTTCTGTTTTTGGCTTTGTCTGTGTTTTTCTGTCTGTCTGTCTGTTTCTTACTGTCTGTCTGACCCTTTCATTTGTCTTCTATCGATCTATCTATCTATCTATCTGTCTGTCTGTTAAACAACTCAATTAGTTATGCAGTCAGCCAGTCTGCCTGTGTATCTGTCTGTTCATTCCTCCATCCATTCACCCAACTCCCAGCCTGACTCTCTCTCTATCGGCTCATCCCTTTGTCTTTATGTCTACATGAATCCTGGGCCACCAGCTTCTTATCTGTCTGTGACCCCACATCCACCTGTCTATCTATCTGCATGTACTCTATTATACTGAACTGTATGGTTTTCAATACAGGGTTAACAGCAGCTAACGCATTTTCTTTTGTAATGGTGTTATATGGTGTTACTTTATAAATATATCACCTTATACGTAATATCACCCCCGTTTTTCTCCTCTACATTTCCTGTCTCTGTACTATAAATAAAGTGCGGTTTATAGTATTTTGTCTCAGTCTTACACAGACAGTATTCGTCAGTGGAGTACTGAAATAAACTGTGCATTCATTTTGTAATGGACTGAAGGATTAAAGTACGAGATGTTTATAAATGAGCATGAAGTTTACGCTGGTTAGACTTCCTGACAGGGATTTTGTCATCTCCTGTGTACTTTGTGCGTCCTGACCACACCCCATTAATCACAGTTCCTTTCTGTTTTGGTGTGTCCAAATTTGTCCTTTATAATTTGCCTATTATGCATTGTAATCCTGTGTGTGTGTGTGTGTGTGTGTGTGTGTGTGTGTGTGTGTGTGTGTGTTTAGCTCTGTTTTCTATTACATACTTTACAGCACGCGTCTGTGTTTTCTGCTTTGTGCTCCTGCCTCCTGCTTGTTCCTGCTGTGTCTCAGCACTGTTTCTGAAAATGGATTCTCTTCTAAATATGAACATTTGATCAGATGCTTTCACCCAAAACAACTATTAATCAGAAGCTGATGTTCAGTCCGGCTGAACATCCTTTCCATTTTTTCTGATCAATGCTAAAGCACTTGTTGGCCGGCAGCCACCTTGAATCAGCTAAGTGAGTGGGTTTATCTTCTTCGTGTGTAATGGCCTTGGAGAGGGTTCACGTTACCTGGCTGTCGTTCCAGCACTTGACTCTGCAGTTCCTCTATTGACGTGGAATTCTTTGCATGAATCAGGGCAAAAATAAAGCAAAAGGTTTTGTTTGCATTAGGGGTTTCTTTGCCATGGTTTCCATAAATAATTGGATATACAGTATACACTATTCCGCTTAAACAATAACGCTTCTGGCTCCTTAACCTTGAGAGCTTGGTAACTGTTTATACTTTTGGAAAGGTAGGGTCCTAGGATAGTGGTCGGCTCAGTGGTAGGCTTCTTGCTTGCCAAGCAGATGTGTGTTTGATTCTAAACCAATGCTCCATGCCACCCCAGTACATGTCTGGTGCAAGAAAAAAATAGTAGGAATGGCCTCTGGCTTAAAAACCCTAAAAAAAAAAACCTGTGCCAAATCATATTTGTGTTTTGGGTTGTCTGCTTTATGGGAGCAGCTGAAAGATCAGCAGTGCTGGAAACTCACTGTACTAATGTGATGTGAATCATTTTTAAAACTGATTAGTTTGATTTGGCTTAATTAAATTTGTTCAGGTTACTACATTCACATTACAAGCCAAATCGAAATTCTAGTTTATTTTAGCCAGATCAGATTTGCATTTCATAATGACTTTTACCTGATTATAAACGTGTTCATCCTCTGAAACGCCATGCATACGCACATTGATACGTTTTTGCTCGCACCATCTGGACTAAAACACATCACCAGTTTGTGCGATCGCTCATTCATTCATTTCAAACATCCGATCTAGGAACACATCAGATCCAATCTGAAAACATCAGATTTATGTTTAGACAGCTATGAAAAATCTGATCTGTATCACATTAGGGCAAAAAAAAAAAAAAAAAAGAAAAAAAAAGAAGAGGACTTGATTCACTTCAGGCTGGTAATGTGAACGCAGTCTTATAATAAGTAATACAACAAAAGAAAAAATAATCAACACACTGTCAAGCACAGTCAAAATGAATGACAGAGAGATAGATAGACACCCCCTCAGAAAAGGATGGTCTCCGTGCTATAATTACCTATGTCTCGCACCTATCTGTTTATCTTACTAACACATCTGATTAACTGTCACACACACGTACAGTATATACAGTAATTATCATGCAGGTGCAATCTACTACCAGTACAACATCCTGTAATTTCTATATACATAGTTATTATGCAAGTGCCGATCCACACACAAGACCGTCAACAGCAAGTGTGACAGTTCTAATAAACACCATATATATTATAATATATAATATACTGTACACTCACCTAAAGGATTATTAGGAACACCATACTAATACGGTGTTTGACCTGCTTTCGTCTTCAGAACTGCCTTAATTCTACGTGGCATTGATTCAACAAGGTGCTGAAAGCATTCTTTAGAAACCTTGGCCCATATTGATAGGAGAGCATCTTGTAGTTGATGGAGGTTTGTGGGATGCACATCCAGGGCACGAAGCTCCCGTTCCACCACATCCCAAAGATGCTCTATTGGGTTGAGATCTGGTGACTGTGGGGGCCATTTTAGTACAGTGAACTCATTGTCATGTTCAAGGAACCAATTTGAAATGATTCGAGCTTTGTGACATGGTGCATTATCCTGCTGGAAGTAGCCATCAGAGGATGGGTACATGGTGGTCATAAAGGGATGGACATGGTCAGAAACAATGCTCAGGTAGGCCGTGGCATTTAAACGATGCCCAATTGGCACTAAGGGGCCTAAAGTGTGCCAAGAAAAGATCCCCCACACCATTACACCACCACCACCAGGCTGCACAGTGGTAACAAGACATGATGGATCCATGTTCTCATTCTGTTTACGCTAAATTCTGACTCTACCATTTGAATGTCTCAACAGAAATCGAGACTCATCAGACCAGGCAACATTTTTCCAGTTTTCAACTGTCCAATTTTGGTGAGCTCGTGCAAATTGTAGCCTCTTTTTCCTATTTGTAGTGGAGATGAGTGGTACCCGGTGGGGTCTTCTGCTGTTGTAGCCCATCCGCCTTAAGGTTGTGCGTGTTGTGGCTTCACAAATGCTTTGCTGCAGACCTCGGTTGTAACGTGTGGTTATTTCAGTCAAAGTCGCTCTTCTATCAGCTTGAATCAGTCGGCCCATTCTCCTCTGACCTCTAGCATCAACAAGGCATATTCGCCCACAGGACTGCCGCATACTGGATGTTTTTCCCTTTTCACACCATTCTTTGTAAACCCTAGAAATGGTTGTGTGTAAAAATCCCAGTAACTGAGCAGATTGTGAAATACTCAGACCGGCCCATCTGGCACCAACAACCATGCCACGCTCAAAATTGCTTAAATCACCTTTCTTTCCCATTCTGACATTCAGTTTGGAGTTCAGGAGATCGTCTTGACCAGGACCACACCCCTAAATGCATTGAAGCAACTGACATGTGATTGGTTGCTTAGATAATTGCATTAATGAGAAATTGAACAGGTGTTCCTAATAATCCTTTAGGTGAGTGTATATGAGTATAATAATCATCATCATCATAATAATCATAATAATACAAAGCAATAACTAAAGTTGCAGTGGTTCCAGAGATCCTCCCTAGGGATATATCTAAAAAGTGTGTGTTTGTGCTCTGCAGAAGCTCTGCTTATTTACTGCAAGCCTCACATGCCGCCACTGTACCAGTCACAAAGCAGCACTTCAGTAAGAAGAGGCTCATCTTTATGGCCATCTGTGCAGTGATAACTTTACATGTGTGTCCGGCGTATTTCACGCATACATTAGTGAAAAAAACATTGTTTTCATTTATGTTTGACCGTTGTGACTCATTCCCACGAGAACTAATGTACATCTGGCAGTAGCACAGCGTAACCAGCTCTCTTATCTTTGTTTCGTTGGCTTAAAACCGCTTTGTGGTTTTTACCCACAGTACCATAATAGTGTGGTTTTAGGCTGATAAAATGTAATGATATTTTTGAGTGAGTAATCTTGCCAATCTCTGGCCAATGAAACCGCTTCATGCAAAGGATACATTTTTGTTAACTTCCTCATTTGCCATCATGCCACCAAAAAGGAATTGAAAACTGACTCAAATCAGCGATCAAGCGCTTCTGGTTTGGACAAAGTGATTAAATAATAGAGGTGAGGAAAAAATTGATCAGTTATGAATCTGACATGTATAATAGAGATGAACCGGTCAGATATGGTTTTAAGTGTGATTGGTCGAGACCGGTGTGATCAGCCCATCAGCCTCAGATATAATCAACCCTACCGAGCGCAGAAGCTTCCGAGTAGCGCAACAGAAACACATTTCATGGCGTTAAATTATCAAAAACTGCACGCATTAAAAACCTGTGCATGAAGTTTTTTCTCCAAACTGTGGGTGAATTTGTCTTAAACCTGCTCATTACATACCTAATTCATCAAAAGTCGCAACTGCTCAACCTGCGCAACTGTTTTAACAGAAAAAGCTCTCTATATATCCAACATCAGAACACTGTAAACGCTAATGCTAATGCTAATTAAACATATTGAGTACTGCTAACTTAAATAATTACAATTAGTTCATATTATAGATCTTGACGAGTATTTAGAACTTTTTGGTATTTATGAGTTTGTAGAAATGACACCTTTCAAACTAGCTGAAAAAATGAGCTTGTCATCAGGGCGATAGAGCACTGGTGGCTCAGTGGTCAATGTTTCACCTGCCATGCAAAAGGCCCGGGTTCGATTCCCGACAACTGGATGAAGTGCCCGTCCCAAGCGCAGATCAAATGGCAGGGTTGCGTCAGGACGGGCGTTGGTTATATAGGACACATATACTGTATATATACTGACATGTCAGTTACATTAGCACTAACCTCATATGTTAGTTCTTTTGCATCATATTCATTACATTATCCTTGAACAATCAGTGGAAGTGAGGAAGTGAAGAGCTTCCATTTCTCTGTTATACTTTTGTGTTTTCCCCTTCTTCTTCTTCTTCTTCTTCTTCTTCTTCTTCATTCTGAACTTCCTCATGTTTATCTGCATCTTACTTTTCAGATTCATCATCATTGCCTTCATCTTCCTTTTCACCCTTTTTGTGTTCCTTCATCCTTAGTTCAATCCTCATCATCTTTAGTTTTAACTTTTCAGTCTATATTTCTTTGTCACCTCATCTTTTTTGCTCATCTTCATCGTCCCCTTTATCTTCAGCTTCCTCTCTTCCTCATTCTTCTTCATCTTTATTATCTTTAATCTTCTCTTCCTTATATCTTCATTACTATTTACTTTTTTCCTTCTATTTAATCATCATATATAAAACTTTTACTTACATTTTCCTTCTTTCTTTCCTTTTTTTCAAGTCTCTCTTTTTACATTTAGTTTTTTTTTTTCTTTCATCTGTTTCTTTTGCATGCATATGGTCAGCACTTTCACAGCTCCACACACACACACACACACACGCGCGCGCGCGCGCGCACACACACGGGATCTGGAAGCCCATATGGACAATCCTAATTTCCGCTGATTGCACATGGGCCTCACAAAGCACACTTCTGTCTCTCTCGCGCTCTCTCCCACTCTTTCTCTCACACACACACACATGCACACATCCTTACTACTCTGTGAAAAAGTTTGACTTTAAACAGCATGCATTATTTAATAGTTCTGTGTGCATTAACCAGTTGCTTAGGATTGAACCGCTCCCATTCTGAGAAGTCTTGTGTTAATTCTCACGTCTGCTTGAGAAACAGAGAGTCAGTAAGTTATGAAGGGAATGCAGTTTCGTGTAGGGGATGAAGAGCCTCTCTGTAGCCTCCTCACAATGAGCCATTTAAACCCTGAAGTTTATTGTCCTGTCCATATGCGACACTCAGAGACGCCGTTGTCTTTGGTAATAAAGAGAGCGACCCAATTTAACACAGATTTATGAAATTCCTCCTGCAGGCATGTGGATGTTTTACTCCCACACGCAGTTAAGAATAAAATGGAGAAATTGTTCCAGTGGCTTGCAAGTTCCTGAGGGTTTTTTTTTCTTCTTCAAATAATTCTGAAAATGAATCGAATTTAAATTATTGTATTTAAAAAATGCAAACGTGCATGTGGATGGATGACACGTTGTGATAAATGATCATGATTTTAATTGGTTAATTTGTTTTATTTTTACTTTATATATTGTGTTAATTATTTTTCTGTATTTATTTTTTGGGCTGTGCAACGAATTATTTGAGTTTTCAGTATTTCCTATGGGAAGATTTGATTTGGTTTACGAGTGTTTTGGAATCCGGAAAACAAATTATGCTCTTGATCCAAGGTTCCACTGTATTTTGCTTTCCAAACTCGCCCGTAGTGTCTGTGTGTGTGTGTGTGTGTGTGTGTGTGTGTGTGTGCGTGCCCTGTCCAGGGTGTACCCCGCCTCGTGCCCATAGACTCCAGGCCCCATAATACACAGGATGAGTGTTAGAGAAGATGAATGAATTGACTGTCTGCTACTTCAGTCAGCTTTTTTTTTAAGTGGTCGTGGCTTTGAAAGTAAAATGCATTTGGTAAATTGGTAAATTATTTAAAACACACTACTATGCAAAAGTCTTGTATTCTGCTACCAAAGAGACTTTCTTGTATTGCTAATGTAGTTCTCCAGGCTTCCTGAGGCATGTGTTTGCTTCTCAAGTCCCTGAACCTGAGGAATGTTTTTTGTTTGTTAAGCCACACGGTAACTTATGAATCATTCAATCATAAAATAAATCTAACTTAAATCATGAGTCAATGAGAAACAGGTGCAGATGATGACGTATGATCAGGACAGTGATTATTATACCGGTGATGCTGAATGCTGAGTGGTTGGACCAGACGAGAGGGGAGATGCGGTCGCTGCTGAGGTCGTTGCATAAACAACAACATTTTCAATTGTATTTTTAGGCCACTTTCCAGACGGTTGCAGTAAAACATTCATTTACTCATTTAATTGAATTAAAAGAAATATGGTGTAGCTCAAGACTCTTCCACTGTACTGTATTTCCAATTCTATTTATAGAAAGCATCCAGTCCATCTCAGGTCACCATGCACACACGTCTACAGCTTATTCACACATCTGTTTAGAGTTTCTAGTTGGCATGTTTATGGGAGATGAAAGGAAATCACCTTGATACATTATATTGATATCGAACCTTGAACCAGGCACCATCTTCACCAAGGGTGTCAATAACTTTGGTGCTGACTCTCTTCCCATCAACCAAGCGATTAATCTTAAGTTTAAAAGGTCACATGACTGGTATGTAAAGCAATTATTTGAGGCGTTTGTGTTTTCCTGTGCCGCAGCGCTGCCGTCGTGTTTGCTGTTCTTTAACGTGGACGAGAAGAACGGGATGTCGTTCGACGGGCCCATAGAAGACATGTTCGGCTACACCGTGCAGCAGTTCGAGAACAGCGAGGGGAAGTGGTGAGTCTCACACACACACACACACACACACACACACATTCTCCATACATGCTGCAGTAGAACAGTTTTTCACACTGGCCGAATTAGCGAGCGTCGCTTTTGGTTTAGGGAACTGTGTCCCGACCTTTGGAAGCACCTCGAGTAAAGATCTGAGAAAGATATAGAGCTGATAGGGTCGGTATGGCGGCACGGTGGCTCAGTGGTTAGCACTGTCACCTTGCACCTCCAGGGTGCGGGTTCGGTTCCCGCCTCGGAGTCTCTGCATGTTCTCCCCGTGCTTGGTGGGTTTCCTCCGGGTTCTCCAGTTAACTCCCACGGTCCAAAGACATGCAGATTAGGTTCATTGGCGTTCCCAAATTGCCCGTAGTGTGTGAATGAGTGTGTGT
Organism: Clarias magur; assembly: GCA_013621035.1. Taxonomy (NCBI): domain Eukaryota; kingdom Metazoa; phylum Chordata; class Actinopteri; order Siluriformes; family Clariidae; genus Clarias; species Clarias magur. The sequence goes on from QNUK01000150.1 coordinate 666,190, forward strand.
GGCCTACGTCTCCTGAGATAGGCTCCAGACCCCCATGACCCTGTATACAGGATAAAACGGGATAGACGATGAGTGAGTGAGTGAGTGAGAGTCAGATTGGTCAGGCTGTATGGTTGCGTTGAATCTGCTGCTAGCTAGCACCTAGCATGACATAATTAGCATGAGTAACATGATTAGCATAGTATTTTTATAGACAGGTCTAATCTAACAAACATCACTTGTCAAAAATGAAAGTTTTTGCTTGTTTCTCGAATTTCCATTCATTTGGGACTGAGCCATCTGTTATAGATCAGAAAACCCTTTACTATTACCATTGCCTGGGTGAGAAGTTTCACCTCTCACCCAGGCAAACACCCAGAACCCATAAAACATGCTTTTATGAATGAATAGCACCTTAAACACTTTTACTGCCACACACACTTCTGTGTTTTCAATAAGCCTGTTTGAGGATCCAGCAGTGCAACGTGTAAAAGTGTCAGTGATAAGTGTGTGTGTGTGTGTGTGTGTGTGTGTGTGTGTGTGTGTGTGTGTGTGTGTTTCTTCTGAGGAAAATGACAACGTTTACACATAACGCATAAAATACCTAACACGCACACACACACACACACACACACACACACACACACACACACACACACACACACGTACACTCCAGGAAGCACATAAAACAGAGATCTCACATTTCTCAGGATCATTTCTCAGGATCTTGATATACACCAAATGCTTTATGATGTTATACATCAGTATACTTTTGTGCACATGTTCATTGCTGACCCTAATAAACTTCAATAGATTTATATCGTGTATCAATTCTGATATAAATAATTCGAGCCATCAATCACAGAGACAGACTGGACTGTAATCCCTTTCATCCAAAAATAATAATCAATAATGTCTGTTAGAGATTTAAAAAAAGACATTTTATTTAGCCACTTTGGGAAACTGCAAAATAATAATAATAATAATAATAATAATAATAAGTATTGTAAACCACAGACAGTCGAGGTCAGCTGGCTTTCTAACTCATAACACAGTTCTTGAATTACGTAGCCTAAAAAGTAACATTTGTCTCAGTGGGAAGTTTCTCGTCTGCCATGCAGAAGGTCTGGGTTCAATTCCCGCTCCACTGAACGCAGCGTTGGTCAAAAGCGCAGATCAAATTGGAAGGAAGGCGTGGCATCTGGTGTAAAACTGCATGTATGGAGTTTGTGTTTTCTCCCCTTTGCTTGGTGGGTTTCCTTCAGGTACTTTAGTTTTCTCCTACAGTCCAAAGACAACAGATTGGCGTTCCCAAATCGTCTCTTGTGTGTGTGTGTGTGTGTGTGTGTGTGTGTGTTTGTACCCTTCGATAGGCTCCCGGCCTCAAGCGACCCTGTATAGAGAATGAGGGAGTATTACTGTATCTTAGGGATATGTTCAAGTTTTGAAAAAAATTAATTTCTAAATAAAAAATAAAAAAATTTCCGCTGTAGGTGCACTTTCACAGCCCGTTCTGTTCCACTAATAAAGGGATGTTCAAGGATCGGTTGTTCCTCACTGAATGTCCATGTGAGCGATTGCGGCGCGCTCCGAGTCACCGTGGCCGGGATTCACAGACCTACAGCCTTCATTAAAAAGTTTGCACCGTTCAAATATTTTGCTCCGGCTAAGCGTCTCGTCACCGCACTGTGCTTGAAGTCTTCTGCAAATGTCAATCGGTTTTACTTCTTCATTCATGTCATCGCAAGTCCCGCATTGACTCGAACGCCCCCTGTGTTACATTTGTCTTAGTTCTCACAATTTTGTTTCTCCAGGAATGCAAAAGAAGTTTAAAAAAAACGAGTAGGTTTACTAGTTTAAAAATAGGCTGCTGTGTAATATTTTACTATTACTATAATATAATATTTTAATATTTTAATATTTTCCTTATATGCTCAGAGATAACAGGTCAGCATCAAAAAAAAAATTGCTTCTGAGCAAATAACGATTTTTCCTTAAAAAGCTTAATTACTAACACTGAGCTTCAGGACGAGTGTCAACCCCTCATACATGAACATCTTACTTCAGCCTTCATTCACCTCCATCACTAAAACTGTCCTGCTCTCTCTCTCTCTCTGATAAAACCCACACACACACACATACACACACACACTCACCTCACTGTCTATAAAAGTTCATAAAAGTGAATCGACTAAAAGCAACAGGAAGTGATACGGATACAGATATCGAATATCGCCGATAAAAGAACTTGACAAACACACACACACACACACACACACACTCCACTTCCTCCACGCTCGTGCCTCAGACTGTAACTGAATTAGGGAACGAGTGGCATAACTAGATTTGTATTTATCCCTCTGAGTCCTTAACACTCTTAACATCAGGACACGCCGAGGCAGCCATAAACAGGATGTTGAGTGTGTGTTCCTGCAGTTGTGCGCGCGGTGCTTGGTCACGCTTCACTAACGCGCTGGAATGATAATTACGCGACATGTTTGATGTACGGCATTAAATCAAGGCCGCAGCTCGGGGGGGGTATTTTTAACCTTACAACATGAGGGCTTGTGATGTTTCATTTCTCTAAGATTTTTAATGCAGTTTGTGTGCATGTATTGTGTAAGTGTAAGTCATAACTTCGTACTGTACAACAGACCGTTAAATGTGTGAGAAATCGTCATTGGCTGCCTCCACGTTATACAGACTAGTACGATCGCTTCCTTCTATTCTCTTCCATTGGTCAGATTTCACATTAATAGCGAGTACACTTGTGTATTTATTGTACACTCTCCAATACAGCAGCTGGCAATAGTGCAGCTAGTCGATTTGCAAGACACCAATAAGCACAAAGGAAAGAAGAGCACAAGGAGGTTCATCTGTTTCCTGTATGCTACACTAAGTATTATTGATATTTTAGAAGAAAAAAAAAACTGGTTCCATAGACATTGACATGCGTTCTTACTTTATCACATATGACTGTGTAGGTCCACTTCCATGGCCAGGGACTGTACAGTTGGCTTTCATATCCGATTCAAGCCGTGCCCGAATACACCATACCGAGTGGCGCAGTGGTAAAGCGCTTGCCCTATCATCCGGAGATCGCTAGTTCAATTCCCGGGTGATGCTGTAACCTCTCGCAGCCGGAGGTCTAGAGAGAGCTGATTGGCCGAGCTCTCTCAGAGGGGAGGGATGAGAGGTACTTAGTGCTCCGACATTAATCACGGCTCTACAGCCAATCAGGGCGGAAGGAGCGGATAGCGCTGTTCTCCGAATGTGTTACTCCGCCCCCAACGGTGCGGAAAGATGCGGTCGGCTGGTGTCACGTGGTTCGGGGGAAACACATGATAGTCTTCGGCCCTTCCGGCTGAGTGGTAGTAGTAGTAGCCTTAATGTGGTGCCCTCTAGTGACGGGGAGGAATTGGACACGACTAAATTAGGGAGAAAATCGGGGAACAAATCCCCAAAATAAAAATAAACAAAATAATCGTGCGTAAATTCGTCTAATTTTGTGTTTTGTCCGAGTTGGATCCGAAAATCTACGGCCACGACAGCTTACAGAGTTTTGTGTGTTTCTTACAGTACAACTCTGAAATATATGATTCTGACCGTTTAAAGACACTAAACTCCTCTCGAATGTAGTGCGTTACACCACTGTCAAAAATACGTATCGATTTTTGAAAATACGAAAAGAGGAATCGATTCGACTCATTTGTCCGGCGCACCGTTTTATATACCGTTGTTTTCATACACATACGTCCGGGAGCCGCTCAAATGGCAACTTGTTTGTGTCAGTAGACCGCCAAGCAGAGCGAGTTCGGGGATTTTTTGTGTGTTTTTTTTTTTTTTTTTGCATTTTGTAGCACCGCGGGTCTCGATAATGTTAGCAAGGACGGTAGCAAGAACAAAAGGGAGCCACTTTCAGTTTTCTTTTTAAAGCAGCCGGTGCCGAGAGGAAACATAGATTAAGGTTACGTGATGTTTAATGTCTATTTAATTACTATTTAATTCATTTCCATTCGTTTTCTAAATGTTTTGACTGTTGTTATATGCAAGAAATATGATTATTGTGTTGGAGATTGGTAATATTGGTAATATTTTTTGCAATACGAAATTTCACCTTAAGAACTTAGAATGAGACCTGCGTGAGAATGAGTTCATTTAGAATGACCTGCGTGTAGACCATGTCACTAAGTTTTTTCAGATCTTTCTTAAATAGAAGCATCTGTGCATCACCAAGGCTCAGTGGTTAACACTGTGGCATGACACCTTTATGGTTCAGGGTTTAATCTTGCTTCCGGTCCATGTGTGTGGAGTTCGCAGTGTGTCTGGAGGTTTGCTGTGTGTCTGGGGTTTGCACATACAGCCGTGACCGAATGTGTGATGTCACGGCGACCAACGATCATTTTTAATGCACCGCTTGAATGGACAAGCATCTGAGATGTTTTTGTTTTTCAAGTAGTGTCTAGACCATCAAAAAACAAACACCTGTCTTTAAACAAAGAAACAAAAAAGTGGATAGAAAATGCTGACTGAAAAAGGAAGCTTAGTTGTAAAGTAATTTTCCATCATTGTCTAGACCGCTTCATCCTGTATTCAGGGTCTCGGGGGGCCTGGAGCCTATCCCAGGAGACTTAGGGCACGAGGCGGGGTACACCCTGGACATGGTGCCAATCCATTACAGGGCACACACACACACACACACACTCATTCACACCGTACAGACAAATTGGGAACACCAATTAGCCTAATCCGCATGTTTTTGGACACCAAGTATGGAAAGAACAAACCCCCATGCACACAGAGACGGGAATCGAACCTGGACCCTGGAGGTGCAAGTGCTTAAACTAATGCTTTATTTATTTGTTTATTTTTATTTTAGTCTACGACCCAGACATTCTTAGGTATTTATAAGAGCAACCCGTATACTATAAACAGTGCTTGTCTCCAACTGTCTTACATCTTTAAATCATGAACCCTGACCCATGAAAATGTTGTTCGCAGGATGTCTTTTCCATCCATGACCACACTGCTTCAGTCATGTAGCGCACATTCATGTGTGTTCACTTCACTTTTCTTCTCTGCTGGAGAAACGTAAAATCAATTAGCTACCCCTTGTCTGAGTGGAGTTTGAGTGCTCTTCTGCGTTCCCATAATTCCCACAGGGTCCGCGGTTTGAATTTGACCCCGTTTCTGCTTCTTTCTTTCTCTCGGCAGGGTCCTGATTGGTTCTCCTCTGACGGGACAGCCAGCCAAGCGGACCGGAGACGTCTACAAATGCCCCGTGGGTCAAGGCACATCTTCCGGCTGTATAAAATTAGACTTGCCTGGTGAGAACTGGCTTCACAGTGGATTCTTTCCTATGTGTGTATTTGTGCTGCGGTCATTTTTGTGTGACATGTTTGATTCAGTGCGGCAAAATGACTTTAGCATTACTTTCATGGTAAACCCAAATATCACCAGGCTGCATGGTTTTATATATAAAAGCGATCTTAATGCTGAAGCATACCAAGACGTCTTGGACAATGCTATGCTTCCAACTTTGTGGCAGCAGTTTGGGGAAGGCCCTTTTCTATTCCAAAGTAAGGACTATAAGGACATGGCTTGATGAGTTTGCTGTGGAAGAACTTGACCGGCCCTAACACAGAGCCCTGACCTCAACCCCATCGAGCACCTTTGGGATGAACTGGAAAGGAGATTGTGAGCCAGGACTTCTCGTCCAACATCAGTGTCTGAGCTCATAAATGCTCTACAGACTGAATGGACCCAAATTCCCACAGAAACACTCCAAAATCATGCGGACAGTCTTCCAAGAAGAGTAAAAGTTGTTACATGTGCAAAAGGGGGACAGACTACATATTGAAGAATATGTACTTGGATACAATGTTATTGCAGATATTTTTGTCCATATAGTGTAGATCTTACTTATGAAGGCCATATTGTCCTATGGTCATCATCATCTTCATCATCATTATTGTCATCTTCAGTAAGGCCTTAGTCAAGACCATGGTGAACTCTGGAAAACTGGTGCTTGTTTGTTTGTTTAGTGGACAGACAGTATACAAATCATACAATTATACATTATATAATATTCTAGCCCTACTTTTATTATTAGTTAAGCCATCATTTTGTCTGCATAAATCAGAGCCAAGAATTGCTAGAATGTTTCTTTACCTTATATATTTTGGAGAGCATTGAAACCTTTCTTTTAACATGTAACACATAATGAGCAATAATAATTTCTGATTGTCATACAGCTTTTTTAATGTACGAGAATAAGTCAAAAATCATCCGCACTCATACCTGCAAAAGCAAGATGCTTTCTTTCTTAAAGAGCGTAATCACTGGTGACGAGACACGGAGTCATCACTGCGAGCCTGAGAGGAAACCGCAGAGTATGGAACGGAAACATCCTCAACTGCCGAATGAGAAGAAAGTTCAAAAGTCGTTCATCAGCTCATCGATGCTTACAGTTTTCTGGGATTCTCAAGGGCCAGAAGTATTGGAACACCATCAGGAAAAAGGGTCAACAATCAGCAGCGCTCGTTACAGCGAGACGCTTATTGAAGAGCTGAAGCCTAAACTTCGGATTAAACACCGAGGACTGCTAATGTCACGTGACGATGCATGTCCGCACACTTCCGCCCACAATGTCGCCTCTGTTTTGAGGTGTTAAAGCGTCCTTCTTATAGACCTGATCCCACTTCATCAGACTTGCAGCCGTTCGGCCCCCTGAAAGCAGCTCAGCCTAAAACATTTTTAATAAAGGAATATGAAAGCTTATTGACAGATGGACAAAGTGTATTGAAAAGCGAGGAGATTATGTCGAAAATGATGTATTTATCTTTTCTAAAAGTTTCTAAAAGTAAATTAAATTGTCCAGCCAGAGTGCGGATCATTTGTGACTCACCCTCGTATTTTATGCGCTACTTTGGTTAATTTCATTTTTCTTTGATTTTTCTTCTTCCATAAATGAACATTACTGAACTTTGGTCTGTGTGTGTGAACTGACTAAATGACTGCAGTGTGTATTATGCAACAACGTTGCTCTTATTATAGACCACAAGGAGCCTCCTGTTCTAGACTGAACGGCCTCATTTCTTATTCCTTATTAAACATGACATTTCTTTGAATGTCAAATGCAAGGACAAAACTCCTCTCATAAATGAATTCTGTCTAGACTATAAATACACACCTACACACAAACAGCCAGTTTCCAGATTCACGATCCAGTGCGTTTTGTGTGTGTGTGTCTGTGTGTATATATATCTGTGTGTGTGCGTGTGTGTGTGTGTCTGTGTGTGTGTGTGTGTGTGTATACACACACATATACACACACATACATATACACACACACACACACACACACATACGTATACACATACATATATACACACACACAGATATATACACACACACACACACACACACACACACACACACACACATACATACACACACGTGTGTATACATGTGTGTGTGTGTATATGTGTGTGTGTGTGTGTGTGTGTGTGTGTGTGTGTGTGTTATGGTGATAAATACACATGCCGCACTGAAGTAGTCATAAAAGATGATGATGGTGTGTGACATTCGAATTTAAACAAAATATAGCCATATAGTGTAAGTATAGAGGAATATAACTAGTGTAGTGTGTTTTGTCTAGGATTGTGTGCATTTTCCATGATGCAAGCATTTACAGAATCCCCGCTGTGTGTCCTTCTTTCTCCAGAAAGCACAACGATCCCGAACATACACGAAGTCAAAGAGAACATGACGATGGGGACGACGCTGGTGGCCAATCCGGACGGGAATGGGTTTCTGGTACGGGGAAGACGTCTCCTCCTTGTCCTTCTTGGTTCCCGCAGCCTAATTTCCACATGCCTCAGCCATGTGGACGGTCTTACTAAAACTTACAGCTGTAACATTTTATAGCAATATTAGTCAGATTTTCCACAGGGAGTTAGTAATCCTGAAGCCACTGTGTCTCTCCAGAGTTTCAATGTGAATTACTGACTGAATAACTCAAAAAAAAACAAACAAAAAAAAGGTTCATTTATGAATGAAAGACTGACACGGTTTTTCCTGTGGTTTTAACACACAACGTCTCCTGAACCACTCGTTTTCCATCCGATCCTCTGCTCAATTTCCTCGTCTCTCTCTACCATTCACCACCACTAAAAGACTTTGCACTTTCCTTTTCTCTTTCTTGATCTTTTGTTGCCTCTCATATTCCCTTATTCTTCACTGTTTTTTTTTTCAATTCTCTCACTCACTTTATCTGTTCAGCATGAAATCGAGAAAATAGATTAGATTTAAATACATAATGATGTGTTTTTCAATTGTTTTTCATCCGAAAAAGTCAGCAAGACGTACAGTACAGTACAGGATCAGTAAGTTTGGATTTATTTTCTACATTCTAGAACAATACTGGAGATTTCCAAACTGTGAAATGTCTCATTATGAAATTATGCAATTAAGTAACAACAAGGCCAACTGTCAGTTGTTATTTTAAGACATGAAGCCCAGATGTTCTGGAATAGTTATTGCAAGAACAGTATTGGGTCAAGCGCATTTGCAAAACCCATCAAGTCCCATGATGAAACTGTCCCTCATGAAGACCTTCCCAGGAGAGCAAGACCAAAATTCATCTATTCGGTGAAAAGATACTCAAGTACTGAGTAACTGTTTCAACAGAATGTCTGATTTATCTTTTCTCTCTCTCTCACTCATCATCTATACCGCTTAATCCTGTATTCAGGGTCACGGGGGGCCTGGAGCCTATCCCAGGAGACTTGGGGCACATGGTAGTGTACACCCTGGACACGGTGCCAATCCATCGCAGGGCACACACACACACACACACACACACACACTCACTCATTCATTCACACACTACGGGCAATTGATGATGATGATGATATTATAGTATAATTATATGAAACAGCTAAACTTACTGCGACACTTTTCCTCAGGTTAGAAGTCGAGTTTCTATACTGTATGCTGAAGTGTGTGTCATAGAGGAGACACCGCAGTATGAAGCTGCTATTTTGCAAGTGAAACATGCTTTGTATATGATGGAAGAATTCCAGGTGAATATTTTTTTCCCACGATGATGCTAGTTTGAGTGTGGTCATGTGACTACATGTGGTTATTGTTATCGCGGCTGTATGGTCAAGCGGAGTCATGTGGTCATTTTTGCTGCGTCTGATTGGTTCAACAGTCACGCGGAATAACAATAACGGAATATGGAGGTGGGGGGGAGGGGTGTCTTCACCAGCGGTAGACAGTGAAGCAAACATTCAATGCTGCAATCTTAACATATATAATTAACAAATAAGCTAGAGGCTAAAAATATATCATTTTCTTACATTTATTCTGCTGGACACAGTTTATGGTGAAATGAGACTCTTGTACATACTGTATGTTCTAATGTTATTTTCTGCTGAGTCATTCGCAGGGTGACTGAATATACAGTGTATCTTACACAGGAAATAGTTACACATATGTTACCTACAGTACAGTAGGGATTTATTTCAAAAGCTTTATAGTTCTTATTCCTTAATTTGCTATTTTGTAAATATATTTAGTTTTATTAATTCATTTTATTACATTTATTTCTTTTATTTTAGTATTTGGAAATGTCGCAATTCGTACATTATTTTATCCTTTGTCTGACTGCTTACATAATTTCTATAAAAAAATCAAATAATCGGCCATTATGATGAAACAGTTACTCAGTACTTCCGTAGTCTTTTTACCGAATACCTTTTTACTTCTACTTGAGTAATATTATAAGTACAGCTACTATTACTTGAGTAAATTTTTTGGCTAGTCTACCCACCTATGGAGTTGTGTCCAAACTTTTGATTGGTACGCCATTGTGTGTCCAGTGGCCAACAATCAATAAAACGTTGTTACATCAAGTCCCCTACATACGAACATTCGAGCTTTCGTGCATGTTCAATCACGTAAGTTAGATCACATGTGTCCGGGGTACATTATGACAAGCGTGCAGTTTGCATCCCAGGCGTCGACCAAGTCGGTACTGCTATGAAGCGGCAAGCAATAACGATGGAGACGAAAGTGAGAATAATTGAGAGAATGGAGCGAGGTGATGAATAGATGAGCAGACATTGCTTGTTCGTTTAACATGAATCGACTGTGAAGAACGCTCGCTGTACTGTCCTATACTGTGTATAGCCTGGTGTGTTAGTATCCTAGTACCTAGACGATATTTGTTGGACTTACGAACAAATTGGATTTACAGAATGAGCTCTTGGAACGGACCTCGTTCATATGTTGGGGACTTAGCGTACACTGGACATGAATAGATTAATCTTACTGATTTGTCCCTCGTCATAGTACAGTGATTGTTTCTGCGGAAAAAGAAAGCGTGCCTTTTTAATGGCAGTGTAAATATCCCTGCAGGCGTGCGGCCCTCAGTACGGCTACATGTGTGGAAATCAGCAGTACATCACAGGCGTCTGCTCCAACGTCAGCTCCTCTTTCCAGGTGCTCAACTCCATCGCCCCGACCGTCCGAGGTATGCTCACATGAACACACACACACACACACACATACACACACTTTCTTGAGGGACACGTGGCAAAAGTGTGTATATTAACACATTCCCAGGCGTATAAACTCCGGCCTGCCCTCTGGCCTGCATGCCCAATTTAGGACACGGTTTATAACTGCCGACGTCTCCGATGCACAGGACCCTGTGACTCATCTTAAATACAGCGTCTCCCAATTTCAAACACACACACATGCAGAGCTACACAGACGCTCTCCCTGATTATTCGATTATGTGTCTTTTATCAGTTCCGTACAAGGAGAGTACAAGGAGAGAAAACTAGGGAGAGTTAGCATTGTAACGGGAATATACGCTATACGAAATAGTAATAATAATGGGTGGGGTCAGGATTATGCTGCTTGAAAGTTTATATTTATAGACCTGAATAAAAATATTTTTAAAAAATGTTAAAATGTTCTGCTCACATTTCTAGTGGAGACTGCTTTAACTCGAAGAGATGTGACTCCGATCAGTTTAGGCCACGCCCACCTCAAATCCAAGTCCTGATACAGATACAGGTGTCCTCTTGGTTGTCTCTGATGTCCAGCTTTCCATTAGCATTTTCTATGTTAGTTTAGACTGCAACAACATTCAAGTCTTTTAATATACAGTTCTTATATTTGTATAAAATCTTAAAATGCAATGTGCGATACCTAATTGTTAAACCTGCAGTGCAGTGTGTGCATCTTAATGATATTTATAATGATATTAAACTCTCTGATGGTTTGGACACCGATTATTAATTATATGCATATACAATATACATATGATTTTATCAATATGAGTTCTGTGGGTTATTTGGGCTTTTTTTATTATTTTTATCAGAGTGGGTGGGGTTTCAGCACTCCTTATGCTTATGGGGAATTTTGTAGGTGTGATCTGGCAACCCTGGCAAGCACAAAGTGAGCCCAAATATAAGGCCATAAGTTTACAAGTTTACAAGACTCACGCATGTGCCGAAGTGTGATGAACTGTTCATACACAGCTCAGATGATCTGCGGCTCGTTCCCCCACCGCTAATATCCACTTTACGTTATAATCCATCGTATGAATAAACATATGGCATGTTTGTCTTTTGCTCACATCCCACCTCGCGTCTTTTTCTCCAGAGTGTACGCAGGACATGGACATCGTCATCGTGCTCGATGGATCCAACAGCATTTTCCCCTGGAAGGAAATCACAAACTTTCTGGTCAAGTTTCTGGGAAAGATCGAGATCCCTCCAGCCAGGGTGAGGCTTTCTCTTCAGGATTAATGGATTCACTGGTTATATAGCGCTTGATATTACACAAATTGATTTTGAACTAATTAAAACCTTACCACTTAAAGTATGTTACTGCAGCTGCTGTATAAACTGTCATCACTTTACCAGCCTGTGAGAGCTGATGATGATGAGGATGATGATGCTACTGGGAAAGTTATAGTTATGACACCTCGGTTCCACCCTGGTTTTTTATCATTCCTACCTCGGTGTTAATCACTCACGCAGCCTCGGCGCGGTTTTGCTGTGATGTCTTATTAAAACCATTTTTAGGAAAATCCCTTAGACAGAAACAGACTTTGGGGACTTTTGAACAGACCTTTGAACGTTTTCCTGAACGTGGCACTGGAAACTGAGGAAGACTGCATTTTCCTTTTTAACGGATGACGTCATGTTGAATGAATCGCTTCTGTGTCCACTGTGTCGAACACGGCCCTGTGTGTGTGTTTACACTTATTGTCACTAGATATATTATCTTGCGCCATATGGAAGGAATAAAAAAGTGTTTTGGGAACGTCATCAGTGACAGAGAGGATTGTCGTCCGAGATCTAATCGAGGTTAATTCATTTCCTACGTGGCTGTTTCATCCCCAGCCACTTTTATTGTCTTTCTCGAGGTTAATAAGTCAAAGAAAAAGCACAGAGTGCAAACTCTCAAGTCCAAACTCTTCTGCCCTGAAGGCTTTCTCAATGCAGAATAAAAAGTCTCAGTAATATATTAGAGCATGCTTGTCTGAATGTTTTCTAAATAATCAGAATCAAAAATTTAACAGAACTACACAGTAAATATTATGAAAGGTAATATTACCTTTTATAAACTTTATAGAAATAGATATTTTATAGCGATAAAAAAAAAAAAAAAAAAAAGCGGGAAAACGCTTTGACATAATCTGGTGCGTAACTGCTGATAACTTCACTTGTACTCATTTTGATTTCATCCATAGCACAGGTTTAACTTCAGGCAAATACCAAAGGACTGGCAAAGTTTTAAATTCTGTCAGACAGACAGAAAATTCCCTGAGACTGATTTCGGATCCTCCAATGCATGAAATGTAAAGATATCATTGAAAGAGCGATTCTGACAAAACTCTCCCTATTTTGTTCATCCCCTCTCATCCAGGTGGGCATCGTGTCATACGGAGATGACGTCGGCCACGTTTTTAACCTCAGTCAGTTCTCTACCACGGACGAGCTGGTTAAAAATGCAGAGAAGATTCCACAGAGACAGGGCTTGCAAACCATGACAGCGCTGGGTATCGATACGGCGAGGTGTGCTTTACATGATTCATTACGTACCAGAAGTCAATTATGCATGTGATACTGTTACTGGTGATTCACTGATCAGTTCTGTGTTACAGGAAAGAGGCGTTCACCATGGAGCGAGGAGCCAGACCGGGGGTCAAAAAAGTCATGGTGATTGTCACGGATGGAGAGTCACATGATGACTACAGACTAAATGACGTCGTCAATGACTGCGAGAAGGACGGGATCGAGAGGTTCGCTATCGCTGTGAGTGTCTTAGCTTATTGATGCTTGAAACTTTTTTTAAATACGTATGCTTGGTGCCAGATAATTTGTACCACTGACGGCCCAAACTGCAGCATGATTCTGGAGAAGGATTGTTCATATATTGATAAAAGTGAAACATATACACCCCTCCCATTAGTGCTCTGAAGAACTTGGCTGGCTGACCAATATTACTATGAGGTGGTGTCAAAAAGTTTTGAGACTAGCTTTGTAACACGCCAGCAGGTGGCAGCACAAGGCTGCCTGCACAGTCCCAGGGAGCACCGACCTTCATCAAGTCAGTGTGCCAAAAGACATCGTCCTGTGTCCAAAGGGAGACGTGCAACCGGTGCTATTCTGGCCACGTGCGGTACTACGTCTGCAATTTCATCATAGACAGAAAGCACCCAGATCTCTGGCTCGCGGAAAACTGGCTGCTCTACGCTCCCACCCTACTTGACGGTTTTGGCTCCTTCAGACTTCGTCCTCTTTCCAGAGATAAAGATTTTGTCATTGTTATGACACCATTGCGGAAATCCAGCGCAAATCGTAAAAAGAAGACTTCTAGGACATGTTCCTGTAGAGACAGGAACGCTGTGAGCACTATTTCATTTTGAAGGTGATATTGTGTAAACATAGATAGATAGAGTACTTTCTTTTAAACAGAGCTAATCTCAAAACTTTTTGATACCACTTCATAAAACGTAGTTGTTGCTGATTGGCTGCGAACAGAAATCCTCTTTTCTCTTGATTTAACATACAATAAATATACTAATACACTTAGCAAATTGTTTCCCCAGTCTCATCTGATCCTCGGATCTACGATCGATTTCCGCTAACGCTGACCCGACATTTGTTTTTTGCTCATCCGCAGGTTCTTGGTGATTATAACCGGCAAAATAAAAGCAAAGAGCAAGTGAATACGTTCATTAACCAGATCAAGTCCATTGCGAGCAACAAAACGGAAGATCATTTCTTCAACGTGGAAGACGAAAAAGCCCTGGTCAACATCGTCGACGCTCTAGGGAGCAAAATCTTTGCCTTAGAAGGTAATGACGAGTTTTGTCCCACGAGACACAACTTCCTGTTTTTAATGCGAACGAACCTGCAAGTTAAAACAATTTGAAAATGAGCACGCTCGAAAAAAAAAAGGTTTTGAGAGAAATAACGATATGACCGTATTCATGACACGATTCATATAACAGACACGATCCTGCCTATGCTTTTATTGCTGAAAAGGTACATCTGGGAATCACACATCGTCTTTTGAGATGGAGATGTCTCAGTCAGGATTCAGCGCTCACACGTCCAGGGTAAGTCCCATTCTCTTCTAAACATCCAGAGTTAATCTCAATGCAAAAAGTCTACAGCATGAGGGACTGACTGCAGACTTTCATGCCAACCAAGTAGGACTTGGAACAGACACCTGATTTCACTCTGTTTAGTTTCCAACCAGCTATCAAGAGTGTCTCCAGTTCGGTGCTAATGAAAGCCTGCAGCCACACCGAACCTTTGAGGACGCCATTAACGACTCTTGGTTTACAGTGATGATGCATTTTACTGAAGGGGGCGTATTCCAAGAAATTTCTGACCTCTGATTTGGAAAAACAAAATCAAGTGCACTCAGAAATCCCTCTTGTGACATCAAATGAATATGGCTGCTCCAAGAAACACGAGTACACGACGTAGTAGCTCTTTTATTTTTTTCTAAAGTGTTAAAGTGTTAACGCAGGTCCTAAAGTGTGTGTTAAAGCTTCCGCTGAAGTACTTCTCTAATAAACCATTTATTCACCTCAAACTCCCCCAACTTCACTCCTCCTCTGAACGCACACTATTTCAGAGTGTTTACTGTATATACAACACGGCAGGAGATGGGGATCTTCTTGTATGAGGTCACTTTAGTGGGGAAATCCAAATGGGTCCCGATCTGAAAAATAAGTTCAATCAACCAAAGCATGCAGTTCCTCGAAAGACCACTAGGGCTTGGCCTCAAAAATGAGTCGATTACCATAGACACCCAAGGTATATGTAAGGCACGCGCCCTTACCCAGAGCGACTTACATCTGATTGTACTGAACATCTGAGGGTTAACGGCCTTCCTCAAATAGCATGGACAATCTTGATTTAAATATTACTGGCTTGAATGTGGCTTCCCGGAATATTCAAATATATTCCGCAAAGCAAAATCAGTCTTTATAATTAATGATAATAATAAGTGTTATTATGGTAATATTTATTTTTATTCATATTGCTGATTGTCTCTAGGCGGGTGTGATGCTCGGCGCAGTGGGAGCGTACGATTGGAACGGCACCGTCGTCATGCAGTCGGCTGATCGGTTCGTCGTGCCCAAAAACAACACCTTTCACGACCCTAATGTGGAGAGGTACCAAGGCATGGCCGGATACGTGGGTACGTCCTAATGTTTGAATACATCAGCGGCAGAATCGTCCTCCATCTCATACTCGCTAGCTCCTTCATTCCAGCGTGAGCCTTCTGTATGGAGCGTACAAGTAAATAACGGGTGCACGTCATAGTCTTCCTGACAGTTCCTCATGCAAGCAGAGAAACAGGGCTTCGGTCATAGTCTAAACATTACGCTGTGTTCCCATAAACACTTTCCCTGGAGAAAGAAAATTCCGTCGCTCGCTACACATCCCCTTTTAAGGAGCTTCCTCGGAGTCCGCCGTGTCCGTGGGGTTGAAAACTGAAAAGGAGAGGAGTTTGGAATGAAATAATAGAGCATCCATGAGGAGGTGGGGGGGGGGGGGATAAGTGTGGGGGGGATTTTTGGCTGAGTTTGGTTGACACCACCAAACATCGCCTATGTAATTAAAGGTTGAGAGTTTGAAGGGATTATAGCGAATTACACTCCAGCTGTTTTACATTAATTGTAGTGTCACATCTGGAATGTGAGGTCGCAATAAAATAGCTGACAGATCTGAAGCTCTGCCCACGCTCTGAGATCTTCATAATGTGTGTTAAATTATGTGGGAAAAAAACACCAGATATTGCTGGATTCCTGGGGTATTTTACAACTTTACTGTAAGTAGAAAATAATAAAAGGTAAAGCTTTTTCTTTATTTAATAATATGTCATCTATGAACTTTTGGATAAAGGTTATGACGTGCAGTCAGCATACACACGCTCTGGAGTTCTCTACATCGCCGGAGCTCCCAGATACAACCACACCGGCCGGGTTATTGTGTACCGCTTCGACGGGAAGAAAGTCACGGTCACGCAGAACCTTGAAGGAGAACAGGTGACCCGTTATAATACAGATATAAATGTGAAACATAATGCTAATACAGTACGTACACTATATGTATGTATTGTGATATAACACCATATACGAGGGGCGTTCAAGTCAAACCGGGATTTGTGACGAAGGCGTTAAAGCACTTCATATTTACGGAAGACTACAAGTACAGTAGGGTGATGAGACTCTCAGTCGCAGTAAGACATTTGAATGAGGCGTTCTCTCATAACTGTGTTCTGTTATTCTGCACAATGAAAAGTCCTGGTTTGACTTGAACGTCCCTCGTATTAGATAAATTGCATCTGAGTAAAAATAGACATCTTTTAAACCTCCATGCTGCCTCTGTTTATGTGCGTCAGATCGGTTCGTACTTTGGCAGCGTCCTCCAAACACTGGACGTGAACAATGACTCGTACACAGACCTCCTGCTGGTGGGAGCGCCCATGTTCATGGGGCCTGAGCGAGACGAACAGGGACAGGTCTACGTCTACAAGATCAACGAGGTACTGAGAAAGAGAAACTGCGTTTTTCTCTCAAGCAAAAAAAAAATGCAATGAGACAATACCATTTTCCAAATAATTAGTTTCTAAAAATATTTTTTTTCCCGTTTTTATTATTTATTTATTTATTTTATTCATGTTTTATTAATGTTTTATTTTATTTTTTTCTGGCTCCTTTACCTCATCTTAATGCTGATACCAAATCCTAAATTGCTATTCATTCCCCAGGTACAGTTTGCTTCATAATTATTGGCACTCTTATTAAAGATGGGTTCAAAAAATGTCTTAGAAGTATTATTACAAAAATGTCTTTTTGTTTCATTAACTGAAAAATCTTTTTTTAATGTTGGAATAAATGAAAGTAAATATAAACAAATAAAATATTGTGCATTAATTAATACATTACATAATATTTATATATAAAAAATGTAAATACTAAATGGAAATTAAGTTTCAGGAAAAAAATTGTCCAATAGGTGTCAATTTAAGTAACTTAAAAAAAATTCTTAATTTTAAATTTCCCTCAAACTCTGCATTGTATAATAGAACACACACCAAGATCTGCCACAATAATATGAAAATTTTGCCAAGAGCCTAAGTTCCAAACCGATCCGATTTCATTCCTACAGTCCTGATTTATGTTTCCATGTTGCTGATTATTCGAAGCTTTTGATCATGCTATTCTTATGTGACGTGTGTGATCTGCTGTACTGTTCGGTTCCACAGGAGGGCATGTTCAAACTGGAGATGATCCTGCGGCCGGTTAACCAGACGTGCTGTACGGCGCACTCACACACTTCCTGTACGAGTGTGAATAAGAACGAGCCATGTGGCGCTCGCTTCGGTACGTCCATCGCCGCTGTTCCGGACCTCAACCTGGATGGCTATAATGATGTAGTGATTGGGTCACCGCTGGAGAATGACCACCGTGGGGCAGTGTACATCTACCATGGCACTAAGGACACAATACGAGAAAAATACGTCCAGGTAATGACAGTATATTGGATGTTCAAACTTCAACATATTTTTTTAATGAATGAAATTAGAAGAAATTAATGCAGAAAAAAAGCTGATTCTGTGGGGTGGGGTCAAAGCAGAGTTTGTGGATGGGGCAGTTTGGTGTTCTGGAGCTGGGTGCTTGGGGATAAAAACTATGGCAGACCAGCTACTAATGCTGCACAAACTTTTCCAAGATGGTGGTGTCTACTACTGCGGTGTCATCTATGAACTTGATGATATGACTAGAGGTGCAGTTGTGGGGCACAAGCGTTAACAGTAGTGGGCTCAGCACACACCCCTGAGGGGCACCGATGCTTAACATGTTGGTGTAGGAGCTGGTGCTTCTGATCTTGGCAATCTGTGAGGAAATCCAGATACAAATAGAGGTGTGGAGCCTCCTGAAGCCTAACTTTCCAATCAGCTATTGGGAGATGATGGAGTTAGATGCTGAATGTTAAATGCAGGTATGATAAAGTTGTACACAAAGAGTAATAAATATGTGTGTGCCTTAGCGCATAGCTTCTGGAGGTGACGGTGAGAAGATGAAGTTCTTCGGTCAGTCCATTCACGGAATCATGGACTTAAACAGTGACGGAATTATAGACGTCACCATCGGAGGTATCGGAGGTGCTGCACTGTACTGGTGAGTGTGTGTGTGTGTGTGTGTGTGTGTGTGATTTTGTGTGTGTAAGTATATCCATAATAGATGTGTTGTGTGGTAAATTAACAAATAAATCCCTTTACCCTGGGAACCCTAACCAAACCGTAAAACATCAAAACATTAAAATTGATTTGAGGCAGAATATTACAGAAAGGATTTTTATGTGAAAGCATATTTGACCCGCTACTTTTTCTCAAAGTAGATACACACTTGCAGTCACTTATTAGGTAATAAATGTTCTTGTGCTCATGTACAAATAATCCTTTGTTGCCAAATCAGTAAATGCAGAAGGTCTTGTTCAGAGACTCGAGCACAACCACAACCTCCTGAATCTCACCGTGATATCTTCAGGACATCTTTTCGCTAAGAGGGTTTGCCCCTGAGCATCACTTGTTGCAGAATCTTCCTGTTCTCACGCCTCATTTTCAAATCCCTCTTTCTCACAAACTGCACAGGAATTTCATTCTGAGGAACAAGCTTGAGTGCCTGGCCAAGCTTCGCTTTTTTCAGAGCTGTGTAGAGAGTGAATTTAACAACAGAGATTCAAGTCCCTCACGCCTTTCCTTAATGCTTCCCTCACTTCCTTTTCACAGCTGGGGCTGGGGCTGAGTGGTGAACTCCGCTATCTTGGCTCTCACTTATCCTCCACCCGGTCTGTTGGGAGTGACCATGTTCATGGGGCCTGAGAGAGAGACGTTAGAATTTGGAACTGTTAACAGGATAAATGTTTCCTGCTTCAATGGAGAACATTCACTTTGGTCTGAAAGCTGCTGCAGAGATGATAAAGCAGTTGCTGTTACTATTAAAGGGCTTATGGATACCAATTTAGCATCAAGCAAACTGCAGTCTTTAAATCATTTCCTTTTAGGACCTGGCGCAGCAAAAAAAAAACATTCACAGTTCACAATTCACAATTGACCGTGCTCTCGGGAGGAGGGACATCCTACCCCTACTTGTCAATCACGGAGACATGAGCAGATCATCTGTTAGCCCACATAGGTGGAGGATAATGAATAGCGCTTTCCTCCGAGTGTATTACCTCGTTCCCTAAAGTTGTGTGTACAGCGGTTCGAAAAAGCTGAAGGTGCTGGAAGTAGTACATGATAGTCTTCACCTCCGCCGGTGACACTCGATAGTGAAGAGCTGCCAAGATCGGTGGAAATTGGCAATGACTAAAATTAAAAGGGAAAAAAAAAAAACTTTTGCTGCAGAAGGATTTAGCTTATTCCACATTTAAACCATAAAATGTCCCAATCTTGGATGAGCCCTGGGTGGCCATGATCCTGTCACGAGAGCACTAATGTATAATTAGTGATTAGTGTTGTTCACTTGTCGTTGCCTCACCAACCTGAAGCTTGTTGACTAAGAGACATGCACAGATGAATGTTTTACAAGACAGCAGAAAACATAAAGCCTGTTACAAAGCCCTGATACTGGGAACTCCTTCAAAAACGTTAAATAAATGTCTCAATATGCCTCCAAGTGGCGCAGTGGTAAAGTGCTCGCCCTATCATCCAGAGATCGCGAGTGCGATTCCTGGGTGATGCTGTAACCTCCCGAAGCTGGAGGCCTAGAGAGAGAGCTGATTGGCTGAGCTCCCTCAGAGGGGCGGGATGAAGGGTACTTAGTGCTCCTACATTAATCATGGCTCTACAGCCTATCAGGGGCGTCTGTAAGCTTGTGGAAGGAGCGGATAGCGCTGTCCTCCGAGTGTTTTACGCCGCTCCCAACGGTGTGTGAGCAAGCAGTCGAAAAGATGCGGTCGGCAGGCGTCACATGGTTCGGAGGAAACACGTGATGGTCTTCGGCCCTCCCGGCTGAGTGGTAGTAGTAGCCTTAATGTGGATCCCCCTAGTGACGGGGAGGAATTGGACACGACTAAATTAGGGAGAAAATCAGGGAAATCCAAATATGGAAAGCTTCACCATTGTGGATCAACCATTATCCTCCACCCGGTCTGGGTGAGCATAATTACGTATGAATGCTCTCTTACTATAGAACCATTAACTTATCAGAACAAGTGCATTAATCTAGACAATATTTGTGTCCCAGGTCTCGGGATGTTGCTGAACTCCATGCCAGTATGAGCTTCGATACCAACAGAATCAACGTGCAGCAGCCGAACTGTCAGGTCCACACCAAAGCGACAGTGTGCGTGAGGACAGAAGTGTGTTTCAAATACCTGGTCAAGTCTGAAAAAGAGACCAACCCAAAGACATGTGAGACATTATATACCTTGGTTCTAGTACAAACTCTTCTTCCTCAGTCTTATAACTCTCATATTTCATAACAGACACATTTTATAGGCAGCATTTATTTAAACATTCCCTTTAGAGACTGAGGGTAGGTGTCAAATTAGATTCAATGACGGTAAAATGTGTGGTTGTGTTTGTAGTGATCCACTACACTCTGACTCTTGATTCTCTGCGTGCCATTGCGAGAGGAAGATTTAAAGATACAGATGAGAGAAGAATCCACAAGAACGTCAGCATCACCATAGAGCCTCGTTGCCTTAACCTCTCCTTCTACATGTCGGCAAGTAAATCAGTTCACACACAAACACACATGCCAAGGTCTTTCTATCGTCTATTGTCTTTCTTTCTATCTTTCTTTCTGTCGTTCTATTCTATCTAGCTTCTATCTACTGTCACGATTATCACTGTATGCCTATAAAAAAAAGTTTCAGTTCTGCTAAATGTCCCTGATGTCAAAACTGTCAGACATTCTTATTCTCGTGAGAGCTTTTTCAATCTATAAAAGATAGAAAATAAAAACATGACCATTCACACACTCACACACACACTTATCCTGTAGCCTTACATTGTGAGGATGTTCTTCCTGACAGGAGGAGATCCTAGTGTCATGATCGGCTGCTGTAGCTGACATGCTTATCTGCTTAACACGTCTGTAAAGAGGAAGAAAAAAGAGGCAAAAGAGGTTATTTGAGTCATGATAGCTTTCTTGTCTTCTTGATACAGTCTGGTCATTCTCAGTTGAACTCTCTGACCTATCTGCTATCAGAACTAGTGTTTTTTTTGTTTTGTTTTTTCAACTGGATGATTTTGATTCCTGTCATTGTGTATAAACTATTACAGAATGTTGTGCTTGAAAATCCCAGGAGATCAGCAATTTCCTGAAATACTTACACCATCTTGGAATGAACAACAATTCCACTGTCGGAGTTCAAGATTTGAGGTTACATTCAGATGGTGCAAATGTTAACTGAAGCTCTTAATCTGTAGCAGCATGATTGTGCCAATGCTACATGCACTATATGGACAAAAGTATTTGGCCAAACCTGTTAATTATTGGGGCGGCACGGTGATGTTGTGGTTAGTGCCACCAGGGTTAAGGGTTCGATTCCCACCTGGGATATGTGTGCATGTAGTTTGCATGTTCTCTCTGTGCTTTGTGGGTTTCTTCCGGGTGCTCCCACAATCCAAAGACATGCAGATTAGGCATTAATTGGTGTGCTCAAGTTGCCTATTGTGTGCGAATGAGGACACAAGTTTGTGTAAGTGTGTGCCCTGCGATAGATTGGCATCCCGTACAGGTTGTACCCGCCTCATGCCCTAAGTCTCCTGGGATAGGCTCCAGGCCCCCTATGACCGTGTATACAGGATAAAGTTGTATAGATGATGAGATGAGTGTTATTTATTCAATTCAGATGTTTGAATCGGGCCCAATCTTAATGCTTCAGCATACAAAGGCATCTTGGACATTGCTATGCTTTTTATCCAGGTTTGTGCCAACAGTTTGAGGAAGGTCCTTTTTTATTCTAACATGACTCTGCCTTAGTGCACAAAGCAAGGACTATAAAGACACGGTTTGATGAGTTCGATGAGTGGAAGAACTTGACTGGCCCTAACACAGAGCCCTGACCTCAGCCCCTTTGAACACCTTTGGGATGAACTGGAACAGAGATTGCGAGCCAGGCCTTCTCGTCCATCATCAGTGCCTGACCTTATAAATGCTCTAGAGAATGAATGGACACAAATTCCCACAGAAACACTTTAAATTCTTGTAGACCGCCTTCCTAAAAGAGTGGAAGCTGTTATATCTGCAAAAGGGGGACCAACCTCATACTCGTATAGGTATTTGGATACAGTGTCATTGCAGGTTTGACCAAATACTTTTGCCCATATGGTGTAATTGGCTGAATGAATAATTGCATGCACTTATCGATCTATAGGAAAGTGGTTTTGCCCAGGTGTCATCACAAGGGCAGTTAAATTACTCGTCTGAACTTGGCTCCTGTTCTAGTGCTGTGTTTCGCCCTCGATGTTCTCCTTCTATTTTCTGAATGATTTTCTCCAAAAAAGGAGTCTTTGCTTGATGGTATGTGCGCCAAACTGTACCCTGAGTTCAATGAAAACATTTGCTATAATAGCTTTCATGTCACATTTATCTTAGTGATTTAAGTCAACTTGAACTTTTTTCTAAACAGGTAGCAAAAATATTAAGATCAGAAACAGTCATGACCGGAGTGTAATGTGAACCAGAGTGTATGGCATCAAAGCAAGTATATCAGCGAAATTACATCCAGACCACTTAGAAACAGAACAGAGCACTTTTCTGTCAATAAAAAACACAGCCAAGATAAACAAAAGGGGATCAGAATTTTACCACAACGTGTCCTTTGTTTTTCTTTTTTGTTTTTCTTTTTCACGATAAACTGTGAGAACTCTCCAGTAACTCGTCCCATTTTTTAATCAGATTAGCCTGCTACCGTCAGTAGGACGCTTTTGTAATTGGTTTAGTTTGATAAAAGAAATAAAATAACCTACACAATAGTTGAGCTAAGTAGCTAAGACAAGCCTGAGTAGCCAGCTGGACTGATGTTTAGTTAGTCAGCCTCATTGTTAGCTTTAGCTACTTTTTTCTTATGCTACGAAGCTAGCCTTATCACCAGCTACTAGCTTGTGTATCTTATCCGAATTGTATTACAGTTTCTGAAGAGAAATTTTCCTCTTTCTTCCCTCAGAGGCATTTTGGAAACTTTCCAGAATGGACCTTTAGTTAGAATTTTCTGGTACATTTATTTTTATTACTCAAGCTATCATGAAGAAAAACAACTGTTTGACATCTTTCCTCACATTGTGTTCTCTCTTTCTCTCTCTCTCTTTCTCTCTCTCTCTCTCTCTTTTCAGCACTGCTCACTAATTCCTTATGGTCCTCTAAATAGTTCTTGGTGGTGACAGGTTTGGCGAATAAACTCCGCAGTAAACTATCACATAATTAGCAAGTCACTATTAGGTAAACTGCTATACTGTGTAATTGACATAAATAGTTTCGAAGCTAAGAAGGAGAATTATACAGATAAAACTACAGCTGCTTTCCGAAAGTAATGTTAATAGCTGTGTTACAGACCACGCTGTCACTCCTGCATGTGTAAGTGGTCTCAGAGTTTTGGGCCTGACTGTAGAGTAAATCAGGTCCGGCTTGATTTAAGGCTTCCTGAGACATAATGGGGTCGAGGAAGATCATGATCTTGACAGATGTGCCATGTTTTTTTTTGTTTTTTTTCTTCATTGCAGGAAAAATTAGACTTCAGGGATCCTCTGATGGTGTCGCTGGACTTCGGGTTAGTGAATGTAGACAGCGGCCCGGTGCTGGATGGAACTTTACCAACATCACTCAATAAAACGGTAATCTTCTGTTCAGCCTTTTATTCTAACGACGTGGTGGTTTATGGCTGTGTTTTACTGCGATAGTGCACTGGGAGCAGGTTTCAAGTCTGTCATGTAAATGATTGTGTAAATCTAATCTAAATGAAGGTAAGTGGGCAAATTTAGCTTGTTGTGTAAATCTAATCTAATTCCATCTAGTTGTGTAAATGTAATTTAAATCTAGTTAATTGTGTAAATCTCACGTAAACCCAGCTAATTGTGTAATCTAAAGCTACCTATTTGTGTAAATCTAATCTAAATCTAGCCATTTGTGTAACTCTAATTAGGTTCTTCTTTAATTTAGCTAGTAGTGTAAATCAAATTTAACTTGCGCTAGTTGTGCAAATCTAATCTAAATTTAGTTAATTGTACAAATCTAATTTAAATCTAGTTAACTGTATCAATTTAATCTAAATCCAGCTAATTGTGCAAATCTAATTAAAATCCAGTTAATCGTACAAATCTAATCTAAATCAAGCCAATTGTGTAAATCTAATCTAAATCCAGCAAATTCTGTACCTTAATCTAAATAACGCCAGTTGTGTGAATTAAACAATTTAAATCTAGCTAAGTATTTAAAGCTCCTGTAAATCTAACTAATCGTGTAAATCTAGCTAAATATGTATGTTAATCTAATCTAATTCTAGATAATTGTATAAATCCAATTTAAATCTAGCTGATATGCCCTATATGCTCCTGCCATTACAAATAGTCAGCCGGTGAGTTTATTGGTAGTTAAATCTGCCATGATTTAATTTGTATTTTTAAAGTTATGTGAGCCTGAGTTAAGATTTTTCTGTTATATTCATAATAAGTGAATTAAAGATTTAAACCTTATGTTGAGGTCACACATTAAGCATGTGTAGCCGCGCCCCGTGATGTCTCTATCGCTATTCTAAATAAAGATGTGTGAATTTTGTGTTTTCTCCCATGCTATTAAAATCAGCCATCCAAGATGAGCTAAGCACTATTTAGGACAATGCTAGAGAGCGAGATCTTTTTTTTTTTAAGTTGAGATTAACATTATCTTCCTCTGGTATTGACAATGTAGTGGGCCTGGAATGCCGGCGCCGCGTGTAACAGCTGTGAGCGATCCAAATGACATTCAGCAAAGATTTTCCGCTCTTTTGAGTAAACGCTTTTCTCCCACTCAGCGTTGTAATGAGAATCTGATGGCACTGGGAAACTCTCACGCTCTCTAGCTCTCCGCCGGGAAATCGGGGAATATCGGATATCGAATTTCACTGGTGATTGGCAGCGTGTTTGAGATGAAGTGGCAGTGTGACTGGGCTGTGAAAGCAGGGGATGTGTGACATAAATTAGGCCGCAATTATTTAATGAATTGAGAGTAACATTCTTGTATACACACACACACACACAAATACACACAGCTGGGGCATTAGTTAAGTTATCTGGAAGAAATGGGAGTTATGCTGGACATTTACTGTTGTATTTGGCACTGCTTCTTTTCTCTCTCTCTCTCTGTGGATTGGACTCCGAAAGGAAACCCACATGGATGTTTAGAAAAGCGGAACCTCCACATAGACGTAGACAGCTGAGCTCAGGATCGACCAAACTGTACTAGCTCACAAGCTTTATTTTATGTTTTTATGTCACTATACAAGTTAATGGGAGGTTGTACACCATCAGACATACAGTAACATTAACACCACATAATATGAACACATTAACACTGATTCATAGACAGATTCATCGGCACTCAAGGCTTATTTACATTATGCCTGAGGGGAGCGAATCCTGCCAATCCAGTCCTATACCACATAAAAGCCAATGCATCACAACTTACCAAAAAAAGTCAATGCTGGCCATGATAGAAAGGTACCAGAAGAGCCAGTGAACAACAGCCCACCGGCAGCGTTCAAGGGCATCAACCTGGCTTCCAAACCCCTCAGATCCCAGTCTGATGGGACAAAAAGTCCGATCCATGGAGGCCCCAACCTCAAAACTGTACTGGTACCGGACACCACAGCAGGTCAGAACTGTCCCGGTGGCACACAAAAGGAACCTACACGATATTGGACAAAATGTTTTGAGTAATGTTATGGCTGATCGGTGTTTATAAGTTGAAACCACAGTTTTAACCTTTTCTTTAATTTGCTCATCAAACAGGAAGCTCAAATTATGATTGGGGAACTGAAGAAATATGTCTGATCTAAAATATCATGAGAGTCACTTTGAGGGTCAGTTTGGATGTGACTCAATTCTCACTTTGTTGCTGTGTCGCATGCATACGCCGAAAAAGCTCACTTCTCACTCGCTGATGTTAGTGTAAGGATAGAAAGCGAAGTTCGTGTTAAGAACGAACCCAGACACGATAGACTTTCGGATCTCCTTTTAAGGGTTGGCTCAGTGACGAGTTTGAGTTAGAGTGAATCCATCCAAACAAATTGCCTCCATTCTTTCGCTCTCACTGTTGATCTTGCTCTTTTTTCTCCCGCGCACCACTGGGAACGATAAGATTCTGGCCGTACCCCATCCTCGGAGGCTGCTGAGATGTTTGTCTGAAGCAGCAGTGGATTATAAGAGAATAAACACACTTTTTTTTTTTTACGTGATATTTAGACGATACATCAATGTACAGACAGAATCTGACCTTTACAAAGGATTTGCAGTGTGTATTGGAGTGTAAAGGCTTCCTGCTGTTCTGTTGGACTGGGATCGGAGTAGCCGGTTAGTGCAGATAGCATGGTCCGTGCAGTGTGGGTGGGCTCCGGGTGGGCTCCTAGTGGGCCAAGGCTCTTCCTGTGTAGAAGCCTGATGTATGCTGTATTTCTTGTCCAGTTTGTACAGTATGTATACGCAACTACTTTGAAGTATTGCACTTTGCTCATTAGCATGATCGAGATAATGGGGTGGAGCTTTCCCAGTGATCACTGGAATTGCATAAGTATTTACCCCATTCCTGTTTTGTGAAGATCCATGACATTCATTATAATTCAAATGTAATCCATTTCATTTTTAACTTTTAACAATGCACAATGTGGAAAAGTGAATAATTTTGCAAAACAGTATAAATTTGTCAGAATCATTTTATCCAAAATGACGCATGCATAATGGTTTTTGTATTAAGTGATAAGTCTGAGTTGATGAGCTGTCAGTTTATTATTAGAGGATGCACTTGAATGTTTTATTTCTTGATTTTTTTTTTTCAGCTTGCTTTAGTAGACTGCGGAAATGAGGAGAAGTGCATCGCTGATTTACGCCTTCAAGCCACATCGAATGTCAGCAGGTAAAAGAGCTTAAACGCAGTAGAGAATTCGAGTAGACAGTGAAACGTTCCAGGGTTTGGCCTACAACATCTGTCAGGAGGTTCAAACTTGACCATGGGTTTACGATCATCTTACCAACACCATCTTACCAAAAAGATCATTATTTCATGATGTTTATTAAACTTCCAAAACATCATAGATGTGATTGTGTAAATAAAGAATTTTTTTTGTTTTTTTTACTTTGCTTAATGCTGTAATAATAGTTAAGGCTCTGAATTACTGGATTAAAGCCACAGCACCTCCAACCTGTCATGACCCTTGACCCTACCTTGTCCAGGGGCGTCGCATCATGTGCTCTGACCTCGGCTTCCTAATGAGCTGCGATATACAAAGAAAATATTTTCCCCCTCTGCTGTATGTGTGATGTGTGTATGTGTGATAAATTAAGATTTCTTTTTCTTCTATTAACATAATCATATTATTATGGGATTATTTCTAAACCGGCCAAACATGTAACTTGTTGCTTCAGTTTGCCCTCTAGTGGTCACTAGCAGTCATAGTCACTGTAAAGTTTATAAATTGCGGGGTATGAGGGGTGCTCAAGTCACACTAGGACTTTCGACTGTGCAGTATAACAGAACGCAGAGTAAAAACCGCCTTGAATTCTCTGTATAATCTCCTGCTACACTAATGCACTTATTCCAGCGTCTCACTAGTGCGTCACCATACTGTACTTCAATGTCAGTGAGTTTTAGGCCTTCGTTCTTCTGCTCATGGGACGAGTCCCGGTTTGACCTGAACAACTCTAATCGTAATCATTTTAACGCATTTTAATGTTTTCATTCGTTTTCCCAATGGAATATATTAAACCAATTGACCAACACAGTGTCACACAGTCTTTTTTCATCGTGCTCTGCTTCTTGTGTACATGCAGTAAGTAAGCCAAATACATCAGTAGTTTGGTGTTTGATGTTCAGTAATCCCTGTTTCTTTGCGTTGTCACATCCCAGCCTCATCATTAAGGCCGACCAGGAGAAGTTCAGCGTCACCATCAAGATCTCGAACGCTAAAGATAACGCCTACAACACCAAGGTCACACTCAGCACCACGGAAAACATCAACTACGTCAAAGTGGAGGTCGGTTCTAGTTGTTTTTGTTTTTTCCTTTAATTTGTCACTCATTTGTACTGTGTTGATTTGAAGTGTGCATTACAGCATCCCTCTTGCCTCTTAACGTTTATTATCACTCTGCCAGTCTTCATGATGCTTTTTTGTCCTGCAGCCTAAGGAGAAAGACTGTGAGGTGAATCACACTAAGACCGTGTGTGCAGTAGGATACCCGTTCCTCAAAACCGATGCAAGCGTAAGACCTACGTTCACATTATTTTTGTCATTATTTTTGTCATTCAAGGGGCATGCATACATTATTATTATGATTATTCTTATTATTATTATAAACAGTCCTAAACCTTGTGGAAATCCTTCCCAGAAGAGCTGCAGAGGGGGTGGGGCCTATAGCTGCAGAGGGGGGCGGGGCCAACATCATATTAAACCCTATGGGTTAAGAGTTGGATGTTACTCAAGTTCATATGCATGTGACGGCAGGCGAGCGAATACTTCTGACAGTATAATGTTGCTTCCACAGGAAGAATTCCAGATCCTCTTCGAGGTCAATCCGTACCACATTCGCAAAGACATCATCATCAACATTACCGCGTCCACGTGAGCCTTTTTTTTTTTTCTTTTTTCCTGTGATCGTGATACATATATATATAAGAGCTGTGGATTTTCTTCGTACTCTGAACCCAACTCTCTTTGTTTTGTCTTTCTTTGCTGTAGTGATAGCGAAGAGCCCAACCTTAAGGATAACTTTAAACAGATCACCATCCAGGTGAAATATGAAGCCAGTCTGACGTTCACTGTGTAAGTGCATGTTGAACACGGTGCAGTTAGAGCTCACAACACCCACGGGCCCTGCTGTGAGGTTCATCATCAAGCTGTAAAGCTTAGTAACTCATGATCAAAACACATTCACTGTTACTTTATTGGGAATATCGTGTCAATATTGCATAAGATATTAAAGATTCTCTCAGAACAGCCTTAATTCCTCATGGCACCAACATCCAGACTCTGGTGTTCGAACAATGCCCTGTGTTTGTCCAACATAGAAAGCATTCTCCACATCGCCACACAACCACCAGTTAGGCCAGTTTAGTAAATGATCAGGAACTTTGTTAGAGTTTGGTACAGCTTGTGACAGTTCAGGAGAAATCGTAGCCATTTAAAAAAATTGATTATGCATGAAATTTTTTAATGTAGCCGCCGACAATTGAAGGTGGACCGTAGCAATTCGTAGGTGGTTCTGTCACGTGTGCGGTATGAAGAGCCGCACCACCAGATGTGTTAATGATTATAAGAGCCCTGACGCAGGGCTTTAGAGGGGATCAGTGAAATAGGAGTGTGTGAGAGTGCTTCTGACTCGCACAGGAAGACCTACTCATTTGGAGATGGCGTGGGATTATTAATCAAGGAACTTAAAAGGAAACAAAAGGGAACTCACTCACTCATCATCATCATTAACGCTTAATCTTGTATTCAGGGTCGCACGGAGCCTGGAGCCTATCCCAGGAGACTTAGGGCACGAGTCTGGACAGGGTGCCAATCCATCGCAGGGCACACAGACATACACACACACTACGGGCAATTTGGGAACGCCAATTAGCCTAACCTACATGTCTTTGGACTGTGGGAGGAAACCGGAGTACCCAGAGGAAACGCACCAAGCACGGGGAGAACATGCAAACTCCATGCACACCGAGACAGGAATCGAGCCTGGCCGGGGATCGAACCCACACCCTGGCGGTGCAAGGCGACAGTGCTAACTACTACACCACCGTGCCGCCCACAAAATATAACTGAAAACACAAAATAAACCGAGCTCCGACGTCTACGTGAGACCAGACGGGGCTTTGGAAACTAAAACACAAACTAAATATCCTCTCGGGGCGTCCGCCCTTACCGAGGATTTATTTATTACCGAGGAGAGGTAGAGTTTGCACTTTGTGCACTTTAACTTAAAGACTGATGCGTGCCACTCTCTCTCTTGCTGGCTCTCTCTCTTTAGACAGACAGACAGAGGCTGGGGCTTTGCCTCCGTCTTTCAACAGCACACTTTGTCTGTCTTTTCTTTCTTTTCCTTGCTTTCTATGTCTTTGGCCCTGATACCTTACCGGTGCTACCTAATGATCACACGAAGTGCGGCGGGATCAGGACCCTTTATATAAACACCTGACGCCTGAACGAGCTGCACCTGGCGGTGGCGTTGCCTGGCAACCACGTGTATAAATGGCCGCGCCTCTGCATGTTCAGAACACCGCGTGGTAGCAGCCAGCGGATCTGCCCGTTCTGAACAGTGTATGCGCGGCTCTGGCCCTCGCGCGACCCACGTTGTTACAGGTTCGAGTCCAAATATACGACAAATTCCTTCTTTAGTGTTGATATGGACAGCTTTTATCTGTCTCTGTCCCGGAATGAAAAAAAGGGCTAAGCTAAATCTCTCTATGCTGTTAAGTAGTATGATTTAATACATATCACACTTAACAATGTGATGTTTATTACGGAAATGTGCGGCTGGTTCGCAGTCACAGCTATCCAAAACCTATCCAAATCAACGTTAACACGTGAGAATGAGAAGCCTTCATCTGTCACAAATACATTAGAGTAAAGTACAGTTCTTTCTTCAGAGCGCATGGTTAGCCAAGATATGGCACTCCTGGAGCTTACAGGGTTGAGGGCCTTGCTTAAGGGCCCAACGGCGGCATTTTGTTGGAGCTGAGGCTCGAACCACCATCCTTCTGATCAGAAGCCCAGAGCCATAACCGCCTGAGCTACCACTGCCTCATAGCAAGTGCTGAGGTGTAGTAAGCACTTCCTAGATAAAACATAGGTTCCTAGACAGGTAATGACGGTTTGGCACGGTTTGCTAAAGCCTCATAGGTTGTTACTTAGCAGTTGTACTTTAAGTACATCTGACATTTCATAGCTAATGTGTAGCGACAGTAATTCATAAGTGAATAAGGACGTAAAAAGAGACGAGCGACCAAGAACCACAGAGAGCTTAAATTCTGCGCTCTTACATCATGGATTTATGCTGATGTTACCAAATTCTGATCACTGGCCCGTCATGGCAGACGTCACATTTCAACAAACTGGAAGCAGATTTTTATTTTATTTTTTTCATCTTTAACTGTCCGATTTGAGCGAGCCGGTGCCTTTATCTTGATCTTGTATTCATTTAGGAAGAAAGACATAAAGGAAGAGCATATAGTCGTGAAGGAAGGAGAAACGGCCCCGAGCACCATCACCGACGTCAGCATGATTGGAGAGGACATCAACATCAGTTATGAGGCAAGAACAACTCATCGGTGGTTGATTGATTGGTTTTTTTTAACCTGATCTGTTTCTGTCTTCCCTCTTTAACTACAGCGTGTCGTGTCCGCTTGCTTTTTGCAGATTAAGAGAGGCGCCGAGATGCAGAGTCCTCCTCTCATTTTGACCGTCACGTTTCCGTATAAGACACAGTCTGAAAACTTCCTGCTCTATTTGACGAGCCTCCAAACAACAGACGTGAGAGTTCCTTCCTTTTCTTTTATATTGACAATTTGGCGAACTAATGATTAGATTACGTTACGTGAATGAAGCCCAGCCCAGATATAAGAAAAGAGAGATTAGGGAGGAAATTGATGCAGTTATGAATAGCGCCATGTTGACAGCTAAATCAATTTTTTTTTATACTTTATTACATTTATAATAGAGATGCACCAGGGCATCATGAGCGATTCATGTGTACGACCCTCTAAATGCTGCAAAAGAAACACATTTCAAAGTTGCTCGTCCTCTGATCTGCCTTTTTCTCCAAACTCTGCAGGCAAATTAGTCTTAAACCCGCTCATTACACGCTTACACCAGTCTCAAAATGCACGCGTTAGAAGCCCCGCATGCCGCGTACTTACAGTTGCTCAACACACGCTCACGACTACGGAGACATTTGCGGCGGTAAAGCATCAGCATAATCCTACAGGTGGCGCACTCTGAACTATGCTCACACTGCCATCCCGTGTGGTCGGAATTCAGTATTTGCTATGATAGATCATAAATAATAATGCTGTCAGTGATACGCTGAGATGCTGCGCTTGATTTTTAAGCGAGAAAACTAATGTTAAAAGAAACGGGCCACATTTAATGAATCATGTTATGAAGCTGTTAAATAAAGCTAAGGTATAAAACCTTCTAATTATGATGACTTTTGTTTAAAGTTTCAAGGTCTTAAAATTATAACAAAATCTAAAAAAAAAATATTTTTTTTTTATATTTTATATATTTTTTATATAAATTTTTTATATATGACTGGTCATTCACATTCCTATAAGAAACGTGAAGCAGAGACGTGTGAAAAGCACCTGTAAGCATCTGTATGTGTTCCCTGTCTCTCTCTCTCTCGTTTTCTCTCCTGTAGAATATCAAGTGTGATGCAAAGGTTAACCCTCTAAATATCAACCATAATCACTCGATCACCCGCAAAGTGAAACCTGAGACACTCAGCAACTATCTGGTGGTGAGTGTCCCTTTTAACACAGTGTGTGTGTGTGTGTGTGTGTGTGTGTGTGTGTGTGTGTGTGTGTGTGTGTGTGTGTGTGTGTGTGCATTGGTAAATGCCTCGACCACACTTTCTCACTCATGTCTCTCTCTCTCAGAGCTGTAATGAGACGGCAAACCCCTGCACGACGTTCTGGTGTGAAATTCCTGATGCCAAGTTTAACCAAATCAACATCACCTTCAGAGTCTGGAAGCAGACCTTCATCAAGGTTAGACTCGCTCCTCCGTAGGGAACACACTGGGATTAATGAGACCACTTTTCAACATTTGATCGTTTACTTTCTCGTATCGTTCTGTATCTACAGAATACTTAACCATAAAATATTAGTTTGGAACATTTTATTGTATTAGAATAGATTAGATTAGATTTGTTAAGCCCATGTCACTTATACGTTCAGACGGAAGGTCTAAGTAGATATTATTTATTATATACAGTGGAACCTCGGATCGCGAGTAACGTGGTTTACGAGTGTTCGGCAAACCGAGCAAAGATTTTTTATAATTTTTTAATCGGAAACCGAGCAAGTATTAGTTTACGAGCGCCGAGTATCATGTATCACGCATGCGATTCTTATTTTGACACCAAGCATCACTCTCTCACCTTATGCGCTCATGCCAGTCTCGCTTTTTTCCGTTAAAACGATGTTTCCGCTGTGTCTATGTGTTTGTTGTGAAACTTAAAAAGTGAGTCCGTTAATATATGCTCATGCCAGTCTCAGAGAGATTTCTTTTTTCCCTGTTAATACGGTGTTTCCGTTGTGTGTGTGTGTGTGTGTGTTTTTGTTGTGAATCTTAAAAAGCGAGGTGGGGAGACGGAGAAGTGTTACTGTGTAAAACGAGGTGAGGAAAGGGGCTAATTCCACACACACACACGGCGCCTGCGCGCACCAACGGAAACACTTATCTGTCAGGATTTATTTGTACTTTTTTTAAAGGTAAAGTGCGGATTAATTTGTTTTATTTTCATTTTGTAGATTGTATTAATTATTTTTATGTATTTATTTTTGGGGGCTGTGGAACGAATAATTTGAGTTTTCATTATTTCTTATGGGAAATGATGATTTGGTTTACGAGTGTTTTGGAATACGAGCCCACTTCCGGAACGAATTATGCTCATAATCCAAGGTTCCACTGTATATAGATAGGTATTTATTCACTTTTCAGATCTATTTCAATCGTGACTCTTTGCTTTTCTTTTGTAATTTTTTTTTATATTTCTATGTTTTTACAGGGCGAGTTCTCCAGTCTCTTCTTAACAGTCCACGCTAAACTGAAGATTAGCAAAATGGATTACTTCCAGTTAAACAAAAATGATGAAAGCAGAGAGGTGAGATCAATACAACTGCTTAGTCATAAAGCTGTGCGATTTAATCACTTATGCAATTGAATTCATCTTTTGTCGGTCGATTCAGAATCATTTAGCACGTTTAAATGATTTAGGTAAAACCTTCAAACGTTAATTTGTGTAAAAATCGACAAATACCTTAAAATCCACCGCAGCCTTTGCAGAAACAGAGATGACTTGATTCTTCAGCAACGCTCTCGTATTTTGTGAGATTATCGCTTCTTCTTCTTCTTTTTTGAGTTCATGAGCGGTAGGTGCGATACCACCACCTACTGAACTGAAGTCCACCAGAGATTGGCAAGAAAGAAATTCCAAAAATTGTTTTGTACGAGACATTTATAGAATCACCAGAACAAGTTAAAGATTTTATTTTTAAATATGTTAAAACTTATAAGAAATATAGCTGTGTGAGGCAAATCAGTGCTATTGAATCAAATCCTATTGCAGACCACAATGCTTTAAACAGTGTATTTGTGCTCC
The DNA here is from genome assembly GCA_013621035.1 of Clarias magur. Classification (NCBI taxonomy): domain Eukaryota; kingdom Metazoa; phylum Chordata; class Actinopteri; order Siluriformes; family Clariidae; genus Clarias; species Clarias magur. Next base: position 701,305 of record QNUK01000150.1, read on the forward strand.
ACAGCTCTAGTCATGAGTATAACAGCAGAAAAGTGAAAATATTTCTCGTGACTTGCTCTGTTGCAGGTGACTGTGCAAATCTCGAAAAAGTCCCGAGGTGGAATTCCTCTGTGGATCATCATCCTGAGCATCCTCATAGGACTACTAATACTGGCACTGGTTATATTTTGTCTTTGGAAGGTAAGCATCATGCACTCACACTCATCATTATTTTGAACAGCAGAACCTTGGATTGCGAGTAACTTGGTCTGCGAGCTTTTGCAAGACAAACAAAAAAAATGTGATAAATTGTAAATTAATAAACGAGCGAGTGTCTCCTGTGCGTTATGTGATCAACACTGAGTCGCGCGCTATGGGATCATGGGTAATCATCTCCCATGCTCGTATAGTCAACATCAGTGCGTGTGTGTACTGTTTATTATAACATTCCAGAACAAATTATGCTCATACTCCAAGGTTTAACTTTAACTAACAGGTGAGTTTTAAGGCTAGATTTAAATGTGACTAGTGTTTTTGCACACTAGTGTTTTTGACTCCCCTTGTTTTATGTGAACCCTTCGTATTTCTAACTGACTCGATCCTAACAATCTTGTAGTCTAGTCATCTAATCTGGACAGCAGTGTGTTGATGAGCGATGTCTCTCCTTCCTTCTCTAGTTCGGCTTCTTCAAGAGAAAATCAGTGGAAGACATGAAGGAGGATATGAAAGACAGTTAAAGGCTCCAGTCCTCAGGTCTGCAGCCTTCCAAAGCCCTCAGGTCAAACTCACACTCACACACCCACAGAGACGCTACGCAGTACAGTTTCGCAGAACGGACCAGAAGCGTCACCGACGTCCACCTGAAAATCTCGAGAGTCCGGATTGTTCGGATTCTCACGACGGCTTCTCATCACCAGTTGGACTTGTTGGGTTGTCATTTTTTATTCATGCTTTATGCCTTCCAGAAACCCAGCACAGGTGCTCTGCATTTTAATATTGCAATAAGCTAGAATGAGCTATCGGCCATGAAATACAGCTTTTTTTAAATTTTTTTATTTAATCTCGGTATACACAGCAGATGAACATGTAAACATATGAATGATTGATTATTGACAGTCATATAGGTGTTTTAAACTCTATGATGTTAACAGGCCCTTTCTGGAAGACCCGCCTTCTTTCTTTATTATATGCGCCGTCACCAAGTAGCAAAGTATATTACATCAATATATATAAATAACGGATTTTGTCCAGGGAAAAAAAAAAACTATTTTAAATTAAAGGCCTGCAACTACAAATATAACAAGCTTAAATAAAACTAACTGTGGTCAGGATTTCAGCCCCCGATATATATATATATATATATATATATATATATATATATATATATATATACGTATACACTCTCCAATTTCTACTGTAGACATGTGACTACATTGAGAAAAGACTTCCTCACCCCTCTGTGGTCATGTTGTCTGATCAAACTACCCCAATAGCTACCTTAGGTAGCTGCTAGCTTCGTACCGTTTTCCTAAAAAGAATAGAAATTCACACCAATGCCGTTACGACTATTAGTAAACAACAAATGATTTTGTTATTACTGTACAAAACATAGCATTTGAGTTCCGTATGTACCCAGCTTTTCTTTCCTTAAAGACAATTAACCATTCTTTAGGACATTTCTCTGCTTTGTAGCTATGAAGCGTTTGACACTGATATCCATCACATCCTTCGGGTTTTTCCTCACCTAAGTGCTGGGGGATCAGACTGATTGTACTGTAAATGTATATAAGAGTAAAATTGTATATAAAGAGACGTTATCTGTAAATGAATTGATATCCAGATGATCGATTGATTACCCCTTGTTCATCATAAGAGGTTTAGATTAGTTTGGTCAAGTTGTTTTTTAATAGTAATTTTTTTTTTTTTTATCGTAAAAATTGAAAACAAGTCCGTCCCATTTTTAATGACCTTGCATAACTTTTTTTTTTGTTTTAGTTCTGTTCTACTCATGTATTAACAAATCCTATTATTAGTTTTATAATATTGTGTAGTTTTTTGTATCATTGTTTTAGCTCTTGATTTGGGCTTAAACATGTGCTGATGACAGGTTTGATGCTTTATTCATCCATTCGCCAGATCTTAAGTGTGTGTAGGGATGTGGGGTTTGAGCCATGCTTGGGCCAGATTTCAGTATCATGATTAAAATTAACTAGGTGACAGAGTGCCCTCTAAAGGACACCACTGTAACAACACTGTGTGCTAACTTTCCTCTAGGTGTGTATCTGGTGCCTTTATGATGACGTGGCGTCCCATTTCTCATCCCGCTAACTTCCAGTACCAGTTTATACGGCCCTTATGCAACCCAAAAAATAGGGTAGACAGGATATCTGAAAGCCTTTTGTACATCAATATAGTAGCAATATACTACACCGCTATGAGATTCAGTTTGATCCTTGCTGTTTTTCTCTTTAGTCTGTATAGATTTTTTTAAGTTACATTCTTAATTTATATATGTTTGCATTTGAGGTGGTAAATTGTTGCTATTCCTTTATGATCCTGCAGGGGGCGAGCTCTAATCTACTGACACAGTACAGTGTGGTCAGTATCGTATCGATTCACAGTATTTATAAAATCAAATCGCCAGCTAGGTATCGTGATAAAATCCTACCGGGTCGTCCCAGGTGATCTTTGTATATCTTTTATGCAGTTCCATGATTTGTGCTATTGTCCTTTTTTTAACAATATTTTGTTCACAACCCGCTCGACCAAGTTGCTGTTTGTATGACTTCCTCCTTCCGCTCGCTCCTTAGCACCAACCGGCCCGGGATTAAGGCTGCCTATACGCTTGACGAAATAAATAAGATGAAGAATCACTGATCTTTAATTGAGATGTGCGCAGAATAGTGTGTTGTACAATCCATTGTTGTTATTCAGCATTGTTTATAAATATCCTGTAAGGGAATTAAATGTCTTTATTCCAATGTCTTTGATGTACTAATGGCTCAATTATTCAGGTCTAGATTGGAACTCTCTTATTGTTTTTGTTTTTGTTTTTACATTTTTTATTCAGCTGTTCATGTTTTTGTTTCTTTGTTAAAACACACACATGCTATATTGAATTATATAGCATTTAAAATCGCTCATCCCTGTTGGTGTCAGAACTCCACTGCTGCAAGCACATGTAATAAGTATAGGTGTGTGTGATTGTGTGTGTGCGTGTGTGTGTGTTTGAACTCACTGCTGTGAACCAGTAAATGCACTGTTTTTTTGTTTGTTTGTTTGTTTGTTTGTTTTTGTCATACTGTGTATATATTCTTCCTTATAGCACGAATTTGAAAAAAAAATTGCACATTATGTCTTGTTTAAAATATGCACATAAAATAAATGTCTTTTTTTTAATGAACTCATGAGTGCAAGAATGTGTGTGTCTGAGAGAGAGAGAAAGACAAGATGGAGAATGAATGCATGGTCGGGTGTCCAAATACTTTTGGTCACAGAGTGTGACTGTATTAGTACGTTCTCTTTTTTCCTCATTGAGGTCTACACCACTTTATCCTGTATACAGGGTCCTGGAGTTTATACCAGAAGACTTAGGGAAAATCGCAGGGTGCACACGCACACATATACACGCTTATTTACACGCTACGGGCAAATTAGCCTAATCTGCATATGTTTGGACTGTGGGAGGAAACAAGAGGAAACCCACCAAGTACGGGGAGAACATGCAAGCTTGATGCCCTCAGACCCGAGGTGAGAATGAAACCCGGAGTCTGAAGGTGCAAGGCGACACTGAGCCACCGTTGCCGCCCAAATACATCCTCCAACAAATATACAGCACATACTTTCTGCTTCATTACACTTACCATTACAGAATTATACTGTACATTGAGGATTTCTAAGCAAATTTCGACCCCGAATTGGACTATGGATGGTATATTTTTATCAAGTGTATCTCTATTTTTACTCAAGTAAGTCATTTGAGTACTTTGCCCACCTCTGGCTGGAGGCAAAGAAAAAGACGACATGAGGATGAAACCTTGAGAGGCACCAGACTCAAAAGATAATTGTACGCTTTAAGGTCTAGGTCTAGACCACGTAATGTGCCCTGACCTTTCAGAAATGGAGGTGTCAGTGAAGGATTATAACTAAGAGTCTCATCACTGTACTGTGCTCTTTGCTGTCTTTTGTAAACGTTAATCAGTTCATTCTTCTGCTCATGAGATGACAAGTCAATAATAAATGACAAACTCTCAGCAATTGTGTTGGAGTATTTTATCAAAAGTATGGAAGAAAGATACAATGAAAGTATAAATTAACAATAATGTAACAAATACAGCAGTGAAAAAACAAAACACCAGAGGAAAAGGTTTATCTAATTTAATAACCCAGACTGGGCTGATAACAAACAGAAACCTTGATCCCCAAAAACAGTCACATGATCTGAGTGTTCTGGATGCTACATGTGAAAATCATACAACCATGAGAAAACTAAAGCTGGGTTCACACTGATGTGATGTGATTTTCTATAGAAGATAGAAAGAAAGCCTCATGTGGCCATTAGAGCTGTGAATCATGCGCAGAATGTCGATTAGACTTTTTAAAAGTTTTTGTGCGTTACAGTTTTATGGTTCGATGCGATTCACGATTTTTTAAGTTTAAAAAAAACAACTAAAAGTATTAAATAAACACAAATGCGATTTATCTTTAATCTTCTGTTCACTCCAGTCCAACAGGTGGCGATATTGCATCAACCGCGCATAAATTTGAAAGAGAGGCGATTTTCTCGAAAAAACGCATTTGTATCATCACACAGCGATTTGTATTTTCTGCAAAAGCTGTTTTTTTTTTTGTTCTTTTAAGGAATTTGTCAATTTTAGACCATTTAAGTTTACCCAAACGTGTGAATCTATGCTACTTTCAAAAACCTGACAACAATTTAATTAACTAAATCGACCAATAACGCATTGATTAAGTTTCAGAATTGAATAAATTCCACAGCTCTACTGGTCTTAGATGCAGACATAATATGATGTCCTTGGATTATTGGCAGCCATTTTGGGTCCAGTAATCAAACATGGCTGATGACAAGGTTCTGGCAAAAAAATTTAAAATTTTAACTCAGCACGCGTCTAAAAAAGACAAATATGAGGACGGCTTTGAATAATGCGAAACTCATAGGAAAGCTACAAAAAAAATCCATATGTTAAAAACACTCATTTGTCTTTGGGTTACTGATTTAACCGTTTCAGGTTCACTGTGTTAGCGAGAACTGAAAAAGTGCAAGATTTCAATAAACATTTGTTTGATTTAAGAATGAAAAGAAAGAGACAACAATGTGTTCCACCTCTTCCTGTATCCTTATTATATAAAGTGGATGTTGAATCCCTTCTTCTCCTATTAAAGCACCTTTTCTTTGCTACTAGTATACTAAGTGTCCTGAGTGAGAACATGAGCAGAACGTACTGTAGGAATGCTTGTTAACCTGTGTTTTTATTCTTGGAATCTGATATGCACAACATGTTCAGACACACTCTTGGCATAAAACTTGATAAACCTTGGATTAAACAGACTGAAACCTGACCTGAGGTAGAGGATCTTAAAATTCATGCTACGTCTTTTTTTTTTTTTCTTTTTCAGAAAAAGAAAAGGCTGGAAAACAGTCAAAAGCAGAATTACTAAGCACCGGGAATACAAATGTAACAGGATTTATGTCTTTATGAATAAACATAGAGCGCCGATGCGAGGTTGTTTACAATAGTGTCTTTGTGCCAGAATGTGACCAGGCCGTCGCAGGAGACGTCAGCAACCGGTTCTGCACAAAGTCCAGGGCACGACGCGGTCCAAAGTCCGCTCTCCAAAGCAGTAAACAGCAGACAGGAAGGAGTTTCCCCAGACACCATCATCATCATCATCATCATCAGTGACCGACAGCAAGGAGTGAGGAAGTTGTTTTTTTCCATTTCAGGAGGATTTTTCATTTTTTTCCTCTTTTTTTTTTCTTTTCAGACGGATGCAGAAAACGTGCACCGATATCTGCTCAGCCCTCAAGTGACTTCCCGATTATAATCCTCATGAAGCGTGTGTCGTTCAGGACTTACGTCCCTCCTGGTGGATGTTCGTTCGCAGCTTGTATGTGTCTTGCCAGAAACTCCAGCAGAACGTATTTCCAGTAGATCAGATCTCCAAGCGCACGCAGCTGGAGCGCGCATTCAGTCACCACGGCCTCCTCTGAAAAGAAGATGGGAAAAACAGCCGCAACGTTAATGGCTGATTCAGATAATAATCCTGTAATAAGAAGGTAATTGTTAGAAGGACTTTACGCTTAATCCCTAACTCACTTCACGATCTCGCTGATATGTTAGTTTGCTATATAGGCATTTTTTCCCCTTAGGTTAATAAACTCTTCAAACTTTTATCTGTATGTTAAAATCACTCATTTGTCTTTGGGTTACTGGATTCAGGTTCACGATGCATCCTGAGAGTCTCAAGAAAACACGTTAAGACTTAGGGGAAATATCTCCTTGGGAACTTTTCTAGGATTATAAAACGATGAGAAACATCACATCAAAGAGGAACCTAAATCATTAGAAGAATATTAAGAGTCATGTGGTACAGATCAGGTTTCTGAGTGTGTGGGTGTATGCATGGGTTTCCTCCACGTTCCTAGGTTTTCTCTAACAAAAGATTGATGACGCTAGATTGTCCCTAAGGGTGAAAGACTGTGTCAGTGTGTGCGTAGGTGACGGAGTGAAGCGTATTCCTGCCTTACACAATGAGATCCTGACCGGGATAAAGTCATAAACTATATCTATTTTAGAATATGTATCATTTATTTTATCTAAATATTTATCAACACACAGCGATACACAGCGATTGGTGGCACTGAAGCGAATAATGACCTTGCCTTTATATTACACTTATTACTGTTTTAATTGTTTGTTTGTTTGTTTTGTTTTTATGGGCAATGAAGAGATTTTTTTAACGAATATTATTTGTATTTATTTATTTACAAGTAATCTTCTTTAAAAACAACAACAACCACAAATACAGCTACGATTAATTCTACTACTAATAACATAAAATATTTTTTAAAAGAACAAAAACTTTTATCAATCCAGCTGCCCATCAAAATAAAAGTTTTGATTTTTAATCACAAAAGTAGCTACTAAAACAAACTAAACACATTACAACGATGTTACTGTTTATCCTGTTTTTACCTTTGCTCGCCATTTTAAGGAGTAAATTTGCTCTTCGTGTTTCGAGTAAACCAGAGTAATGCTCCTCTTCCCTTCGAGTAACGAAGACTAATAAGCCGAGCAGCAGTTCCGCCTTTGCTGGCACCCTTTTCTATCGGTTAAATTTAGAAGACCAGTGCTCAAAACACGCCCACGCGCGTGTCCTAGTGCACTACGAAGGCTGCAAAAACAATCGGGTTAAACCCCTAAGTAGTGCGCGTGCATAGATAGTGGAAAGAATTTGAGACTCGCGTCTAAAAAGTCACGCGCAACTCGCTGAGTGACGTCTTTATTGTGGGACAACCGAGGATTTCCCCGTGCACGCGTATCAGTCAACGTCATTCCAGGTTGTTGTTGGTTTCTCTTCTCTCGAGTTTTTTTTTTTTGGTTTCCAGAGAACTGAACTCTCGATTCCTGATTAATAATGCGGGCGGAAGGTGATAAAAACAGATAGACGGGAGGTGGGGGAAGGAAAAATTGTGAAATTTTTGTCTGAATTATTTACATTTATACCTATTTAACAAGTGGGCTACAGTTGAGATGAGATTTTTGTATAATAAAATTCCAAATATTAATACACTTGTAAACAGTTTCTTTTATTACCTGTGAATAGTAGTACTGACACACTGTAGTTTACCAGCACTACTTGAATAAATAAAGAAATGTATAATTTATTACAATTATTATTACATTTTATTGAACAATACATGGGCACGATACAAAATTATGAAACAAGTCCAGTCCTGAAGCAGAGCAGAAAAGAAATACCACTCACTCATTGTCGTCATCATCATCAATATCGCTTTATCCTGTGTACAAGGTTGCAGGGGCCTGGAGCCTAGTAAAATAAGGGTCCATGGAGGCCAATGCTGACCATTGTACTTATTCAATTTTATTAAAAATTTTATTTGTGTATCGCTTTTAACAATGGTCGTTGTCGCAAAGTAGCTTTACACAATCAAAAGAAAATAATTATGGAAAAAAATTATGGAAATGTGCATGAAATGTGCAAATGTGAGAAAATATGAATCTGAATCAGAATCAGGTCGTCCCTGAAGAGCAAGCTGATGGAGACGGTGGCAAATATAAAACTCCCTGAGATGCCAATAGGAAAATAGTCACATTTTAATGACCTTCTATCAATATTTACACACTACAGTCATTTTGGGAACACCAATTAACCTAATCTGCCTGTTTTTTCCACTCTGAGATGAAAGCCACCCACCAGACACGGGCAGAACATGTAAACTCCACACACAGGCCGAGGCGAGAATCAAATTCAGACCCAAATACCTCCTTGTGTAGCAGATTTTCTTTTACCATTATTCTTACATAGATAGGTATGGCTCTTATCATTCCTTAGCAGTACATTGAAGCTGATTTAAATGAAGAAGAAGTGTGTCTGAGCTAAGTTTTAAGCTAAGAGAAGAAGAGTTTTAGCTTGTTATGTCCGCTGCACCTTGATGCACTTACTGGTCCGGACCCGATCGACTGGGAGAGACAAACACACACACGCAGGCATGATGTCTGAAGATCTCTGTTTATTCTCAGCAAAGAGAGCACATTTAAACGGTGCTATGTCCCGAACATCTAAAGAACCAGTCATTAACATGTCAGTCATAAAGGGACCCGGAGACAGACAGGAGAGAGGAAATGCATTTGCATTCTACTGATTAAACAAAAGGGTTCTAGCAGACAAGACCCATTTGGATGTACAGTATACTCATCTGGCTACAGGATATAGGTGTTGCCATAGAAGGCGTAAGAAAGCATAGTGAGGGGGCTGTTCTCAGGGCACAGGAATCTTTTCATTAGATTACAATGTCTTACAATGTTATAAAACCTTACACTATCCATCTTAGACAATAAAGTTCTCACAAATATTGTAATATCGCTCTGTAACCACCTGTTTAGAATTAATTTGCGCTTGTCAACGTTATTCCAGATATTATATGATTTTTTTTTATAATTTTGTCCTTAGAAATAATAAAACAATGCCCAAAAACTAAAGAAAATGTGTTCTCATGTTCAGCAATTAACATAAAATCGACATAGCTGCTTCAACCATAAACCAAAAAAGCACTAAATAACAGATTATCACCACAATTACTAAACACATGACAAATATTTAAATGTACTGTAAATATATCCAATGTTTTTGTCACTTTTGTTAAATTTAGCACCTGAATAATGTATTTTAAATTTAGTTTTTTTTAAACTATGCAAATATTTTCCATCATACAAAGTGCTGTATGGTGTTATCCAGACGGCATGCTTATCTTCTGTTATTATACAGACATGAATTTTACACTCTTTCCTGAACAAGATCTCCTTTAGCATAGTGTTGTGCGCTTATATGAAAATGATGCGGTCTGTTAATACAGCTGCTTACCCGTATTGTGACGGCGTGGATGGGTTGTCAGAACTCTGTGTTCCCTTGGCTTAAACATTTCCTCAACTGGGTGCATTAAGAGGTATTGTGAAAAGGTTTCTGAGGTCACAAATGGTTTTACCACAAAACATGTTTAGATAACATCTAGGTTTATTTAAAAGGCAAACTCTGCTTGATTTGTTGATTAAAGCGTAGAGCAATCATTATATATTGAAATAAGTACAGATAATTGTATTTGATTTAAAAGAACAACATCTTCACATATTAGAAATTTCATCATTATACCAAGTTAAGGATGCTGAATTGACATCGGAGAAGGTCAGATTGGACAGAATTTCTTTCGGGAGCGAGTGGGATTGGTTTAAATTACGTTAAGAGAACATGAGATTGGTCACAATTCCTTTAAGAATAGGTGAGATTTGTTAGAATCATTCTAAAAGAAGATGGCAATGGACAAAATACCTTCAGGAGCAGGTGGTACTAAACAGAATTCTTTCAGGAGGAGTTCAGATTGGACATAATTCCTTCCGGAGCAAGGGGGATTGATTGAAATGACTTGGGAGAACATGAGGTTGGTCAGGATTTCTTCAAAACTTGTGGGATTTGGCCAGAATTCCTTTAAGAGTAGATGGGATTCAACAGAATTCCGTCAGGAGCAGGTGCGATTGATTGGGTCAGGGGTAGCTCAGTGGTTAAGGCATTGGACTACGGTTCTGAAGGTCCCAGGTTCAAGTCCCACTACCACCAAGTTGAGCAAAGCCCTTAACCCCAACTGCTCAGATGTATAATGAGATTTTTTTTAAAAAGTAAGTCGCTCTGGATAAGGGCATCTGCCAAATGCCTAGATGTAGATTGGAAATCCTTAAAGAGCAAGTGGGATTGACTGGATGGAATACCTTCAGAAATAATTGGTATTGAACAGAATTCCTTCAGGAGCAGGTGGGATTGGAGAGACTTGTGTAATATTATTAGGTCAACATGTGAAAAATTCTGTTGTTACATAATCGTACCGAGTAATGACTGAATAATAGATCGATATGTTCTTTAATGTGTAATGACCGGGTTAATGCACTCTGGACACTCAAACATGTGCTGAAACAATTACAGTGAAGATTCTCAGTCACCATGTGAGGTTATCTGAAAGTCAAGTCATGACAACTGGACTTATTTCTTTCAGTCTGAGGTAAGTTCCTTATATTATTTATTCCTTCGAGGGCAAAGAGTCCCCCGTTGTCTGAAAAGGCTCATCATGTGACCAAAGGAGAAGGTTAGAGTAGGACTCTCTAAAGACTCTAACTCCTATTCGCACATTCTCCATTGTTCACATAATGAGGCTTTTCAGACAAGGGAGATCCTTTGACCTTCGAAGACTGGAATATGAGGAACTTTACAATTCAGTTTCATGTATAGTGATTTTAAAAATGGTCATTGTAACAAATCACCTTGTTTGAAAATATGAAAACATTTGTATTAGTAAAATCTATTGCCAAGTGATTTGATGTAATGGGGTAACGTTGTTGTTCCTGTTGATGGGTCGCTACCACTCATGATTAGGACAGGCACTGCATCCAGTGGCTGAGGTTTGGGCATTGGGTGGGAATCAAACCCAGCCCTTTCACATGGTGGATGAGAAACCTACCACTGAGCCACAATATGAACCTTTATTGCATTTCTTATATGCTGTGTTGATCTTAGATGTTTATTTTTATTACCAAAGACTAGCAGGTACAGACTTGCCTCTCGCATCTCTACGATATGTACAGTACAGAGTAAGACACCATCCCAAATGACCCCCTTCGGTGTGTAAAAGTGCACTACATAGGGAGCGGGGGGAATGGCTGTAACGTGCTGCGTAGTGCACTACTCTGCCTAACACACCGCCATTTTGGATTCATTTTGTGGCTTCGCAGAAACATCGCTGTTTTCACCGAGAGACATTCCGCTGTTTAACGCGTCGGTTCCTTAGCTAGCAGGTGAGTATGAGCAGTGAACCAAGCATGGCTAAAAGGGAACCGATATCGTTACCAATGCATTTTTGTTTTTAGCATAATTTCATTTCATCTTTACACAATGTAAAAAAAAATGTGGGCTTGTCTTTGCTTTTGTAGTCCATTTCCGCGCACTACATATCGGAGAGAACAACGCGCGGTGCCGTTCAGCCAATCACACCCCGCCGTCTAATCCGGGTATCTCCCAACAGTCCCTCGATGCAACGTTCAAAGCCCCGTAACGACCAGGAGTGATAGTGCGCATGCGCTGCCCCCCCCCCCCCCGTTGCTATACATAATTAAAACGCATTTTGTTTTGTTTAATTTGCTGTATACAATTGAATTGACAATATTCCTTCTGTAATTATGTGTATAAGCAGAAGACATAATTAGTAACACAGTACTTGAATAAGCAATATGAGCTAACGTGCCAGTTTAAGCACATGCTAACGGAAACTAGGACGCGTACTGTATTTTTAAGGTCCTGTTTGTAATACCGTAAAACATACAAACGTTTTTGTAATGGGTAGATAATTACGATTTGTATAAAAGAAAGAAAGAAAGAAAGAAAAATGCAAAAGTTCACTTAAAACAGTGAAATATATTTTTGAAAAAATATTAGCTTCCTGGTATGACGTAATGGTGGGGGTGATTAAGTGCGCACGCGGGTTCCTGCTCGTGGTTTCATTTTATTTCGAGAAGTGATGAAAAAATTCTTCTTCCTGGTTTCATCTGATAACTAAGTACAAGATTTTTTTTAAACAGCATGTTGCAACAGAACATTTGCATTTTAGTTTATATATGTATTATAAGTGTGTGTGTGTGTGTGTGTGTGTGTGTGTGTATCACATTTGTTATGCAAGTTCACATTTCATGATCATCACATGATTAGAACATCCATATATTTGGGAGCAGACAAAACTTCAGAGACCATTAATTCCACTGCTATTATCATGTTATTTATACAACAGTCAGGTTTTCAAAGCTCTTTATATATATATATATATATATATATATATATATTTTTTTTTTTTTTTTTTTCTATATCATTGTGTCACCAGGATGCCCAAATCTAAGGAAGTGATTTCTTCAACCTCCAGCAGTGATTCAGACAGTGAGGCCGACACGAAGGTACAGAAATTATGATGACTGTCCTTCCAGAAATAGGAAAAACAAAGATAAGAAGCTTGAGATTGCAAGTGAATAATGGTGTAATGATGTTAATGGTTTACTTCGTTTGCTTTGCCAGGCCAAAAGGAAGAAGCAAATGACAGAGAAGCCGGCAAAGAAACAGAAGACTGGGGAGTCGTCAAGGGCGTCCGGTGCATCGAAAAGCAGTGGCGGCAATAAAAAAGATAACATGTTCCAGGTCAGGAGTTGTGACTGATAAAGTGTTTCTGCACCTACAATGTCATATAGGATTTAATGTACTTTCTTTGAAAAGGAGGAGACTGTGGTATTTATAATCTAATTTATATAAAATAAAATAAAAAATTAACACAATACTGAATTTGACACATGGATTTATTATATTAGGGCTGTACAGTTATGTAGGTCAGGCCACTCAGCGTTGCATAGCAAATACGTAAATTCATTTACTATTGACAAAAGATTTTCATTTGGTATGTAGCTATGTTTAAACATCAAAGATGCAGCTTATACGTGCAGCGTTCAAGTCAAACCAGGACTTTTGATTGTGTGGAATAAAAGAACACAGTTATAAGAGTGAAAACTCTCCTTATGTCTCCATATTGTCCCCCACTACAATAATGCAATTATCCCAGTTAATCTCACTAGTACTTGGATACCATCAAGGTTGACAGTTATCACCTCATCCCTGGCCTCCCAGGAAGTACTTTAATCATAATGGCTTGCAACGAGGTCAGGACTGTACGGGGGGTTACGTGGCAGAAACTCCCAGCTGAGTTCTTGTACGTACTAGTGGTGTTGGTGAATGATTGTGTGTAGAGTTCACACAGACAGATGTCTCTTTATATTTTATATTAAATGATTACAATAAATGTATAAAGAACTGGAAGTTATTTTTACTTAATTTTTACTTATTTAATTCTTCTTGAAAAGAAAGAGTCATAAGTGTCTTCATTTTTGTAGTCAATTTGTTTATAAATGAATGCACACCAGTTTAGAGAAAAGTTTAAAAGAGTTTGCTGAAAGTCATACAGACATTGAAACATTTCAGTGTATGTTTTGTATGTATACAATACAATACAATTTTATCCATTTACACCCCTAAAAGCATTGTACTGTAAGTGTCTTGTTTCTCTTAGAAGGTTAAACACGATAAGCCGAATACAAGCGTATGTTTCACTGTGGTGCAGCATGTAACCAGTGAACTATGGCTTTCCTTATGTTACGTTACCACTGTGGCTAGTTAATTAGGTTTCTGAGCAGCACAATAAGATTTCCTATTTTTTTTTGTTGTTGTTGTTTAAATTCCCTCATAAAAGTGACTGAGGTTTTTTCTCTTCTGCTTTTGCGTCTGTGTTTCCTAAGATAGGGAAGATGAGGTATGTGAGTGTGCGCAAGTTCAAAGGGAAAGTCCTCATCGATATCCGCGAGTACTGGAATGACCAAGAAGGTGAAATGAAACCAGGAAAGAGAGGTAAGGAGCGCCTCGCCCTCGTCACCCAGAGTTAACGCTGATTAACACAGATTCTCTCCACTGGCACAGCAAAGACTCAAGTGTCATAATCTGTAATAAATACTGTGCATGACTAGTGTCTCTGAAAAGGTGGTGTAAAACTGCAAAACCCAGACGTCTGCTCAGTGTTCCGGTTGACCATTGTAGGATTTTGATGCTGTTATCGTATCCCATCGTAACCATGAGATGAACTTATTAGATTCTGTAAATGATTTAATCAGGATCAGAGTTTTTTATTATTATTTTTTTTTTATATAGCTTTCAACCCAAGAAGGACTTTGACTTTTTTGACTCGTAGAATGTTAAATTCTGTAGGAAATTACATTGAGGTCTGAAATTGGTTTCGTTTTTAGTGGGAAAACGAACAGTACAGTACAAGGAGTGTTGCAGTACTTTTACTTTTTATATGTGATATGTTCATGCGACGCAGCTGCTGCTTCAGATTCACGTTAGGTTGTGTGTGTGGTTTTATTTATTTATTTATTTATACTTTTTTTTTTTTTTTAAACCCGTGGTTTTTGCAGTTTTCGTTATTTAACGCACTTTTAAATCTCGTAGATGGACGGTGTTTGCTGTGTACAGTGGTGGTCAAAACTATTCAGACAAAAGTGAAATTCCATGTTTCAATGTTAATTAAAAGTTTTTTTAAATAATCACAATAAATAAAATAAACAAAAGCCTTTTATTCAGCTAAACATGAATCTCTACTGGGTCTGACTGGTCTGGTTCTTTGCCCAACATGCAGCTCTGAAAACTCAAGTAGCACAATTAAAATATAAAATATGTGCTTATATGAAAGCCTTGTTGCTGTGTGTTAACGCGGAGGCTTCAAACTTGTTTAAAACTGTGTATTTGGGTTTTTCGGATATGTCACTTCGAATGAAAGTTCTGATTAATTTTATAAAGGGGTCAATTTTACCATTACTGGAATAAGGGAATGACGTTGCAAAAATGTACATGGCCCAAGCACTACAACATCAATACAATAACGACATGACTATGATGTCATCGCCATCCTTTTTGATACAGCTGTTTAAATGGTGCATTAGGCTTCTTTGAGGTCTTAACACGCTCAAAAGTTGCACAGCAGCGATGACACAGGGCGAAACTGGAAGACACGTCCAGCTGTGACGATGCCTTAAACTTGTGCCATATTCAGTGACATCCGGGGATGTCCGGGGCATTTTAGAGGACTTAGTGTGCTTAAAAGGCACACAATTTGTGTGGCGCACCTGGTGGTGATGGGACAGGTGTTTGGGCACAGGTGTTATAGTTTGCTTGCAACTCTATTTTAAACTAATTTTTCCTTTCTCTTCTCATTGGATCGTCTTGCTCTTCGCTTTCAGTGGTCACTTATTTATAAGTGATATAAGTGGTGATCTGGCTCTGCTGTTGATGTTTTGTTTTATTGAAAAACCAATAAAAATATATATTTTTTTGAATATAGAAAAAATTAGTGATTGATGGAGTACGCTGCTTTGCTTTATGGCAGAGATAAGACTCAAGTTCAAGTCCTTTGTACAAGTGAGTTGTTCAGCGTCAACTAAACATCAAACTAAAAATAGTGTTGAATGTTCAGCGGTGATTATTCAAAATATTGTACATTTTATTTCAACTTTGAAAAGGAAAAACGTGTTTATTTGAATATGATATAGTGCTCAGTGCTCAGGCTTTAATGTTATTAAAGTTCATTCACTAAAGATTCACTGATCTCACAGCAGCTAAAAGCAGAACAGAGAATCCGGAGCATTTAAATGTGCATGGTTTTGCATTTGAATAAATAAATCAGATGAAAATCAGAATGACGTACATTCCAGAGCCCTGTTAGTGCAAGCGCGGTATCTGTCACGACAAATGAAAATGCAGGTTCCAAGTAACGAGTTGCGATGATGTGATAAAAATCAGCATGTGTATAAAGAGCACAGAAATCAAGATAACATCCCTTTAACAGAACCGAACAGATGTTTCACTGAACTATGAAGCCTTTAGAGATTCCCACCGCTAGCGTTAGTGTAACACCCCAAAGTAGTGTAGACTGTTTAAAGGGCGCTTATTATTCACAATTCACTTTCTGAGAGAAAAAAAAAACGCCTTCCCTGGGAAGAGCCCCTGTCCCAGCGTGTCGCTCAGTTCTGCTGTTCTCAGGAGGGGCGTGGCTTAAAAAGAGCTCATTTACATAGACACTAAAACAGGGTGTTTGGAAGAGAAGTGAAACAGAAGGAGTTTCAGGTACAAAAATGTAATATCTGAGGGGTGTTTCAGCTGTAGCATTAACACACACACACACACACACACACACAACTTGGGAGGCTCTGAGACCTGTGTTAACTTGTTAAAGAAACAAGTTGTGTGAGAAATGTAAAGTAGCAGGAAAGTATTAAAAAAAGAAAGTATTTTATAACAATCTACATTTTTATTAACTTTTTGGATCATGGGGTCATGATTTTATGTATTTATTTGTTTGGTTGTTCTTTTATGCATGTCCACTGCCGCAAGCCTTGAAGTGTGCACTAGGATGCAGTTCAGAGCAGAATCATGCTTGTTTGTTTGTTTGTTTTTCATAATTTCACTTTGTATAATTATAATAATTATTAGAGAGAAAACCAGTGTAGTATTCATCCTTGATTGACTTTGCTCTTGTCCTCAGGGATTTCTCTGAACCCGGAGCAGTGGACTCAACTGAAAGAGCAAATCGACGATATTGACGATGCCTTGAGGAGAATATAAAAGCTGTACCGTGTTCACACACCTGTCTGCTCCATTCCTCCGTCTGGATTCCACTTACGTTTTATAAATCGGATTAACAATCATGTAGTGTGAATTTTCTGATTAGGTTTTAGTGTAACGGTTGTCGTATTTTTCTATTCGTTTGTGTTTTTATCCTACTGACAAAGCAACTGAGATGCTACGCATTGTCGCGGGTGGGTTCGGGCGCAACATTTCTTTTTTTTACAATAAAGATGATGGGAAAACTAAAGGATGTTCTGCATTGATTTATGAATAAACGGTTTGACAAGTTGTCCTCAGAAGGAAAAATAAAATGTTGTATGGAAATTTCAGTGAGTAAGGGGGGGAAAGTTAGGATGATTCTAAGGGCCCACGCCCTTTACGGGCCCCCAGAGATCTGCTTTATTAGTAATAACACTACTAGTGGGTGTGGTAGGGGGGCCCAACCGCATATTTTGTCATAGGGCCCAAAATTGCTAGCGGCGCCCCTGAACTCAGCTGTAGGGACATACCTGTAGATTTGGTCCGTAGTGGCATCCTGACATTGTGTAACTAATAAGAAGTGTTTAACCACAAGATGGCAGAAGAGTAGCGGGAATGTCAGTTTCACAAAGGGTGCGTCTCAAACCGAGACATTGTTCATAAGGTAAAATGACTGGACTTTGCTAGAATTATCTAAAGAATAAACCAGCTGGTCATGTGACGTCAAAGTAGTAATAATTAAAGCACTAGGATATGAATACAAATAATGTACAGTTTCAGCTATTAAAAGAAATCGAAAGTACATGAAGTCTGCAGTACACTTTTCAATATTTCCCTTTTACTGCACCAATTACGTGAAGTAGTAAATATATAAGTCTCACTGCATGCAGATCCATTTCCAGTTGTGGCACCTACATTACACACGTTAAAGGTTTACAGATCAGTTCAAATCGCTTTGCATGTAAAACACATAGTAAATGTGAGGCTAGTCCATTTCAAAGGCAGTTTTACAACTTAAAGTTTTACATTTAGTGGTTTACGACTCTCCAGCTTGCATCACAGCCACAGTTAGATAAATTGACAGTGCAGATAAGACACACAAGTATGTAAGGGATGGTGTCTCACTGATCACAACTTTTTTAACCAATCATAAGTCACCAACAACCACCAATGTTCCCAATAACCAATCACTAATCACACTAATTCCCAATAACCAATTGCTAATCACCACTGTTCCCAATAACCAATCGCTAATCACCACTGTTCCCAATAACCAATCGCTAATCACCACCGTTCCCAATAACAAATTGCTAATCACCACTGTTCCCAATAACCAATCGCTAATCACCACTGTTCCCAATAACTAATTGCTAATCACCACTGTTCCCAATAACTAATTGCTAATCACCACTGTTCCCAATAACCAATCGCTAATCACCACCGTTCCCAATAACCAATTGCTAATCACCACTGTTCCTAATAACATCACCACCGTTCCCAATAACCAATCGCTAATCACCACCGTTCCCAATAACCAATCGCTAATCACCACTGTTCCCAATAACCAATCGCTAATCACCACCGTTCCCAATAACCAATTGCTAATCACCACTGTTCCTAATAACATCACCACTGTTCCCAATAACCAATTGCTAATCACCACTGTTCCCAATAACTAATTGCTAATCACCACTGTTCCCAATAACCAATCACTAATCACCACCGTTCCCAATAACCAATCGCTAATCACCACAGTTCCCAATAACCAATCGCTAATCACCACCGTTCCCAATAACCAATCGCTAATCACCACCGTTCCCAATAACCAATCGCTAATCACCACTGTTCCCAATAACCAATCGCTAATCACCACCGTTCCCAATAACCAATTGCTAATCACCACTGTTCCTAATAACATCACCACTGTTCCCAATAACCAATCGCTAATCACCACTGTTCCCAATAACCAATTGCTAATCACCACTGTTCCCAATAACCAATTGCTAATCACCACTGTTCCCAATAACCAATTGCTAATCACCACTGTTCCTAATAACATCACCACTGTTCCCAATAACCAATCGCTAATCACCACTGTTCCCAACAGCCAATGACTAATCACCACTGTTCCCAATAACCAATTGCTAATCACCACTGTTCCCAATAACCAATTGCTAATTACCACTGTTCCCAATAACCAATTGCTAATCACCACTGTTCCCAATAACCAATTGCTAATCACCACTGTTCCCAATAACCAATTGCTAATTACCACTGTTCCCAATAGCCAATCACTAATCACCAATGTTCCCAATAACCAATCACTAATCACCAATGTTCCCAATAACCAATTGCTAATTACCACTGTTCCCGACAGCTAATTACCATTTTCCCATTAATCTATCACTAATCACCAGTGATCCCAATAGGCAATCACTAATCACCACTGTTCTCAACAACCAATCATTAATTACCTTTTTTTTTCAACATTCAATCACTACTCACCACCATTCCCAACAACCAATCACTAATCACCATTTTTTCCCATCAATCTATCACTAACGATTATTGTTCTCAATGACCAATCACTGATAACCACTGTTCCCAACAATTACTTTCCACATTATTCAACACGGCCGATTACTGATCCCTTTTGTTTGTCTAAACATTGCACTTCCTCCGTGTTGTAACATTTTAAACTCTCTTTTGTCTTCTGTCCATATTTACAAGTAATAAAATCGAGTCTTTCTTTTTTTTTTTTTTTCATCTGCGCTCGGTCGAGCTTCTGTAAATCCCGCTAATGCAAATAATCGTAACCAACCCGTGGTGTGCAAATGAGTCTTTGATGTTATCTGGCGAGCGGCAAGGATGTTTTTTTTTAAAGAGCTATTTTCACCTTGAAAAATAATTTGGTTAGATATATGCAAACCCAGTTTCAGATATTAGCGGTACAGTAATTTAGCGCTGTTCTCCGCCAAAGTCACGTGTTTTCAGTGACAGAATCGAATGGGAAGAGAACAAGGGAAGTGCCAGGCTGGAGGAAGCCACGACGATTTTAATATTTCATAACACGGGAGTTTACGATGTTTAGTAATGACTCGGTCATAATATATTTTATTTTATTTTATTTTATTTTATTTTATTACGGGACGGTGTAAAGCAATATAACGCACACGCTCATGATGACGCGCGTACGCATGCGCGAGCGCGAGTTCGCGTGAGATTAGCGCGTTCAGAAAGAAGTTCGTGCACTCCCGGAAGTAGGAACTCGCTGATTTGAGACGCGTCCCGGGGCTTCCTCGCGCTGCGCTGCGCTGCTGCTGCTGCTGCCTCATAACACACAGTGTGAAAGCCATCGGCAGTTTTAGTCCAAACGCCATCACCATGAGAGAGCTGCACTTCAAGGACAACTTCTGGGTAAGGACAGTTTTATTAGTATCATTGTGATCAGTTTTTATTATTTTATTATATGTATATATATATATGTGCAAAACTCGAGTGACAGTTACATCGTTACAAACTTTTTCATTTGCATTAATTATAACACAATAGCCTGTGAAGTTGTACATTCACACAAAGTTTGTTTAACACTTCCTTCATTTACATTTCAGCTGTCAATAAGTTTGTGACTCTTTTCCATTTTTTGTCCTTAACTTTAAAAGTTGCCACGTCCTCTTTCTGGGACATGACCAAATATTATAAATTCATCACAACAACTCTAACAGAATATTATTATTATTATTATTATTATTATTATTATTATTATTATCCTAATGATGAATGATCCCATTCCACACACTGTATCCCAGCTAGACTTTCTTTCTTTCTTTCTTTCTTTCCTCCCAACACCTTCCTCATGCCTGTACAATATGCAGTGTGTGTGTGTGTGTGTGTGTGTGTGTGGTTGGAGGCTATGATTATATCTGGGTGGAGAAATCACTTATCTGGACTTGCCTGAACCTTTTCCTGGATAATGATAGAAGGTAGAAGTCCGATATTCAGCTTCCACTGTGGACTGCTTATGCACTTTTAAATCGAATTCAATTTTTTGTTCTAAAACCTCTTATTAAAACTTGTGCAGTAACTGCGCAGTTCCTCCATTTACTTTTAGATGTCATAGATACCCGACAGCCTGTCTAATTAGGTCAGATATTATTTCTCACTCGGCTTCTTTAAGTGTTTTGATGCTTTGACACGTTTCTTGACTTCCCCTCTTCACTTCCCCTGGGGTAAATGTGATTTTAACGACATAGCTGACATCCTGTTACTTTAGCAGTTTAAGTGAACTTTGTCGAGCCGACACCTGACCGCTATAGGCTCGGCCGTAAGGTGCAGCGGTTCACCTTTTATTTAAACAAAAGAAGAAGCTTGTGGAGAATAGTTGTGTCATTTCATTTATTCGAGCATTTAATTAATTAGTGAGGACTTTACCCTGGAGGACCATTGCAAAGGCCTCGTAAAGGCAGGCATTCATCCACCTAGGTCAATTTATGGGTCTTTTCAGAGTTTGGAGAAAACCTTCTAAGGAGAAGACGCGAAACCCCGAACAGATGGAACAGATGGCGCCGACCTGAAATTTAACCTGGGTTTGACGACCACCAGCTACATTGCTCTTGATGCTGAAGTGAATGAATATCACACTAATATTAATGAGTCATTAGGGGACAGCAAGTGAAAATACCTGAGTGCAATAATAGAGTAATAGAATCGTACCTACCGTGCATCAGGAGGTGCCAGATGAGACATAGACTCTGCCTATGTCTTAACCGAGAAGATACATTTTTTTATATAGACTTAGGGCTGAAAATTGTTGTCTCAGTGGTTAGCACGGTCGCCTCACACCTCCAGGGTTGGGGGTACCTAATTTTGCCTCTCGTCTGTCTGCGTCTCTGTGAGTTTGCGTGGCGTTTCCTGGCGCTTGTCAGGTTTACTTCAGGTATTCCAGTTTCCTCCAACAGTCCAAAAACATGTGTTTCCAAATTGCACATATCGTGTGTGAGTGTATGTGTGCTTGTGCCCTGCTTTGGTTTGGCACCGCCTCCAGGGTGCCCCCTGCCTTGTGTCTGATTCCTCCGGGTTACCATCTGTGTTCTCTTCGACCCAGTACTCTGAATAAACTGACCGAATGAATGCAGAAATATTAAACGATTTTATAAGTAAGGTGCAATGATAAGTACATGATGCAACTTAGTAATACAATATATATAGTAATCAATTATAAATATTAATTGATGTTATATATATTTATAAAATATTTAATTAAATTCAGCTTTTCATGGTACTGAGAAACCACAAAGCAAACACTGGACAACAACTCCTTCCACACATGTTCATAACCACAGAGATCTCGCCATATCAAACTTCACTATTCACTGTTGTTGTTGTTGTTGTTGTTGTTTCTTTACTATATGCAATTTTTTATTTTTTGTTTTTTGCCTGGTTATTATTATTAGTTTGGCCTGTCCACTGCTTGAAGTGTCTGTGTAGGCTGTAGATTTGACATATTATAAGGGCTGTGGTTATATACACATTGTGGCCAGCACTATTGTCAGAGCTGTTGTTATGGAAATATAATCAACACTTTTATTGAGAAATCTAGAGTAATGAGTCATTTTTATTCAGGGGTAAGCGCTGGTGACCTTGAGCTACATGTATTTATTCTGGAGAAGTTTAAGAAAACGATTCTGGGTGAGGATTGTACACACATAGTAAGGGATTTTGGAAAAATGTAATATAAAAATAAAAGTATATACAGTACTGTGCAAAAGTCTTAGGCGCCATCTTATATTATCTGTAGTACTAATTTTGCTATATAAGTTTATTATGTCTGCATTATGATGTACAAGACCATTCCCTACAAATATACACTAAAATGAATGAATAAATAACATTACAGAAGAATATTTGCATGCCTGTAAAGAAAGCGACATATTACATGACAGACCAGTTTTCAGATAAAAAAAAAAAATCAATAATGTCGACTCCTGGGTTTTGCATGAAAATAGAAAGGAGCGAGTGTGACGAAGTTACCAAAAGAACTCATATTCTCCAGCATGCTCAGTAAAACCTAACAGCTGTTTTATTTACAGTACTGTGCAAAAGTCTTGGGAACATCCAGACTAAAGTCATATGCAATGATGCTTTTGAAAGCATTTCTACATTAAAAGAAACTTCAAAAGCACTAAGTAATAACATAAACAATAAACGGTTAATATTTGGTGTGGAAACTCTTGGCTTGAACATAAGCTGTAGTGTTCGATACAGATGTGTGCAGTATTCTAAATAAAACAGCTGTTATTTTTTACTGAGCATGCTGGAGAATATGAGTTCTGTTGGCAACTGCATTACACTTGCTGATATGGCGCTAAGACTTTCGCACAGTTCAGTGTGTGTGTGTGTGTGTGTGTGTGTGTGTGTGTGTGTGTGTGTGTGTGTGTGTGTGTGTGTGTGTGTATATATTACTAATATAAGTTTGACACTTTTTATGGTCGCTAAAAAAATCATATTCATGGAGTTAATAATTTTTTTAGGACGAGCCAGTCTGTTTAGAAAGCAAGTGGACTTATTTATTTATTTATTTATTTACTTATTTTATTCTTTTAATTGACTTCATTTAATGGCTATTGTTTCTCGATAATTGGTGTTCGTACTTGTTTCAGGCCTCGTTAGTGATTTTTAGCCGATATGGTTCACTTCGTGGAGCCCCTACACTAGAACACGATCATAAATTTGATATGATGTTATTTCAAATATTTGATTTTTAGTGGTTTGAAATTTTATTATGATCCGAATGTAATTAAAATTAATTAAGCCACTATGAGGTCATAATTCCGAAAGTGTAACTCGTATTTTCTAGATGAATTAAAAGTAGAAATACATATTTTAAGCCTTTTTTGGGTTAATTTCAATGATTATATCATATAGACAACCATCAGCTCAGCAGTCTTCTCCGTGATTGTGGTTTTGTGGGACTAGACCGGTTGTTATACTGTATGAGTAGTCGTTTACTTATTTTGAGATACTGGATTTCGAAGAGATCTTGAAATATTTACATAAATGCATAATGAATTTACAACATGTGAAAGTTTCACCTTTTTTTCAATGAAATTATGAAAAAAGGTGTTTATTGAGATGCAAGGTGTGTGTGTGTGTGTGTGTGTGTGTGTGTGTGTGTGTGTGTGTGCAAATGTCATGTCGGCATTATTCTGTACAAAAACTATTTCCAAACTTAATTTAAATATTAATAAATAAATAACATGACTGTAAATAAAGTGAGACGTTACATGACAGATCGGTTTTCAAATGGAAAAATAAATAAATAAATAAAAACTAATGTAGGCTCTGAGGTTGTTGTATAAAAATATAAAGGAGTGAGTGTGACAAAGTAAAACTAGTAGTGTTCACACGCCTATATGTGTGTGTGTGTGTGTGTGTGTGTGTGTGTGTGTGTAATGTTCAAAAAGTGATTCAATAGCTTGTAGACCTTGCTTTAGAAGCAATAACATTAATATAAATGTTGCATGACCCGATTTCGCCCGGGGTTCATCTGTCAGACAGTCAGCATCACATCTCTCTCATGACATCATATTTCCTCTGGAGAACTCTGCTATACAAGCTGAAGGTCGACTCAGTGACGGTCGAATCATGTGGCTCAAATCATCACCCCTCCCCCGTCGTTCGTGACAGCAGGTATGAGGTGTTTCTGCTGAAGTGCTGTGTGGGTTTGCACCAAACATGGCGCTGGGCATTAAGACCAAACACCTCCACGCAGATGGTCTGATCTGTCCATGAGAGTCTGGGGTTTGTTCAGATGCAGTTTAGACAGAAGAGGTTTCTCCTGGCGACTGAACTTGTTCAGTCTTCTTTTAATTGTTCTGTCATGGACTTGAACATGCTCAGTGAGATCTGAGGTGTAGAGCTCTTAGCGATTTTGTATTGTCACCTCGGGCTGAATGTCCTGGGACGTCCCCTCCTGGGAAGATTGGGAACTGTCTTGAATACTTCGCACTTCTGGTGAATCTTTCTCACTGTAGAACATTCAACTTTAAATTGTTTGGAAATGGTTTTCCAACCGCTTCTCTAAGACCATTGCCGCTTTCACCTTGAATGCTGCAAACCTTCTGCTTTTATAAATATCTGCTGATGATCTTTCCGATCTCATCTTGATGAGTTGATCATCTGCAAGTTACACTCTCACATCCTGTGGAAGCAGTAAGGGGGCACTTAGTTTTGCCCACAAGCTTTTTTTTTTCTTCTCTGGCTTCATTATTGAAGTTGTTGTTGTTTATTGTCTGAGGTTGTATTTGTCTAGTACAGAGACCTGCTATGATCTGATGATTTTTATTTCTGTTTTTAGATAAAGAACATACTTAGAATTCATTGAACGAGGGGGGTACAGACTGGGTGAACCTTGTGTGTTGATGATCCTGCCACCAGTTTACTGGTGTATAATCAGTGATCAGGGTTGTTCTCTTTAGATAGATAGACAGATGGTGTGAAAACCCCAGTGCTATAGTTATGTGTGTGAACGTTTACTTATTATACTGGTGGGGTTTCAAACCGATTTTAAAGGAACTCGTTTTATGCCATGATGAAATTTTGAATTCCGATGGGAGTGGTCTTTTCCCGGATGATCCCACCCCCTTCCTCGCGACAACAGGGTTTACTGACGTACCTCATATGATCTTCACCCTCACCACGTCTCAACACAGATGATTTCAGAGCTGTGTGTTAGATAGCGTTCTCTCTCTCTCTCTCTCCATCATCATCATCATCATCATCGAAACACCAAGTTCATGGAAACCGTGCCGAAGAGTCCTACGCCTGACTAACAGACCACATGGTGGTTTTTCCTCCAAGTTGTGGCTTGACTCTTGGTTAAAAAAAAAAAGCTTTGATGAGCTCTCAGTAACGAGCCTCGAGATGGTGAACCTTGTGTCTGCTTAATGTGGCATATCTGCACAGGTATTTGCATTTCTTTCCATTCGGCTGAAGTGCAAAGGGGTGACATGCAAAAGGCTGCAGATAATTATAGAGACACTAGCCGTCAGTAACTGCTGCCTCTATACTGAAAGACACAAAGAGACACACTTTCTTTCTTTTCTTCTTTGTTTTTCTTTCTTTTTCCTTCCTTCCTTTCTCTTTCATTTTCACTCATGTACGCTCTTTCTCTTTTTGAGCCTTCCTTCTTTTGTTCTGGCTCTTTTCCTCTTTCTGCACATTCTTTCCGTCCTTTTTGATCTTTCTTGGTCTTTCGTTTTTTCTTTTTCTTTCTTTCTTTTTTGCTTTCTCTTTCTTGTGAAAACTGATTTACTTTATCTCTTGATCTTTTTTGTTCTTTCTTTCTCCTTCATACTTTCTCTTTCTTTTTTCTTTTTTTTCTTTCGCTCAATTTTTTTCCGCCTTTCACACTCGTTCTCTCTGCGCTTTCTTTGTTGTGCAATCATGCACCATCCTTCCTATTTTTTTTTTCAGTAACTTACCTACAGTAGCTGCTGTCTCTGATGTGCTGCATTCATACAGCCTTAAATAGAATGTGAAGATAAGCTCTTTCTTTCGGTGTCTTTCTTTTTCACTCATGAATATTCTTTCTTTAAAATGTTTTGTCTGTCTTTTCTTCTTTCTTTTTTGCACTCATGTATTCTTAACTTCTTTTTGATCTTTCTTTATCTTTTATCCTTTCTTTTGTTCGTCTATTCTTTCTTTCTTTTACATTCAACCACTGATGTCTATCCTTTGCACTTATATTCTTTCTTTCTTTCTTTTTTTGCACTCATGTGCATTATTTCCTTCCTTTTAATCTTTCTTTCTTTTTTTCACATTTCAGACACTTTTTTTTCTTCTTCACATTCTTTCTTGTGAACTTATGAACCTTCCTTCCTTCTTTTTCCTCCTTCCTTTTATGATTTACGCATCATTGACTGAGTGCGTAAATGAGTGGGTGTCAAGACGTTGTTCTAAAAAGTAAGTTTACACTTTGTGAGAGAAAACGCTAACGTCTTTGCTTTCCCCTTTAACCCGGACAGAACGGTGAGCTGACCAGCACAGCGGGCTACGACGCCATCCTCCAGCACCTCAATGACGGCAAGAGGACGTGCAAAGAGATTGAAGACTTCATGAAAGCCAGGTGGGGAGTAAGGACGAGCGCTCAGACACTCGATACACTCGGTGTTGACCTGGAGCGAGCAGCCTCGTAAATGTTTTCATGACAGTGTCAAGGTTCAGTCATATTATACCCTGTATAATGGTGTTCTACAGGTTACAGAGAACTCAGCCATATGTGAGTGTCCATCAGACACAAGGGGCGTTCAAGTCAAACCGGGACATTTGATTGTGCAGAATAACACAGTTATATGAGTAAAAAAGTACTTTATTTCTCTATATAACCCCCTGCTACACTAATGCACTTATCCCAGCGTTTCACCGGTGCTTGGACACCATCAAGGTAGAGCCGTGATCAGACTTTCTGCAGAAACGCTGGCCTCCCAGGAACTCCTTTAATGAATGAGGTCAGGAAAAGAAAGTTCATCACGAGTCCCGGTTTGACTTGAACGACCCTTGTATTAAGGTTGTAAAAACCCGTCATCTTATAAGATATAGAAAGGACGTTGAGTAAAATGAAGCGAGATCTTCTGTTATCAGGTCGATCTCTCACTTCCTGCAGACTGTGACCATTTCTCTAGGTGTGGTTTAGGTCACGTATCAGAGGATCAGAGGTTCTGTGTGTTACAGTGCGTGGAGATAGAGAGAGAGAGAGAGAGAGAGAGAGATCTACTGGACGTTCTGCAGCTCGGTGTTCTTCTGTACTTTTCTGTTTCTTTAACACTTGAGTTTCAGCACAGGACATCCTGTTTCTCACTTCTACCGGTCAAACTATTCAGAAATATTTTTTATGGCTGACTTGGTCTGTCTTTAAAGTAGTATACACACACACACACACACACACGCACACACACACACACACACACACACACACACACACACACATTTGTTAAGTACTTTTTATTCAAATCACATCATTAGATAAACTGTAAAAAGTAACATGTTCAAACATAAGAACAGCCTGTAACACACTGCACACTTTGCATAAGATTGAAATTTCTTTTTTCTTTCTTTCTTTCTTTTCTTTTTTTTCTTTTTGGACGTATGTACTTTCTTCCTTTTTTGCACTTTTCACTTTGTTTTTCACTTTTTTTGTATTTACATTAAAGATTTACAATTACATTTACAAGATACACATTTCTTTCTTTCTTTCTTTCTTTCTTTCTTTCTTTCCATTTTTCGCTTCATTCTTTTTCTTTTTTTGTTCTTTTCACATTTTATTTAGCATTTTTCCTTTTCCTTACTGTGCATCCTTTCTCTTTCTCAATTTTTCACTTTTTTCTTTTTTTTTTCTCCCTTGTTTCTTTTTTGTTCTTGTTATTTCTTTATTTTTTTTGCACTCGTCATGTATAATTTCTCAATTGCGAACGCGTCGCCGGCTTTCAGAACCTCATTTACTTTAAGACTCATATTGCACGTTGTTTTTTCTTTCCTCTTTTTTTTTGCACTTTCACTCTCTTTTTGTACTTTCTTTATTAAATCCATGTACTTTCCTTCTGCACTTTCGTTCTTCCCTTTCTTTCTTCCTTTCTTTCATTCAACACCCTTGACCCTCAATAGTGTGTTTTCCTTTTTCCAAAGCTGCTTCAGTCATAAACAAGTCACTCTAAACTGTAGATGAAACTTATTAGGACATAATCATTATTAGGAAATAAAAGTTGAAACCCTCATCACTTCCCCTCCCTACGAGTCTGCGGCGCTTCAGTTGATCTGTTGAACTGATACTGATTGCAGGACGGCCTGAGCAGATAGATCACTTCTGCATGGCCGGTACGGTATCAGCTGTGGCCTCGTTTCCTCACGCCTGCTGGTTTAAACCACGCAGGACCAAAGCAAGGCCGGGATCAGAATTACATAATCCTGGATTTATTTTAAACTCAGTCACGTGTGAGCCTGAATATCCAAAGTTACCACCGCTGGCTGTAAGGAGCAAAGTGAAAGTAGCTGAGTGAGCTGAGGGGGCATTTTATAGTTTGTGTAAAAAGCAGAAATAACCCGTGTGACAACGTAGACTAAACCTGACATGTAAAGCCCCTGGAAAGAGTTTAACGACAAAATGGCAACATTTTAACCTTTTAAAATGGTTCGGTGTCCTTTCAGAGCTGTAATCGAGGAGAAATACGCCAAGGAGCTGCTGGGATTGTCCAAGAAAGTCTGCGGCCAGAATGAAATGAAGTAAGAGACACACACAGTACTAACGGCTTCAGGAATAACACACTCAAAATGACACAATAAGTAGTTGTCATCCTGTGCAGCATGCTTTAAATGCAATACAACCAAGAACAGCGCCAGGCATTTAATACGTTTAAAGCATCGTCCTCCGAGGACATTTATACCCGTCTCCTGCTTCCTGTGATGAAGATCAGCCTTCTAGAAGGTCAGATCCTGGAGTGTTCTGGTACCAGTGGTTAATACCTGGCAAAAGTAGTCTAAGTGAGGACAAGCGCTGAACAGCTTTGCGCAGACAAACAGGAAAATAAGAGCACACATGTTATTTTTACACATTTTTGATTGCGACTCAAATCCACATGTAGCGAGACCAAGGCCAGAGACTGAGGTCCAAAAGTCAAAATGGGTTGAGCTCACGAAACATCTCAAGACATTTTATGGATTAGGTTCTACGTCCCTAGTATTTAATAAGAGCTTGATGGCCATGACTGTACTGTACATCGTACATCATGCTCATGTTCCTGCATTTAAAAGCCGGAGCAGTCTAAGTCGTGTTAGATTTAACAGATAAATAGGTTTCATTTCATGGCCTCGTTCCAATATACATTTTTAATGGACTTCATCAGATCATTAGATGAGAGTTAGATGAGTACGAGTCGAGGTCACTCTAGGCATAAGGAGCCGAACTTATCCAGAATGCATTGCGAAGTAGATGTTATGTGTGGTTAAAAGCAAAGCAGATTAGTAACAATCAGCAAACACACACTATTATCACAGAACATGCTTTATGATGTCATCAATAAAGGTGATGTGACTTTATGTGGCCAAGTGTCAAATTTGCACACGCGCTCAAACAGAAGAGAGGGAGATTGATTATAAGAGACGAGCGCTAAGACGCAGCAGGGGACTCTTATTTTGACACAGGGGACGCAGCAGGGGAGACGATTACCCATAATTCCCACAGCACAAGAGAGAGAAAAATCATTGGCTCAGTTGTGATCTCTTGCCGCTCGGTGTCAAAATAAGAGTCTCATGCGTGATACATGATACTTGGCGCTCGTAAACTAATACTTGCTCAGTTTCCGATTAAAAATCTATTAAAAATCTTTGCTCGTACACTCGTAAACAACGTTACTCGCAATCCGAGGTTCCACTGTAATTTTATCATCGTATATTACAGAGTCGTGCTGTCATTTATAAGCTTTTCAATTGCTTTAAATTTGGACTAGGGCCGCATATACATTCAATTCTGACCGGATCTGCAAGTCATGACGGTTCACATTCATAATTCCTTTTATCTGACTCTAATGTGGATGTCTCTGTCCCCTGAAATGGCACGTGTGCACACATCGATAAGTCTCTGCTCACACCGGCCGGGCTAAAACACGTGATGGGTGAGATTTTAGCTTAAACATGCTTGCGATTTTGCTCTCGAGGATGGCAAGCGGTTAGTCGTCTGTATTTGTTGAGGTTCAAAAGAAGGAAAAAGTTTAGTTGTTGTAGCAGCTCTCACTAGGACTGCTAGGAAAACCAAACGCTGCCGTTGCTGACTGAAGACATCAGCGTGCTGTGCATGGGCTAAGTCAGAAAGTCACATGAGTCTGATATTTGTGTCTGTCTGTTTATTGATTTATATATATATATATATACTACCAGTACAAAGTTTGGACACCCCTTTTACTTCATGGTCGTTCCTGATTTTAATTTATTTCTCTCTACATTGTAAAACAATACTGAAGCCGATTATCCAAAATACACAATAATCTCCACTGAACAGTTGATACTGAAATGTATCTGATAGTTCCGCCCTGTAAAGCTTCATAACGGCTCTAATCTGAGGTGCTGGTTGTTAATTGGTGATTTCTGAGGCTGGTGACTCTAAATGAACTTCTCCCCTGCAGCAGAGGTAAGTTTTGGTCTTGCTTTCCTGGGAAGGTCTTCAGGAGAGAACTTTATTGGTTTTGAAAATGCATTTGACACAATACTGTTCTTGCAAGAACTGTTCCAGAACATCTGCACTTCATGTCTTAAAATAGCATAATAATCTATATCATACATAATAACCTCATGGCATATTTAGGAGGCACGGCAGCTGAGTGGTTAGCACGGCCGCAGTGCACCTCCAGGTACAGGGTTTGAGATGAACGGACGACGTGTAAACTGACTCTGTGGTATTTCTTACCTTTTTTTAGCACACTGAAGCGATCGCTTGATGTTTTCAAACTGCGTAAGTAACAAGCTGTGGAAGTTATGAAACTCAGTAAAGTCCTGGAGTGTTTGATCATCTTTCCTCATTGTGGTGAACCCGTGTGAGTGTGTATGTGTTTTACAGAGACCGAGCAAGTGAGTATGTCTCACATGCACCTGGCGCAGGCCATGAGGGACGAAGCCAAGAAGTTAGAGGAGTTTAGGGAAAAACAGAAAGACGCAAGAAAAAAGGTAAAAACTAATATCACACACACACAAATGTGCGATATATAATTTGTTCTGTTATACTGCACTGCCATTGAGTTCTCAAATATGATTTCTCAGTTATCACAGTGTTGATGAATTTTCTATAAGAGCACCTCGGACCGCAGTTCCAGCTCCAGTGTTTATGTTAATGCACTGGTGTAAATACGGTTTTGTTGCTATAGAAACAAGACATTTTACATCATTTTACATCAGTGATCGCCAAACCTTTTAGTTCAGGCGCCACTTTCCGCATCCTGAGGCTTGGATATTTCCAGCTACATGAAGTTAAATGTTTAATCATATGCAAAAGTACGTTCACAATAATGTCGAAGAGATCAACAGTAAAATAACGAAATGCATTTGTAGACTCCACCAAATTCACATCAGCTGGAGTGAGCGAGGGACAGAGACAGATTCCAAATGGAAGAAATAAATGTGAATATTTACATTGACATTAAAATATTTGCATTGAGTTTCATCACACGTTATGTTATGTTTCAACGATGTTGTGATCGACTGTTGCGATTGACATGATGGGAGTCACGTGATGGCCAAAGGTTTATAGGAACAAGTTCAACTTTGAGCTAGTACCTTAAACTCGTATCAGAGAAGTCGCGAGGCAGATGCACGCGCAGGTTTGCTTTAGTAATAATTGTGACAAAACCACAATTATAGCAAAAACAGGAACTAGGACTATGTACAGAAACGTGAGCTAACTGATAATGTGAAACAAACACCATGGATGCAATGCAAAGACAGCTCAAAAACAGGTGCATACGATGAGGACATGTGACTCGGTCACTAATGAACGCTGTAGTCTAGCGCCTCCGTTTGTCACGACTTGAGTCTAAAGCAGGACCCAAGTGCAGACTTTTCTCAAACGTACTTTTCCCAGCGTTATAAAGATCACTCATGAAATACAAACGAATAAACATATGAACAACGTCTATGACTAGGCTACAGGCTAAATAATGGGTTGGTAACCGTTCGGTGAAATACGCAATCATCTTGTATTTTGAAACTTAGTGGCCTGTGCCGTATTGAACTGATTGAACCGCTCTTTGTTCCATATTTTTAAGAATCAAAGTGAAATATTACAGGTTAGACTACTAAGACTCCTGCTTGGAGGGTTTCCTCCGGGCTCTCCGGTTTCTTCCCACAATTTAAAGACCTGCAGATTAGGCTAATGGGCATTCCTAAATTGCGCATAGTATGTGAATGTTGACCGGAGGTTAGGAATGGGAATAAATACAATGATCACCATTGGGTTCCACGGTCCCTGGATGGACTACAGAGGTTCCTAGATGGATGGATGGATGGAGACTACTAAGGCAGGGTGATGTGTATGAGACACAGTCAGTCAGTGGACAAAAGGAAACCGTTCCTCTCCCTCAGCCAGTCTGTCATGGTCTCTAACAACATAAAGACCAGAGAATGCGCTTCTCATTGGTCGGGACTCACAACACTGGGCGGGGTTTTGCCGGGGAGGACTGAGCGCTCATGGAAAAATAAAGGAAAAAGTTGAGAATGATGGCAACTTTTGTGCGATCGGTTTTCTATTACTCTTTTGCACGTCCCATTTTTATTTCATGTCACATTGTGGAGTAATTACCCTCATTATTGCCCTGAGCTAGTGCTTGAGCGAGACAGGCGACTGACGTTCAAGCTTTCTCACACAGAAGTACGAGCAGAAAAAAAAAAGCACTCATCGAACTTTGTACAGCAATGCAGTTCGTAACATCACTCACACTATGAAATGCCACTGAATAAAACACAGATGATTCATAATACTGTAATATATTCTGTTCAGTGTGAAAGGGTTCAGAATAATATGTAACCAGTCTACACACCCCCAAGGGGAAATAGTGTAACGTAGCCGCGTCTATAAATCAGGAGTGTGTAATGTTCTGATGCTCGTCAGAAGAAAAAAATAATTAGAAAAAAGGAAAGAAGGGAGGAAAAAAGATAACTAGTATCTCTTTATAATGTTATGTACTTGGTAAAATAGGTTAATATGACACTTACGTTTGTTAAACTGACTTTTGTTGTGTTTGTTAACCTTCATATCCATTGTTTCATGTCGAAACGAAAAGCTAAGGCGTTTTTGCTGTTCAATCAGGCAGATGTAATCAGTCTGTAATAACTGATCGATACACCGTGATTATTTTTACCACGAAACTGAATGTATAATAACTAAGCAGTTGTCTTACAAGTTTATATGTTGAAACAGCTTTCATAGATATGCTATAGAATGAGAAAATAATATATGAGGGGTGATCAAGTCAAACCGGAGAAATTTCAAGGTCAGTTGTAGAAAACTCCATGCACACAGACCTCAAGGTGGGAATCGAACCAGGATTCTAGTGGTGCAAGATGATAATGTTAACCACTAAGCCACTAGCTAATGCTAAACCTAGCACAGTGTAACTGAATGACAAGAAGAAGAAGAACATTGACGACGTATGACAAAGACCAAACTAAAACACAGCCTAATAAATCAGACAAGGTGCACAATGGAGACTGCGAACTGAGGGCTGGAACAAATCGCAACCTAAAAGGTCGCGAGAACAGCCGGGGGAAAACCATGACCCTATGATTGTAACTAGACAACATCACATTTTCTGTTGATTATTTTTCCATGTCTTGAAGTGTTTTATTCTTTACATATTCAACCCACACACTCTTCACATAATGCTTCAGTGCTAATATTTACAACTGAAAAACACAGTTTATATATAAATAACATTCATTTTGATGTGTATGTGTTTGCAGATAGAGCAACAGATGGATGTGCTACACAAACAGAAAGCAGCACAGTACAAGAAAACCATGGAGGTAATGGCAGTTTATCTACTGGACAGCTTTGGGGTGGTGTGTGTGTGCACGTTGCACTGCTGGCAAATAAAGATGTCAAGTCAAGCGAGTGGGAGCAAAGCACAGAGGTTGTTCTGCCTGCTGTTTCCATATTATCAATGAGGCTTTAATTGTGCTTCCTTGATTGATTTAAAGTATGTGTGAGACTGCAAGCACAGGAGGGTAGAAGATGTCAGGCGTTCTCTGACGTGACGGAAACAGCATGTGATTAGGAATTTTGGGGAAATTTCAAACGTACATTTAGTCATAAAGTATGTACAGGAAATATGTTTGACTACATATTAACTCTTTCATCAGTTCAAGTTTTTGTATCAGGAATGTTCAAGTCAAACTGGGAATTTTAATTGTGCAAATACATTTATGAGAGTTAAAAACTTCCTGCTTCCTGTCTGAAATTCTGGCCTCCCAGGAACTCCTTTAATAACCCAAACGTGTGGAAATGGCTTGGAGCGAGGTCAGGACTGTATGGGAAATCAGGCAGTAACTCCCAGCCGAGTCCTTGTAATGTGAAAGTGGTGTTGGTGAATGTTTGTGTGTGTACAGTGCACACAGACATGCATCTGCATCACAAGATGGTGACTAATTATCTATCAAATTTCAAAAAATGTTCATGGGGAGGACTGCAGTGCGCTCTGAGCCACCTCGTTCTCATCGTTCACAGATATACGGGCCTTCTTTAAAAGTTTTCACCATTCAGATGTTTTACTGCAGCTAAGAGTCTTGTCATCGTACTGTATTGTGCTTGAATTGTGCGTTGAACACAAGTCCCGGTTTGACTCGAACACCCTTGTATTCAGTAGTATAAATAGACTTTATTGTCCAAACTGTATGATTTTACCAGTAGCGTGTTCTTTAGCTAGATAGCTACAGTAATACCCCTATCTCACCTACGCGGTTTCGCGCGGTGGACTTAAGTACGGTTCATCATGTTTCACCGCGAGTTTTGGTGAATGTGGAGTGTGATCATGTTTCCATTTTTCCGCTCGAAAAATTAAACGTTGAATTTTTTTTGCCGGTCCTTGCGGATGCTTGCGGACCTTGCGGAATGTCGGCGGGCAATCGCGGCGGCTCACAGTGCCTAACACCGCATCTCACCGCGAGTCGAACCGCGTAGGTGAGTTAGGGGTATAACTAGCAGGAAGATGCGTAACAGCTAGCTGACAAACACTTTTAATTTTATGCTCAGACTGCGTCAGCTTTGATTAAACTTTTTGAAGCTTTTATTTGTTTAGAAGTCTTGCCTGGTAACTGAGTTAAAAATAGTTTATTCAAACTATTTGGGTTTCGCCTCTCGGGTTCTCGTTTTCTCGGTTAGCTATGCTAATTCCTGGTTCGACTGCTTACTGTAATGCTAGGATGTGGGTTAAACTGTTTCTAATAATGCTAATTTTGTGGATAGACTGTTTTTTAATAGCCTGGGAAATGTGAGCTGAAGTAGGTTTTTTAAAATCATTTATTTACATGTGTAATAATGTTATTGCTATTGGTATTTCTTAATGTAAAGTATTTTTATATTAAATAATTAGAATTCATAAAAGCTGAAGGGTCATGTCCTTATATAGTCTGTACTGGGGCACCATCACACTGATCTAGCAATAGAAATATTGTTTGCTGTCGTGACTTTGTGTAGTGACCTTTTTTTTTTTTTTTTTAGCTAGCTAGCCTAATAGCAAGAGTAGCAAGTATACCACAGCTGGCTGACAAACGTTTTCATGGTCAGGCTACATCTGCTTTGATTGCACTTCTTGAGATTATATTTGTATTAGTCTTGCCTGGTAATTGAGCTCTTAACAGTTTATTGATCCAAGTTGCGTGTGTTAGCTTTATGACTAGCTTGTTTAATATGCTAATCCGAGGTTAGGCTATTATCTATGCTAGGGTTGTCGGTTGACCTGTTTCAACTTTTGCAAATGTTCTAGAGGATTTAGGCTAATAAACTATTGCTGAATCATGCCTTTAAAATAGTGAACTGGTGGAGGAAAGAATAATTCAAAATGATGTTTAGTTGTGTTAAACTGTACCACTATTTAGTTATGCTATAAACTGTAATGCAATTGGTGCTGAATTGTCGAAACAGAAATCATTTTATTTTTGACTATTTAGAATCCATCAAAACTGAGAAAGCACGTGTTCACTCCGCCTGACTGTTCAAGGCAGACCAGCGTTGTGTTGCATATCTCGTGCAGAGAACTGAAGAGGAAGTGAATATCTGCAGCTCATTTACACAGTGATAAAAAAAGGAAGTTATGAACTGGCTTGCTCATATTAATAAAATCCAAAGCTTCAAGGTCATTCGAGACTGATACAGTATAGACCGTGTATGTGTATATATATATATATATATATATATATATATATATATATGTACAGTTTATATAGATACTACTATATACAGTATATATATAGTGCATACTGCACAGATGCCTGCAGTGGTATTTATTATATTTACAGCGTTCCGTCTCACCTTAGACTAAATAGACCAAATTAAGACTACCATCAATATAACGCTATATTATCGTGTGCAACCCAGCATTATGGAAGTTACAGCATATTTAAAGTTCTTTTTTTTTTCTTCATTTTTTCTATTTACTTGAATCGAGTCGAATCCAAAACTCATTTATAACAAGCATTTAAGAATCTTTCTCCTAGAGACAGTTATGATTTTAAAACATTGTGTTCTTTAAGTGAAAAGCTTAGCATCTCTCACATGGCCATATTATTAAAGATTATGTTCATAAATAAGTCTGTACTGAAGGAGTCATAGGACATAAGAACTGACTTCTCACCACTCGAGACTGAAACGATAAATCTGAATTTTTGGATATTCATTTTGGAAAGACTGCTTGAATATGAGTCGATATTACAGACTCTCTCTCTTTTTTTAAATGATTTTACCCACTATTATCGTGCTTTTATCTCAGTTTTTCTTTGTATTAAAAATTGTTATTTACAGCGAGGTGTCGCTCCATCTACCAGTATGTTTTATGTTAAAATGTTTCATGCACAGTATAGAACATATTTTATTTCTATGATCAGTTCATATAATTATAGTATGTTTTATGTCAAAAAGTATTATTTATGAGCAGTCATTTAATATTCTTATTAATATTATTTATATATCCTTGCTTTAACTGTGGCCAAATGCATGAAAGTGAGAAATAAAAACTAGGTTCTATAGATAGAGAGAGAGAGAGAGACGCTATAGAACATTAATACAGTAGTACATTAAACACAGTCAGTGTTTGGTGTGAAAACACTTCGCTTAAAAATAATCATTAGTGTTAGATACAGATTTCTGCAGTTTTAGCTGGAAGGTTTTACTGAGTGTGCTGGAGAATATACCGTATATGTAGGATATATACAGGGGGTTGGACAATGAAACTGAAACACTGGCCAATTTAGTGTTTGAAGGTTTCGTGGCTAAATTTGACCAGCCTGGAGGGAAATCTTCATTGGTTGCACATTCCACCAGTAAGAGCAGAGTCTAAAATATTGCAATGCACACAACATTTTGGGTGACATATCAGAGTTCAAAAGAGGACCATTTTTTGGTGCGCGTCTCACTGCTGCAACTGTGGCCAAGACAGCAAGTCTTTGTGATGTATCAAGAGCCACGGTATCCAGGGTAATGTCAGCATAGCACCAAGAAGGACGAACCACATCCAACAGGAGCAACTGTGGACGCAAGATGAAGCTGTCTGAAAGTGAAGTCCGGGTACTAACCCAGATTGTATCCAAAAAACATAAAACCACAGCTGACCAATGCACTGCAGAATTAAATGTGCACCTCAACACTCCTGTTTCCACGAAAACTGTTCATCGGGAGCTCCACAGGGTCAATGTACATGGCCGGGCTGCTATAGCCAAACCTTTGGTCACTCGTGCCAATGCCAGATGTCGGTTCAATGGAGCCAGCAGCGAAAATCTTGTGATTGAGTCCACCTTCACTGTCTTTCCCACATCCGGGAGAGTTACAGTATGAAGACGCCCCAAAGAAGCGAACCACCCAGACTGTTGCATGCCCAGAGTGAAGCATGGGGGTGGATCAGAGTTGGTTTAAGCTGCAATATCATGGCATTCCCTACTGTAGGCCCAATACTTATGCTAGATGTGCGCATCACTGCCAAGGAGTACCGAACCATTCTGGAGGACCATGTGCACCCAATGGTTCAAACATTGTATCCTGAAGGCGGTGCTGTGTTTTAGGATGATAATGCACCAATACACACAGCAAGACTGGTGACAGAGTGGTTTGATGAACATGAAAGTTGCACATCTCCCAAGGCCTGCGCAGTCACCAGATCTAAATATTATTGAGCCACTTTGGGGTGTTTGGAGAAGCGAATCTGAACACTTTTCAGCAAGAAGAACGGCTCAAAATCCCTCTGGCCACCGTGCAGGACTTGTATCTGTCCAATTCCAAGACGAACTGATGCTGTACAAAAAATTATACACACTTCTGGAAAAGAAAAACCTTTAAAATAAAACAATAACTAAAATAAAAAATTTAATAAATATTTTAATACAAAATATTGCTCTAAGTTATATATTGATTTATATGATAATAATATTATGGAAATGTTATTTATATTATATTAATATAATGTACATTCATATTTTTCTTTTCCTGAAGTGTGTATAATTTTTTGTGTATATGTGAGTGTGTTTGTGTGTTTTATTTAATCATAGTCCTTATGATAGAGCTTGCGTTTTGGTGGGAAAGCGAACATACCTTTTCCTGTTCAACAAACCTTTACAGTGTCTTTACAGTGAGTGTGAACTCAGACAGTCAGCGTTACAGTAAGGACGTTCTGTGTCTATAACAGTGACTGTAACTGCAAAAACAACCAATCGTAGCTACACCGATTACGTTGGCTTGCAACTGCTCCTGTCATTAAAGGTATGAACCCTTGTTACAGGACATTTTCTTTTCCCATTGTGCCTGTTCCTTTTTCATCGACTTTCACTATCAGATCCTGATAAGTGGTTTATGGTTGCTAAGCGATTTGCCACATTATATCTCACGTGAATTAAATTTTATCCTTGGAACTGTTCTGTAAAAAAGCGAGCATACAGTAGCACAGTTTCTTTGTAGTACAGAGTTTTGCAATAGCGACATCTCTCCGAAACATAACATTTTATTTCATACAACATTAATTTGTGTCCATTTATAGTCACATGTAGTGCTGGAGAACGTCCGCAAAACAAGCTAGTTCCTGTTATCACATGTTCTAGCAGTTATCATGAGTCGATTTCTCACCCGCCTTTTTCTCTTATTAGAGAGAGTTCATTTAAAAAATGCAACTTGTTATCTTACAGGAAAAAAAAACTAGGTGCCAAGTCTCCATCCTGAAGACCCTCGTTGCGTCTTGCGAAAAACATGCAGCTTTATCTCTGACTGTTGCAAAATGCTGACGCTGGAAGATGCGTCTTCTAAAAATGCAAAAAAAATAAAAAATCTTAAGGGAAATGTTCCCATATCAGCAGTTACTGACAATCAGTTCATGTGGAGGGCTCGATGTATAGCTGTCTAATGAATGATGTGAGCTTCTGTTATAGAAAGTTGATCAGAACTGTCTAAAAGGATCAGCAATTAAATCTGATTAATTAAGGCAAATTCAAGGAAATTCAGTTAATCCTTCAGTTGTATGCTTTTCTTAATACATTACATCAGGTCTTGGTTGTTGTAAAGTTTCCTGCTTTGCACACCAACCATGTGTGACCATGAAGTTTATCACCTGGAATGTGAGAACAATGTCAGATTCCACAACCCTCATCGCATCCAAAAATGCATTACAAATCCCAGATAAATCCACTTTCAAGCGCCATTCCATGGAACGAGGGTCGTGGAATTAAACCCCGATTATTTAGTGTATATGGCACATTCCAGGTGACAAAGCTCAGGCTGGGTGTGTAGAGCAGGAAAGGTCATAACGACTAAGAACTATTGTAATGTACTGTACTTATATGCATCCTAATTTCAGGCCCGAAAAAGCCTGAACCAGGCTTAAATAACACTTGGGTGGTTTGTACCGACTTCTACATACCAACCAGTAACATCAGTCCACAACAATTATATTTCGCATTATTTGTCACAAAAACGCCAAACCAAATTTTGAAGGTAAATACGTGTCCTTACTTCCTCACGTACTCAGATGTACCTCAAACTTGATAAGAAGAAAGAACTTCAGCCACGACCCCATTTAAGGAACTGCTATTGATGAGTAACGTGGGAAAGGTTACAAAGCCACTGTATCGCTATGCATTTCAAAATTCACCATCCTATAGTGCAAAAGGATTGTTTACAAATGAAGAGTGTTTAAGATGGTTGATAATCTTCAAATGAGACGGCGTCTAGCCTTTAAGCCCTGTAAACAAAAAAACAACAAATTGACTTCAAAAACGAAATTGACTTTAAACATGCTAATAATTTCTGCCTATGCTGTTTCCAGTTGTTTTCTTGGTTATTTAACAATGAGATTTAAAAAGCTTGACATTTGACAAAGAGAGAACAAGTACAGTATATGACATTTTGGGTATGTATTTAGAAAGAAAAGATGCATAAGCGGTTTAGGTCTATTATTTGTTAACTTTGTTTTCCTTGTAACTCGTAAACCTTAGGATTCGTGTTTTTTATAATAATTAATCCTGGAGAAATTGTGAATTAGGGTCATCTCTCTTTTCCTGTGCAAAATAGTGAAAACCGCTCCTTTGCTTTCTCTTACATTGCAAAAATAATAGTAGGGGTGCCCTAAGAAAGTGTTTGTCTTAAAATCCAAAGAAATTACACTGCTCTTGCTCCTGTAGCTAGTATCTCACTGTTTGTTTTCGGGTGTGTACTGTATGTTGCAGACTAAGAAGACCTACGAGCAGAAGTGCCGTGATAAAGAAGACGCAGAGCAGACAATGAACCGAAACGCCACCACTAGCAACGCCAAACAGCAGGAGAAGGTATGTGATGAGATATCATGAGACACCCTCGACGCAGTTTAATGCAGTTAACAATTTTGTTACAATCGTGAGTAAATATATTTGAAGATAAAAGCTTACTTAATAGTAGCCGAATACTACAGTACTCTTACTGTGCAGAATAGCAGAACCCAGTTATGAAAGTCAAACACCCGTTATTTCTTTACACTAATGCACTTATCCCAGTGTTTCACTAGTGCTAGGCCTCCCAGGAACTCTTTTAATGTCGTGCAGCAAGGTCAGGACAAAGTTCAAGTTACAAGTTCCTGTAATGTGCAAGTGGTGCGGTGGGCAGTGTGACATCATGCATTGTCCTGCTAAAACAGAATGCCTCTGACCATCAAACCAGGTCTTTTTTTTACATTAAACGAAAAGGCCATTAAAGGAGTTCCCGGGAGGCCAGAGTTTCAGACGCGAAGCAGGCAGTCCAATCATGGCTACGGCGTACTGAGAAAACTTTGATGGTGTTCAAGCACTAGTGAAACACTGGGATAAGTGCCCTTGATTATTGTTAAATGGGACGCACAAACTAGGTGTCCTAAATCATAGAATGTTCTGGCGTTTATTAAAAAGATTTTAAGAATGATTTTTCTTGGTTCTTTTATGCTTTCTGGGCATGAAGCGGGGGAGATATGACGCTATGACAAAAATATCATGATCCTCAAAGCCATTTCTACAATACTCTTAGTGTCCCGATATACAGTACTTTTGGCCGATATATGGGGTTACAGTTAACACTTAATAATTTTTCCTTTATTAGAAATTTAGACTTTTATTTACATATATTATAATTACATATGTTACATTGAACATTTAATCTCTCAAGTCCACCTTCTTGATAATAATAATTTTGATATCTAAAACGTGATTGTGAAGGTGAAGCGGATAATGAAGTAACTGTAACCCTACTTTTGGCACACCCTGTATATATACATATATGTGTGTGTGTGTGTGTGTGTGTGTGTGTGTGTGTGTGTGTATAATTATTTATTGTATTTTTTATTTGTATTTTTTTCTTGCCTGGTCAAGGTGGTGATTCCATTTAAATATTAAACACTGAAGAATATGAAATATTTTAACATTTTCTAAATATAATAGTTCTCTCTCTCTC
Source organism: Clarias magur (assembly GCA_013621035.1). NCBI lineage: Eukaryota > Metazoa > Chordata > Actinopteri > Siluriformes > Clariidae > Clarias > Clarias magur. Next base: position 743,948 of record QNUK01000150.1, read on the forward strand.
TCTCTCGCTATATATATACATTTTTTTTTATTTGCCTATTAATATATTTATCATAAATAATTTTTGTAACTCAAATATATTTGCTACAAAACCAACGCACTGTTGTTTAAACAGGCTTTTTATAATCTTGTAACAGAAGAAACTGCTCGGTTCATTTTCGCCTGTGATAATGCAGCACGAATCTCGGTGGCTTTTACAGTTTTACTTTGGCTTGGAAAAAATAAATTGCATGCTTGTAAATCAGTATACCATTTCACACCACAAAACACCTAAATGATTCATGATTAGCACTCGGAGGCCAGATGAAGCAGGCTGTAGTGGTGTAGGTTGACTGAAGTGCTAGAATGGAAACACACAACAAAACCCAAGTGTCTACTTAAACTTCCTGTCAGCTCTCTGAGTTAGAGCGTCAAACATCTTTACGCCGTCCTGGCAGCTTCGCTTCTTAAAAACCCTTTGTACAGCGAGGTCCTTCAGCTTCAGGTTAGCCAAAATGCTGGAGTGTGTAATCTGCTAGCCAAGTCGCCAAAAGTCTGCTACACTCAAATATCGCTTAAAAAAGACGAAGGAATTTAATATGTCATGATTTTGAGCTCTTTCAGTGTGACATGTTATGTTCAGAGGACAAAGCCTCACGGTTTCACTTTGACTCATGCCATCCAGGTCGAAGGTTTAAAATCTTTTCCATCGCTATTTCAAGTTCTAGCCCATTTTGGGTGGGTATTCAGTACTGTGGAAAAGTCTTCAGCCATCCTGATTTCCTCATATTTTGCTTCCAAAGAGACAGATTTTCTTGCATTTTTAATTCTGATCTTGAGGAATAATTCTCCAGGCTTACTGAAGGACTTTTTTATTTTGTCTCTCATTTTCCGTCCAGTCGCTGTACCTGAGCCTGAGCACTTTCAGAGGAAGGTTTGTGCTCGTTAAGGCACACAGTGACCTATGAATCATTCAAGCAAAAAACAAAAAAACATCTGTCTTAAGGTCTGAACAGTGTTAGAGTACTCGGATTACTTTTTTGATGTAGCGAGTCATCTAACGCGTTAGTTCCGCCATTCAAGTACTCAGTTACTTAGTTACTTTTTCGAAAATAATCTGTTATTCAGACGATTTATGTAATCCGTGAGACAGACAGCAGTCATTCCCAATCCATTAGTGTGTGTGTGTGTGTGTGTGTGAGAGAGAGAGAGAGAGAGAGAGAAAAGAAAGTCTTTCTACACGCCCCACCTCTGTTATTCCTGCTGTTATACCCCTATCTCTGACTATGTGAGGATCGAAGCGCGGAAAACTCGAAAGGGCCAAAACTCGCGGTGAATCATGATGAACCGCACTTACGGCCACCGTGCGAAACAGCGTAGGTCAGATAGGGGTATTAGTAGTTAACAGATTATGGGCCAAACTTCACTGAGTGATGATGGGAGAATAATAATAAAGGTCTTGACTAAAACAACATGCATGAGGAAGCACAAAAGAGGTTTCATTTCATTCTGCAATGGAAAAGTACTCGAACTAGTTACTTTTATCAGTAACGCAGTAATGTAACTGAAGACAGTAATTTTGTAATGTAATTAGTTACTTTAAAAAGTATGAACCAGTAACCTCTCGCAGCCGGAGGTCTAGAGAGAGCTGATTGGCCGAGCTCTCTCAGATGGGAGGGATGAGAGGTACTTAGTGCTCCGACATTAATCACGGCTCTGCAGCCAGTCAGGGGCGTCTGTGAGCTCGCGCAGCGGAGGGAGCGGATAGCGCTGTCCTCCGAGTGTGTTACGCCGCCCCCAACGGCGCGCGAGCGAGCAGTTCGAAAAGATGCGGTCGGCTGGCGTCACGTGGTTCAGAGGAAACACGTGATAGTCTTCGGCCCTCCCGGCTGAGTGGTAGTAGTAGCCTTAATGTGGGATCCCCCTAGTGACGGGGAGGAATTGGACACGACTAAATTAGGGAGAAAATCGGGGGAAAAAAAAAAAAAAAAGTATGAACCAGTGAGAAACAGGTGAAAGACGATTAGGCCGGTGGACCAGACGAGAGAGGAAACGAGGTCGCTGCTGAGCAACATAAACAATACATTTTTTTTTTTTTTTGTATCTTTAGACATTTTGCAGCCTGTCACAGTAAACTTTTGTTTGTGCTTCTTTTATTTAATCTACATCATTTAATTGAATTGAGGGGTGGCGTAAGACTTTTGCACAGTATTCTGTTGTATGCTGCTTTTTTTTTCTTGTCCTACACTCTTTTTGTTGTCCACATTCTTGTTTCTGATGATAATGACTCCTGTGTTCTAAGAAGGAAAGGATTACTTTAACATTCAGGGCACATAAAATGTTTCCTGGTCTGGGTTGAACAGAGAAGCGCACAGAGCGAGAGTTCCTTCACCTTCAGTAGGACTGATAAACACATAAGCCACCACACCCAAGCAAACATTTTCCACACACACACACACACACACATACCACGGAAAGTCTTAATAACTAAACCCAGATTTACACTGTGCAATTTTTAATGGGAGGAAAACACACGATCGTAATGTAAATTTTTACTGAACAAGAAACGCAAACAAACATTGCGTAAATTCCCACAAAGCGATGCTTGAGAAGTTGTCATGGTTTTTTTTCTCAAAATGCCTTAAATGATATTGGAGATCACGTTAGTTTTTATATATAAAAAAAAGAACAACAGTTATTACGGTTATGATTATGGGTTGACTGAGAGCCGGATATTTTCAACAGCACATTTAAGAATTCTTTTAAGATCATTTAAATTTATATATATTCGAAACATATACTATATTGTTTAAAATAATCATGTGCGGCACGGAGGGTTGGCGTTTAGCACTGTTGCCTTGCACCTGCGGGTTTCAGGTTCGATTCCCATCTCTGCGTGCATGGACTTTGCATGTTCTCCTAGTGCTTGGTGGATTTCCTCCCACAGTCCAAAGACATGCAGATTAGGCTAATTGGCGTTCCCAAATTGTCCATAGTGTGTGAATTAATGTGTGTGAGTGCGTGAATATGCGTGTGTGCCCTGCGATGGATTGGCACCCCATCCAGCGTGTACACTACCTCGTGCCCTTGGTCTACTGGGATAGACTCCAGGCCCCCCACGGCCCTGAATACAGTATAAAGCAGTATAGACGATGAGTTAGTGAGTGAGTGAAATAATGATACTCACTGATAAAGTAATCATCCACTACTGTCTTGCATGTCTACATTTTTTTAAAAGAAAGAGAAAGAGAGCGATTGCAGAGGAAAGCACTCGGTGTTGTTTATTTTTGACTCATGGGAAATTTGGGTGTGTGAAGCTGAGGGCACAAACAGTGGCTTAATGTCATTCTCAACTTTTATTCCTTTCCTTCTTTCATTATTGCCTTCTTTCTCCCGCAGCTCTATGCCAAAGCACAGCAAGCCAGACAGTCAGCAGAGGAAGCAGGTGAGCTCATTTACAAATCATTTACATTGACAGCTAGATGTACTCTAGATAAGCTCAGACGTACGAGAGGGTTTACATTCGGATGAAATTATGGAAGGAGAAATCAAAAATAAATAAAAAAGCTTGTCGACAGAACAGTGGAACCTTGGATTACGAGCATAATTTGTACCAGAAGTGAGCTTGTGTTCCAAAACACTTTTTCCAATAAGAATATAATGAAAACTCAAATTATTTGTTCCACAGCCCCAAAAAATAAATACATAAAAATAATTAATACAATCTATAAAATGAAAATAAAACAAATTAATCTGCACTTTACCTTAAAAAAAAAAGTACAAATGAAAAGGTGAGAGAGTGACGCTCTGTGTCAAAATAAGAGTCGCATGCGTGATACATTATATTCGGCGCTCGTAAACTAATACTTGCTCGGTTTCCGATTAAAAATCTTTGCTCATTTTGCGGAACACTCGTAAACCATGTTACTCGCAATCCGAGGTTCCACTGTATTCAAATTTTTTCACCTCACTATATTGCCGAAACTATTCGCTAGTTCTCAATCCATAGGGTTTGATATGATCGGGTTGAGGTCAGGACTGCTGATGCACAGTCACGTTGGAACAGGAAGGCACCGTCCCCAAACTGTTCCCCCAAAGTTGGGAGCATGAAATTGTCCAAAATGTCTTGGTATGCACTAAGAGTTCCTTTCACTGAAAGTAAGGGGCGGAGCCCTACTCCTGAAAAGCAACCGTACACCAGTTCCAACACGACTGCGCACCAGTGCACAAAGCAACGTCGAGTTTAGTGTGGAAGAACTTGACTGTCCTGACCTGGGATGAATTAGAGCCCAGACTGCGAGACTATGGAATAAAATCACTGTCAAAAATAATGACAGTTTTTTGATATTGACAGTTTGGCAGTGATTTTATTCCATATGAAACAGGCCTTCTCGTCCAACATCAGGGTCTGACCTCACAAATGCGTTTCTGGAAGAATGGTCAAAAATTCCAATAAACACACTCCTAAACCTTATGGAAAGCCTGCAACCTTATGGAGAGCTGATTGCCCAAGGCTTCATCATGTGGAGGAGGAGTGAAGGTTAGCCAAGCTGGTGTGATCTTACAGAAGAGCTCCTGAAGCATCATTAAAGTCCGGTCACGGTGCCAAAGCTGATCCGTGGCCACCATTAAAAAAGCACACAACGTTCAAGTGAGCGTCCATGGATCAGTTGAAGACGGTGTCCTGGCCTGATGAATGGTGTGTTCTTTGGATCATCATGTGGATAGCTGGTGTGTGTGCGTGTAGCTTACATGGGGAAGAGATGGCGCCAGGATGCACCATGGAAAGAAGACAAGCCGATGGAGACAGTTTGATGCTCTGGGCAAATTTCTGCTGGGAAACTTTGGGACCTGCCAGTTATTTGGATGCTACTTTGAAACCCAAACCCCGCATCTTCATTGCATCACAATACCCTTACGGTAGTAAGGTCCGGGACGGTATCCTCTTTCAGTAGCCCTGACACATTCCTGAAACACACTTTAGGGATGGTTTGAGCTTGTGTATCGGTGTGATGTGGTAGAAAACTGTTAACATCTTGGTGCCAGACACAAGAGCACACCTTCAGAGGTCTTGTGGAGTCCAGGCCTGGAAGTTTCAGGGCTGTTTTGGCAGCACAGTGAGAGGAACTACACAACGTTATATGTGTGCTTTTAATGTGATGTCTGATTGATTTCGTAGACTGGTTGGTAAATAAATATCTATACACATGTATATGCACATGTATGTGCACAGTGCTGGAGTGTAACCCTGGGTGTCTCATACAGACAGAATTTATAACCAGAACGTGCTTTCGTTGGGGAAGACGCGGGAGGAGTGGCTGAATGAGCATGTTAAAGCGTGTGAGGTGAGAAACACAGTGTTACACACATTCACACACACACACACACACACACATACACATACACACACGTGTGATGCAGCCTGACTTCAAGAATCATTATTACCACGGTTATTAGACTTTGATCACCCTGCACAGGATGCCAATCCATCACAGGGCACACACACACACACACACACACACACTCATTGTCACTGGTAATATGACAATACAAGAACATACAAACTCCACCCCACACGCACATGGATGCACACAGACTGAAGCAGGAATCAAATTCTTGACCCAGGAGGTGAGAGGCCACAGTGCTAACCACTACGCAACCCTGACGTCATCAGCAGGTCTCAGTGTTTCAGTGGTTTGATCTAAGCTAACAGTGAATAACAGCACAAATGATCTCATTAAAATAAACAAACCTTTAAAAAAAAAAAAAAAACTTTATAAAAAAATTATTGACGAATTCCCAACTACATGCATATTAAATGCCTGAACAAAATGCCTGAGTGTTTTATTTTTAAAAAATATGTGCTTGATACTTTTGTTTAATGTTTATAATAAGAAAGAACAGGAATAATTGTAAAAAAATAATAATAAAATGTAGAATATGTTTTAACAGATAACTAAATGAATTACTATTAATTTCATGCTACCTATAGTAATCTTAAAACATATATCGTGACGGTTTTATTTTCCCAGCCCTGCGTTGGCACCCCCGACCCCAGCACTCCCACCGCCAACTCACCCATGGCCCCGCCCCCATTAATCGCACCAAAGCTTATAACTGTAGCAAAGTGCCGACACTTAAGCCTCAATAATTAATGTCATAAAAGTCTCTTTCCACCGTATCCGCATCATTTCTGCTTTGCGACAACATCAATTGTTAAAAGCGTTATACCGATAAAATTGAAATTGAAAATATCTATTCTTAAACTTTTCTGGTGAATGAGCCGTTACTCATAGAACGCGTTAGAACGAGCAAACAAACTGATTTACTGTAGTACCTCGATTTAAGAATTGCACAGTGCTATGAAGTCACAGTTATGAATGTTAATAGGGTTTTCTGTATATGCGATCAGATGTTCGAGAAACAAGAAGTGGAGCGGATCAACGTGCTGCGGAACATCGTGTGGACTCACCTGAACCAGCTCTCACAGCAGTGTGTGACCAGCGACGAGGTAACATTCATTCCTCCAGCTTGTAATCTAATCATTAGCGCTTTTAATGTGTCATTTGTTATATTATTCCGTTTTATCGTTTCACGGTTTTAGTTTCTTGCCATTAAAACATCCAACAAGCACCTCATACAATGACTGGGAATGTTTTTCCATGTCCGCCGGCTCTGTTTTCATGGTTCATGGTTCCTCATCCAGCCCAGACTCGCCTGGCTTATGTGGCGCTGTCAACAGGAAATCAAAAACTTCCTCCTCTGTCACACGCTCGCCTTTATTTCAAAACAGGTAGCAATGTAATAATGCATACAGTAAGTGTTATAATGATACAAAGTGGAAAACAATAAGGTGTTTGTTCTCAGAAAGTAAAAAAAAAAGAAAAAAAGCTATGTCTGTAATTTTCTGGGTAGAGGTCGAAAAACACAAGCTTCCAAGATTCTGCAGAGGCCTAAAATGTAATTTTATTGAAAAAAAAAAAGTGTGAGTTTGAATAAAGGAAACTAGCCCAACTTCCCCAAAAACACAGTGCTGCTGTCCAGGTTCTCGGGACCTCTGAACTGTCTCCAGTGTCAATGACTGAAACACTCGTCAATCTTCTTTATGCACAATTCTGAGAATGCGTATCCAGAACGGAGCCATGAAACACAGGAAGTGTCTCAACATCCTGTACACTTAACTTCAACCATGTAATACAAACCGACACTGTGTTTAAAGGGCCGTCAGTGATGATGCTCAGCGTGCGGGGTGAAGTGATCGAGATAACCGCAGCCGCCTTCTGTAGACTAAAACAGCACATTACTTACCAAGACCCACTCACCAGTCTCCATATTTACATCTCAGGACAGTGTGTGTGTGTGTGTGTGTGTGTGTGTTGGCTTTAGTGATGGTGAATAACTGGACCTGAAGCTCTTTTCTACTGAACAAAATCACATGAACAGGGAAATGGTAGGAAACAAAAAGTCACTTACAGTGAAGCTGGCATGATGTTTGCCTGTCAGTCTCCATACAGAGGCATGACCTTAATGCCAGCTGGACCTCATAAAGAAATGATGATCTTACTGACTGTTAGTACAGGAGATAGTGTAAAAAAAGGGGGGGGGGGGGAAATAATAATAAAAAAGGGGTGCCAGTGCTTGTAAAGAAGGATTGGCTTTTTTGCCTGGCAGTCCCTATAAAGGAGAGGTCGCGTTATTCCATACCAGTTGCCATAAATGAGGTGGCATGGTGGTATAGTGGTTCGTACTCTGGCCTCGTAACTCCAAGGTTGAGGGTTAAATTCCTGCTTCTGGTGTGTGTGCATGGAGTTTACTTGTTCTCCCTGTTCTTGGTGAGTTTCCGATTTCCTCTCATAGTCCATGGACATAGATTAGGTTTTTTACCCAAATTTTGCCAGTAGTGTGTGTATGTGTAGGGTGCCCTGCAATGGATTGGCATGGTGAAAGCGTAGTTTTGGTGCCAATCAGTACACTTAATGAAGGCGTAGTCCCCATAAATGTTATTCTTGTAGCCTTTTGAAGCTTTTTCTTTCTTCAGTATAAAAAGAAAAGCTATCATACCCAGTTGGAAATTTTTTATTGCCAGTTCATGTTGGGTACAAGAACTTGCAGCGATTTGTTAAAAATCTGAATAGAGCGTTATTGCGCTGACAGGAAGACAGGAAGCGACAGAATAGTACTGGACAAATATAGAAACCACACTGGTGAAAACACAAAGTGTGTTACTAAACTTTTGAGTTTAGGCTTTGCTTATCTTGTGTGAATGCAAATTGCACATGAAATTCTATAATACTAATCCCGTGCGACGAGGACTTAAGTCTCTGGAACTGCACTGAAGCGATGAGCCGGAAAACCTTATTCTAAAAGATATTCCCTTGGTTGGGGAGTCTAAAGTCACTGGCATATGATTTACATCCTTTTCAATCCTCATTAAGCCATTCAGTGAGCCCTCCTACCCAGTGGATCAGGATGGAAATTCATGTGATAAAGGTGATCAGCCAGATGAACCTTTTGCCCTAACGTTTTATTCCCAGGCAAAAAGTGAAGCAAAATCCATGAAAAAAAAATAATAATTCAGAGGAAAAGAGGCAGAACCTTTTTCCTTTACTCTGTCATTCATCTGTGAGCAACATTAAACAAGATCAGACAACGTACAGAGGATTATGTGTTTAAATAGTAAAAATGTGTTTAAATAGTAACAGTAGCAGTGTAGACATGTCGGGTCAGAAGAACAGGGCACATGATGCCTCTTCACAGCTGAAAGTCAAGGAAATGCTCGTAAAATGCATCCTCTTTCCTGTGAAGTCCCCTTTCGCGGCTCAAGATATTCCATGCAGCGCACTCTTATTCCTTTTTCTTCCTTGTTGTTTAACAGCGGCTGGAATCCAGTAGGTCGCTTTATGGCCAACTGTAGGCCTAATTCGTCTTCATTTTCCTGGCTGATTTTTCAGTCCAAAAAAAAGGCTGATTTTTCCTGATCTTGTCTTGTCCTGGTGCACCGCTTCTGGTTGGACATCTCGTCGCGGTGACTGGGGACGGTTCCACTTGACCATTATGATGGTCCTGGACTCGGCTGATGGGGACAGCTGTTCTCCGTCTGGTTTTATCCGCCTGACTGCCTCACAAACATCCAGGAAATAGATAATAAAATACCCAGCATGCCATCTAGATAAGAGTCCAGTGTGTTTTTTGAGACAAACTCTTCTTTACCAGAAGACGCTGAATATTTAAAGTTTCTTTGGTTTGTGTGTGTGGGTGTGTCGGCGTTTGATACTGTTATTCCAGCTCTATGAGGAAGTGAGAAGGTCTCTGGAGCAGTGTGACATTCAAGAGGACTTAGAGCATTTCATCAACCTGAGGAGGACCGGAGACAAACCTCCAGGTGATACACATACACACACACACACACACACACACACACTGCCCAAACACATCTGTTTTTTCTAGTGAGCACAAGCGGAGCTTGATCATGTGATCACAGTTTTGTTCATAGTAGTGATCTTGTCTCTGATTGGTCCACAGCTCCTGTAGTATATGAGAATTTCTACACCAATCAGAGATCACTGCCGAACAGACAGCCGCCTTCCGTCACCAGGTGTGTCAGAGTCACTTCCTTCTATTGAGCTGCTTCTTTGCTCATTTGTTATTAAGACTAAATCGATCTGAATGTGTTGTGTTCTGTTTTAGGAGAGGAGCTGCGCCTTTACCGCCGAGCACAGGAGGTAGTTTTTTCGTCCAAATGCTAGATTATAATTTATTTTGACACTGTATAAGTTTATTAACAGCATGATATTTCTATTATATCTCTAGAGGATGTGGTGTATTCGACTATAGACGCTTCAGGATACAGTGTAATTCGATACTAACATTGCACAAGGTAAGCCATAGATCGTCAGAAAGTTAATATAATCGTTAAAATTTACATAATTCTCTACAAAGTCTAAATCATCCCACACTCGTCTGAAAATACATTGTCAGGCGTTTATGAACGAACATTTTAATACAACAATATCTGCTTATTTGGTGCCGGGTTTCCCGGAGTGGAGTGCGAGTCATGCACACACACACACTTGCACTCATACAGTATTTGGACTTCAACGTATGTCTTTAAACTGTACGTAGAAACCTAGAGTACTCCAGGGGAAAAACACTGACTTCACACACATAGTCTAGGGGCAAGAATCGAACTGCCAACCCTGAGGGTGCAAGACAATATTGAAGACTATATTCCTTTCATCCATCTTCAACTGCTTATCTGAAGTTATCTGAAGTTAAGGGTTGCGGGGGTAGCAGTTCCAGCAGAGACCCCCAAACTTCGCTTTCCCCAGCCGGAGTATCACCAGACATACAATCTCAGCACCTAGTCCTTTGGCCTGCCCCATTGCCTCCTCCCAGCTGTCCATTCCAAGCAGCGGTTCTAATCCGTCTCGGTTGACTGAGCTTCTCATTCTGTCTTTAAGGGAGAAGCCAACTACCCAGTTGAGAAACCCAAATTTGGCTACTTGTATCCATGATCTCATCCTTTCAGTCATGACCCAACGCTCATGCCCAAAGGGTAGGAAAGATGATCAACCGGTAGATCAAGAGCTTTTGGCACAACTCTCTTTTTGTCACAATGGTACAGTAATTCAACAAACAGCTCCTCTGTGGAGATCATCAAGAGCACCAAATTCCTAGGTGTCCATCTGGAGGAGAATCTCACCTGGTCCCAGCTTCCACCACCAATCCTAGCCATCTTCTATAGAGGGACTATCAAGCACATGCTGAGAAGCTGCATCACTGTCTGGGTTGGGACTTGTGCCATGGCAAGACGATACAGCAGACAAGGAGGACAGCTCAGAAGATCATCAAGGTCTCTCTTCCATCTAACATAGACATCTACACCACACGCTTCCAAAAAGCCTCCAGCATTGTGGCTGATCAGACACACACCTCACACGCACCCACACTCAGAAGAGAAGCACTCAATCACCTCAATACAATGGGACTGGACTGACAAACACACTGATCTACAACCATCTAGCAGTTTCACACACCCTCCCTTTGACCTTGGAGGAGTCAAATATGAGGAACTTTCCAACTTACCTGGAAGACGCTACTAGGATGAGTAGTGAAACGTTTCTACTAAACAAAGAAGTCGTCCATATGACATGACTCAACTTCCAGATAACCTCATCTGGATGCCTGAGAATCTTCATAGACACACCCACTTGCCGTTGCTTTTTTGCTAAATACTCGTTAGCTGTTATTTGCCCAACTCTTTTTCTATCTTCGCTGCAACTTAAACAAGAAAATAAATGATTATTGTTTCAAGTTACTTGCACTTCCTCAACTCATTACCTCATTACCACAAAGTATTGGATTGTGCCATGTTGTCACTCCGGGTTGCACATTTGCACATGCACATTTTGCTGTCTTTTGTATAGTACTTAGTAGTATTAGTTTTTTGTTAATTTGTTTTGTCTCAGCTAGTCAAATAATTAGGTGTCTGAGTTAGATAGTTAGTTTTGTTAATTTATGTTGCATGTATGTACTGTAGCACTTTGGTCCAGGAGGAACGCTGTATTAGTATTGTGCGCTTTTTTTGACAACACTGCTCTTTTCTTCTGTTGCAGAGATTCCTCCCCGCTGCATCAATGTTAACTCTTCCATGTGGTGTTCAGCAGGCGTGACTTAGAACTCACCCCAAACACACAAGAAGAAGAAGACAAGACTAGGAACACCTTATTGTATTTCACTACACTGATACAGCCATTGTGTAATTTATTTCCTGTTTGAAAATATAAATAATATAATATATAATTATCTGAATATCAGAATCATGTAATGATGGAGCAATAAAACCTTCATGATTTTTTTTTTTTTCAGTAGACGTTATGAAGCACTGTAAATATACACTGGATTTTACTCTTAGTAGGCGTGTCCTGGTTTGTGAGTTCTGTCTTGATAGCAGATTATTCCAAGAGTGTCATGAGTTGTCTTTCTTATTTATTTTTAATTGCATATTTAAAGATGTCTCGCTCCTTTTTTTTTTTTTTTTTTTTTTTATGGTCAATGTGGCGATGTCATGTACAAACCACTGGAGAAACATTACTGAGGACGTTTGGTGTCTTAATAATATTAATAATACCAAAGTGTCCATATGAGGTTTCTGGTTTTTCTCATTACAGACAGAAAGGAGCTCAAACGTTTGTTGCGATGTAATGACTGCTGTGCTGTTAAGCTGCCCTGTACTGCCTGCTTTAATAAACTCTGTCACCGTGATGTAGCCCGAGATCTCTCCTGGTGGGAAAGCTAATGTAATAAATACGAAGATAGAAATAATGCGCATGGATTTTTTATTTATACCCATATTGTATTACTAGTATAAATTAAGCAAATTTCATATTTAATAAGGCAAGTGCACAAAACCAGTTATACACAGTATTTGAGTGCTACTAGTGAGCAAATTGATTATACAATTGAATTTATCTTTTGTTGGTCGATTCGATTCATTTAATTGATTGGTCCATTTTCGACTCGAAATCGATTCACACAAAAGCATTTAGGTAAACTTGCAACCATCAAATGGTCTAAACTCAAAGAGCCACTTGAAATTTTCACAAAATAGTTGCAAACAGTGATGGGTCGTTCGTGAATGATTCGTTCTTTTTGAACGAGTCTTTAACGTGACTCAGAAGAACGAGTAGTCTCAGAGAGTGATTCATTCATTTCATGCGCACACGCACACAGCATCGCAAAACCTCCTGTAGGTTATGTACAGGAAACACAATTGAGTAGTTACCTTTGAGTCTTTTGGTCTGAATCATTCGTTCTTTGGTCACATGACTCTCATAGATGCGAACAAACAAACAACTTGGACTAGAAGACTTATGAGATGAACCGTTCGATTCTGTTTCCTGTGTAATGCACAGCATAGCGTCTATGAGAGTCACGTGACAAAAGAATGAACGACTCGGACCAGAAGATATGTGAGGTGAGCTGCTCATTCATAGCTGCATTGTAATATTTTCCTTACTGGAAATGTAGCCAAAATTTGTGTGTGGAGACGTGTTGGGGTGTGTTTATTACAAAATGTAACATTTAATTTTATTTCTGATCAAAAGAACGAAATGAACTGAATGACTCAAAGAAATATTCGTCCAACGAGATTCAAGGAACCGAGTGACTAAAATGATCCAAACTTCCCATCACTAGTTGCAAAGTACTGTAGCGTAAGTGCATCTTCTTCTTCTTCAGTTGAAATGTCCAATACTGCCATCTAGTGAACTGGAGAATGGTGCAGATCAGCAGGAAAAGAACAGTTTATCGCTTTGTAAGAGACATGTCATTTAAGCGACTAAAAACACAAGTTACATAACAGTTCAATGTATTTTAAATATTTTCAGTCATTTTTAATGCTTAAGTCTGCCCATGTTTCTACACTTGAAAAGTGCCAGCCTTGCTATCCAAAAGCAAATAAGAACCGGGGAAGAGTTTCAGTCAGCTCTGTTTGGGAATCCAGAGGAACCTACAGCGTCCTTCTTGTGTGTGTGATGTGAACGTTTTGCCGTGAGGGAAAACTCTGGTCTGGACCGTGCTGTGCTCTCGGATGGACGTCTTAAAAAACGCATGTCTCCCCTCTCTCCAGGGGTCAGAGGTCGTCGAGGGCGTGGCCTTCAAGACCTGTAAGCCACGGAAAGACCCGAAAACCTGCACTGTATCTGACTGGGCTTGATTCAGTCTAGATTTTTTCTCTGGACTTTCTGCGGGACTATCAGAGCTGCTGGAATCGATGGCACTTGGCCATAATTGTCTTTTCACTCCTGTGTTGCCGTGGGACAGGATTCTGTTCGGCCACACCTCTTCCTCCTCTGGCGGGGTGTGATTGAGGACAGACTCGAGCCAAGACGGCTGTTGAGCGGCACTGAAATTCCATTCGGATGTCTCAGCGCTCGAGGAGCATGCGTGTGTGTGTGGTGTGGAAAGTGAAGCTAGGTGTGGCACACACTCCGAGGTGTTGGCAGGCTGCGGTGTAAAGACCTTAGATGAGGAAATAAAAAACATAATCAAGTCATTGTGACATTGAAGTGAATAAGCTCAAAGTCATGGCACCCCCTGGTGTGAATCCCTCAGTTTATTGATTTCGTGTCAGCAATTGCTTATTAGAATTGAGGGGCGTTCAATTCAAACAGGGACTTTTGATTGTGCAGAATAACAGAACATGATTCTGAGAGTAAAAAAAAGTTTAGAGCCATGATCAGACTGCGTGCTTCATTTCTGGAGTGTGGTTAAGACGGTACAGGACATGTGCAAGTGGTGTACATGAACACTTGACCTTTATTGACCTTTATTCACAAAAAAAAGCTAATTAAAAGTCCTGGTTTGAAGAAAACAGTGAAAGTGAAGAATTTTTTTTGTTTGTTTCTAAAGCAACAACTAATTCACAGTCTGTGAAGTCTAATAATGAGCAGTATCCAATGAAGGAATCTCCAGTGTGAGAACTTCATAAAAGTCAAAGTTACTCCTAAGCTGTAAGACGTAGAACTGAGCGTGAGAGAGAAAACAGAGAAAGGCAGAGAGAACCTGAAGTACATAAAAAGAGGCAGATAAAAAGAGATAGATATAGGAAATGCTTGTGAGGGAACTACTATGTATAGGTGTTTTCAGAGCTCATAAAAGGAACTAAACTGTGCTGCAGATGTTTCACCACATAACTGTAAACTGATCATATGCATTGTTCCGTCAGGTCTATAAATATTTATACACTGACAAAGAAACCTACAGTCAGAGCGGAAATGAAAGATGTATTCAGCTTGAATGTTTTACCTCAAGGAATCGCAAAATGTTTCAACGATTTGTTCAAATATTAAAACAATTTACATGAGGTAAGAAATCCTCCCAAAATGAATGCATTTTGAAAACCCAAAAGGCGTACTTGGTCGCAAGAACATAAATGCAAAGCAGATTTTATATGAAGGTGAGTCAAAGATTATTTAATTCCACTCCGGCTGTGGAATTTATTTTAATTAAGACAAATACGTCATTTTTCAGTACACTTTGTCCATCCGTCAACAAGCTTTTTTATCCCCTCATTAAAAATGTTTTAGGCTGAGCTGCGAGCTACGAATGCACTGCTGTCTTCACTTCTTCATCAGAAGTGAGTCTTCGTCCTTGCAGGGCTGCTTTCAGGGGAGCGAACAGGTGAAAGTCTGATGGAGGGAGATCAGAACTGTAGGGAGGAGCTTTAACACCTTAAAACAAAGAGTTGGCAGAAGTGTGCGGACGTGCATCGCCATGCGAGATCACGACGCAGTTTAGGCTTCAGCTATTTAATAGGCATCTCCATGTAACCAGCACTGTTGATTGTTGATTTTTTTCCCCTGATAATGTTCCAATACTGGCCCTTGAGAATCCCAGAAAACAATGAATTTTCCAACTTTTTCTCGGTCAGCGATTGGAGATGTTTCAGTTCCATACACGGATGAATCAATGTCTCGTCACCAGTAATGATTCTCTTTAAGGAGACTTTCACTTACCATAGAGTATCGGTCCGAATTTGGTAAACACGTCTGTTTATGGTGTTCAGTGTGTTGTTTCGCCACCGGATATACCGCCAGACCACAATAAAACGAAAGCAACACGCAGAATTTGCGGCATGCGGCTCTTCTTTCGTTCAAATCACAAGCGAAGCATTCACTTTAGCTCACACCTCAGTTACAAATAAAGTAGCAGCACACAACACCTGCACAGCAGTGACTAGGAGACAATGGCCTTGAATGGAAAGCGTTCATTTAATAAAGCGTTTTAATAAGACCAGAGTGCAGTTCATTTTTGACTCACCAACTCGTCAAAATTGGGGTCGTCAGACTGACGTCACATCAACATGGCCGCTCACACTGTGAACCGTGTGTGTCCCATTTATTTAGGCGACGCCATTACTACTTGAAAAATAACTACTTGCAACAAACCACCAACTCGGTGTAACGCGGCTTCATGTTCGGTTGCATCATTACACTTTGTTCACTGATTATTTTCCCACAAATGCATGTTACGTTTTATTCCCTTATTATTGGTTTATTCCCTACATCATGCTAAAACTTTGACTAAAAATACGGACGAGTATAAAGTACTGTACTGTATGTGTATAAAGCAGTTTTTAGATAACACTGTGAGCTCGGATTGACTCACGTCCAGTACGGCGGCGTAGATCTCAGCCTGGGTGAGGAGCTCCTTCAGCTCGGCGTTCTTCTCCTTCAGGGCTGAGATCTCCTCCTGCTTCCTCTGCACACACACATGCAGCTTCTCACACACACACACACAAACATAGAGAGGAGGCATTATTACTCAGGGAGAGACTGAGTAAAACTCCCAAAACACCACAGACAGATTAGGACAAACCTAAAGACTAAAGAGAACGAGTGAGCCTCTTTTCACACAAACGAAAGATTAAAGACAGAATTTCCTTTTCAGTTCAAATGCAGTTCATGAGTGAAGACATTCATGATGTCTCAATGTTTGTTTAATTACTTTTGCGATGCTAATAAATAAAGAAGTAACTGTCTCTAGTCTTTAGTTCGGTAGTCTTCCTGTCTCTCTCTTTGTCACTGCCTGTCCATCACTCTTTTTTTTTCTGAATGTCCATCTCTGTCTGTTTCTCCTTCTCTGTCTTTCTCTGACTGATGGAGATACACTGACTGCTGCTCTCCCTCTGACTATCTGAGTCTCTTCCCGTTTGCCTCTGTCCCTCTAATTGTCTCTTTGTCTGTTCCTCTTTTTCTCTCTGGCTGTCTCTCTCGTGTGCCTCTCTCCTGCTGACTGCCTGTCTGTCCCTCTTTCGCTATCTGTCCCTCTTTTTGTCTGTATATCTATCTCTTTCCCTATGTGCTTCTCTTCGTCTCTCCATCTTTCTCTCTCTCCCTCTGTTCATGTTTGTCTCTCTTCCCATGTGTATTTCTCCCTCCCTCTTACTGTCTCTGTCTGTCCATCCTTCTGTCCTTCCATCTGATTTTCTTTGATTGTCTCTCTTCCTGTCTGCCTCTTTCCCTCTCAGAGTATCTGTCCCTGTGACTGCCTCTCTCTAGCTGTATTTTTGTCCTTTCTGTCTGCCTTTCTGTCCGTCTGTCTGTCTCTGTCTCTCTCACCTGTCTGTTCATCTCCATGGTGTGTCCCAGGTAGTGTTGGACCGGATCCACAGCGTCCATCATGATCTACTGTGTTGTTGAATCAGTGCAGATGGAGTCGATCGTCTCTAAAATAACAAAATATCAAAAATAATATAAATAAACCAGAATGCGTACAAGCAATGTAATTAAATAATTAACAAATAATTTTCGCAAAATTAGGAAGTAATTAAAAGTCGAATTAAAGAGTCCCCCTTATCATTCAATAATATTTCAAATATTTCAAATAAACTCTTAGAGAAACAAACAAACAAACACGTAAACAACTATAAAAGAAGTCCTCTTAGTCATGCAGGAAATTAAACCATCTGAATGAATACAGAATTATTTAGGACAAACAAACAAACAAACCTGAAGTGAAACTCTGCGGTTTTTACCTTTCTGAAAAGCGGCTGTGTCTGACTGTGTGTGTGTGTGTGTGAGCTCGTGCATTCCGGGGCACACAATGTGTAACAGGAGGCTGCACGCGCCTTGCTCTGCATGCTGCGGCGGTTGAGATGAGCGGGTGCAGCGCGCGCGCTGTGGCCGTTGCCTGGCGCTGGTTGTCACGCGCGAGCTCTCAAACTAAACCCGCGCGCGCCTCACATCGCCAACGGAACGTTTCAGTCGGACTTTAGTCGCGCGCGGTTTTAAAGCGCCAAAAACAATCAATCGATTAAATAATTAACATTAGCATTCTTAATAACATTAGAGAAAAAATACATCATATTTTTAATATTTTTAGAAAAGAAATATTAAAAACGAATATATACATTTATACATTTTACTTTCTGTGGTAAGTGTTCTCGTGTTTTTTATTTTTATTCTTTTATATATTTTATTTGTTAAAGCTCGTTGCCATTGGGTTTATCAAGTAGCGACTCTGTTTCCTACATAGTTCGTTATGGTTTATGAGGCTTTATGATTTAAAGTCAGATATTTGTTCTGAAAGGATGTTAAATAGTTCATGAAATAAGAACTCGTCAGCCAGGTGAGTCCTAACCTGAGATTATGGGAGAAAACGAGGAAACTGACATCTGTGTTACTCAGTAGTCAGTCATCTTCAGTCAGGGGGGAAATGTTCATGTTTATGCTTTGCAACGAACAGATACGCTCCACTGAAAAAACTAACTTGAACATTATTTTAATATTTCTTTGCTTGTAATGTGAAATGTACCTCAAATTCTAGAAGAATATCTTGCAGGCTAATAAATCATATAAACGAATATTTCCATAATTTCGTCCATAATTGTTCTGATTGTTTAAAGCTGCTTTGCGACAATGACAATTGTTAAAAGCGCTATACAAATAAATAAATAAAAATTTTACTCTTTGATTGGCTCACATTTCATACTAGTAAAGACTGAAACAATCATAGATGAGACTGAATTCTTTTAACCAATTGTAACAATCATAATTTAGGAAGAAACTAAAAGAAAAACAAAGAGTACTCTATCCACAGAGTGAATAGACTGACCTGAATATATCCTCACCTGTGCATCAAGAATCAGGCACTGACCTTTGACCTTTTTTACTTTATGGTCTCTTTTGTGGTGACATGAAGAAAAGTTTCAGACAAGTAACTAAAGGCTTTTTAAAGTCTACAGCCCTGCTAGTAGTGATTTTTACCCACCCATAAGGATGAAATTCATACAAAAGGATGCTGACTAGAATAACCTCAAAGGTTAATCGATAAATTGGTTAAACAGCTCCACAGCTCCCATAGCTATCAGCTCGTGTACCCCAACAAGAGGGCGAACTTGCAGTTCAGCTGAGGTGCAAAATCATTTTTGAAGACAGAGACGACCTTGACAATTTTTTTTTCTGTTTGTTTTTCATTAACCAATTCTTTTTTTTTTTTTACGTGTGCCAATAAATCTGTTTAAAGCTGAAACCTGAAAACAAGGAAAAAAGATGTTTAATTATTAAATACTAAGGATTAATTGATTATTGATCATTGGCATGTTTAACTATCAATTAAGAAACTGGATTATTGATTAACCTAGTTGCATATGTGATCTGTATAAGTAATGTGATCGTGTGTGAAAAGAAAAAGAAAAAAAAATGTAAAGATGCATTTGACCATGTTATTCCCTGACACTGAACAATTTGTAATTTAATTTAAAAATAAACTGATCATAATGCCGGAAATAAAATTACGACTGCATAATGAAACTCCATGCCCTAAGGAATCGTAAGAGAAAAAAAATCCTGTTTCTAGGGAAACGTGAAACATGAGATGTCTCATTTACAAAATGTGTATGTCACAAATAAATGATATGACAGCTGAGAAGTTAACATTGCAGTGATTCTGCATTGCTAAGTTTTTTTCTTTGCATAATTTAGATTATCTAGATTAAATTATGTATTGCACATATATATATATATATATATATATATATATATATATATATATATATATATATATATTAATCAACATCTAGTTATAACCACACATTCTATATATACTGTATATAAATGACCGTTAGTTCGCAGTTCGCATTCAAGTCAATCACATTTAGGTATAAAGGAATAGCAAGTGTATTGAAGTAGAATTAAAATACTTTTTGTTTTATTTGGTAACATTTACACGATACAAGATTTCTTTATTTTTCCAGCATGCGCTCAGGTGCTTCAGCGTGGAATTTTCTCAGACTTAATCAGCTCAAGAATGATCTGTATGGTGTTCTCGTCTGAGGAAAGAGCACAAAAAGTAGAGCAACACATTATAGCATAAACACTAATTACAGTCATTTAAATAGGAGTGTCTGATTCACTAATCTGTTAATGAAACCGTTACAGAATTACAGATATAAAGTCAAAGCAAACCTTTATTTTTCTCTCATACAAACTTAAATACCTGTTAGTGGGGTCAAAACAAAAGTCCAGGGAGAAGAGACAACTCAGTGTGATTCTCAGGTTGAGAAAGTGTCAAAATGTTTGTTGTCAAATGGATTAGGGTTAAAGGTTTAGACTTATAAGTGGAGTTGCATCAGATTCAACCCCACCTCTGGACTTTTTGGACTCTTCCAACTTTTTGTTTACGATGGGCGTTCAAGTCATAACGGGACTTTTGATTGTACAGAATAACAACACAGTTATGAGAGTAAAAACTCCCTTTATTTCTGTATATAATCTCCTGCTACACTAATGCACTTATCCCAGCATTTCACTAGTGCTTGGACACCATCAAGATGAAAAGTTCTCAGTACGGAGCCATGATCGGACTCTTTTAATGCCCCAAAGATGTGAAAGTGGCTTGGAATGAGGGCAGGACTGAACAGGCGTACTGTATATGGTGGACAATAACTGCCTACTTGACTTGAAGTTGGCGACAGGTTGTTTGCCGAAGACTACAGTGAGCTCCGAGTCACCTCGGCTGGGATCATCATTCACAGACGTACGGCCTTCCTTAAAAATGCTCGCACCGTTCAAATGTTTTACGGCCTCTAAGAGTCTCGTCGCCGAACTTTGCTCGGGATCATCTGTAAATGTCAAATGTTTTTTACACCTTCATTCACGAGACATTCATCACAAGTTCCAGTTTGACTTGAACTCCCCTTGTTGGTAAGGTGGGTGTTATTAATTTAGCTATACTGTAGGATGACTCAATAATGTGAGAGTCGATTGTTTGGTTTCATATCATATTACCAGTGGTGCTTCTGTAATTCTACATATTAACAAGGCTATTTGATGACGACAAAAGCAGTGGCGCTGTATGAAGTGGAAAATGTGAGTCAGTCGTGTTTGCCATGACATCATCTTCTAATGCAGATGATCCGCACTAAGTGACTGAAAAGTGACTGAACCTCTATATCTCATGTCTCACTGTACAAGACTTTAGCGCGATGAAATAAGTGTCAGAGAGGTTTACGATCTGCCTTGTCAATCTCAACCTCATTCTGCACTGCACCAGTATTACGAGATGATAAGAACAGAATCTTCGGGCAGAATTTATTTCCATCAGTCTGCATTTATGTATTTAACTATATTGGGGTTAGATTATGTAAGCCTGTGAGTTTCTTTTTTTTTTGTGGATTTTTTCCCAGATTTTCTCCCTTATTTAGTCGTATCCATTTCCTCCCCGTCACTAGGGGGCTCTCACATTAAGGCTACTACTACCACTCAGTCGGGTGGCATCTTTGCATCTTTTCGAACTGCTCGCTCACGAACCGTTGGCGGTGGAGTAACACACTCGGAGGACAGCGCTATCCGCTCCTTCTGCTTGTGTGAGCTCACAGACGCCCCTGATTGGCTGTAGAGCTGTGATTAATGTGGGAGCATCAAGTACCTCTCATCCCTCCCCTCTGACAGAGCTCGGCCAATCAGCTCTCTCTAGACCTCCAATAGGATGCTGCAAAAGGTTACCCGGGTTTGAAAAGAATCGTGAGTGCAGTGATTAAGACCAGAGACGCATCATACTCGGTACTCGTATATCAAGACTCGCACCTTTTTCAAGTAAAGATTTATTGCAAATTTTGTCTCATCTTGTGGAACGCTCGCAAACCGAATCACTCGCAATCTGAGGTTCTGTACTGCACATCCAAATTTTACTACCGGCACTAACAGTGTGTTTGTGACGTACCTTCCAGACTGTGTTTAGGATTCACCAGCTTTCTCTCCAGCAGCGAGTCAAGGAGCTGACGCAGGTGTTTAAAGATCACGCTGATTCTCACCGGGGCCTTGATGATGATAAATAAACAAATAAATAAATAAAATCAACACATCATCATAATTCATGTTATACAGCTTCACTGAATTTACTGCATTAATCAACTTGATGGAGTAATAAAGTTTTTGTTTTGTTTTTTTAAGAAGGCTTATGGGTACGAGAGGACATGTTCTCTTTCAGGTCTGATAAATCAAGATCTAGCAGCTCATGATGCATCATGCGCGGAGGAAAGCGCTATCCACCCTATTCCTCATACAAGCTCACAGATGCACGGTTATTGCCTAGCGTCACTGTGATTGACACCGAAGTAACAACGTCTCCGTCCAGGACCAATAACTAGCTTAGAGAAAGGATCGCGGGCGAACCTGGAAGTGGATCCATCCGTCCACAGAGACAAGTCTTTCCCGGTGCTGAACGTCGATGTCGCCGCCAAACAGCAGGATGGGGAACGGAGACGTGAGGGTGGTGTCGCGCAAATACACCTTTGAGTATTTGACCTTAGGGAAAATAAATCAAATAAATTCAACTTCATACTTTATTCAACTTTTTTTTTTTTTTGTAAACAGGTATGAGTAACTACCTGTAAAATGATGTACACAAATCCCATTGGAACTTTATTATTGTAATACGAGTTATTTATCCATTATTTCTATATATATAATAATAATAATAATAATAATAATAATATGAACCTTTATGGAAAAAAATAACATATTTCATAGATCAGTAAAAACATTACTCAATCACATCATACTAGGACTAGAATCATCCAAGATGCTAAACTGACTTATTCTATACATCTATACATATAATAGAACTGTAAAGTTGCCGTTGGTATTAAAGATATTTGCAGAAAAATTATTTGTGGGGACGTAAGATGAGTAATGGAACATCAAGATGGTTTTTGGAAGTTCAGTTTTTACACGGATCAGGTAAAAACTACTGAAGGAATTTGAATGGGATTTTCACAGGTGTATTTGGTCGAGTTTGAGGTGGCATATGGGCTTTGTTTCATCGCAACCGGCCCACAGGAAGAAATGATATGCTGATTTTATACGTAAATGGAAAACTGGAAAATGGCCTTTATATTATAAGAAACAATAATAAAAAAATAAAATTGACCTTGAAAAAAAATTCATTAGTTCCTTTCAAAATCCAACAGATGGCGTTGTACATTTTAAATATGCACTTATGAGTGTGCAAATAAAATCTACTCAATAAACGCGATTTCACTCCTTCATTCCGCGCACTTCACGGTAACTCGTAAAAATTTGAGTAAACAAAAGAAATGCTCATTTTAAATTGAAATGAAAAACTGGAAAATGGCCTTTATATTATTTAAAAAAATAATAAATAAAATCGACCTCGAAAAAAAAATATATCATTAATTTTTTTCAAAATTCAACAGATGTACATTGTTTAATACGTGCTTATGAGCGTGCAATTAAAATCCACACAAACCAAGCAGTTGGCACACCCAGTTTTTACTAAATAACAACTATTTATGTCTAAATAATAAGCCGATGAAAGAATCAACCATCAATCATATACAGTTCTGGTCAAAAGTATTGGTACACCAAGTGTTAATATTTTGGTTGAATATCGAGAAATGTTTTTAAGTTAAATATGCTTAAAGTAAATTTAAAAAAAAATCCAAATGCAAGAATAGCACACAAACAAGGCTAGAAATGTCAGGCCACGCCCCCTGTCCCTACCTGAGTGATGCTAAACGATGTTTTGAAGTCTTCGTGAGGCCCTGCATATTAAAATGACTTAATTAGCTAAGCCGGTCACGGCGTCATTCATACCTTCTCCTGGTAGAGGAGCCAGCCGTGCGTCTGGAGGTTGCGGTTAACGGAGGACAGATGGACCTGAGCTTTCCCCTGCGGCGTCTCCACCGTGCAGGCTACGCTCTCCTCGGGCAGGATGGAGGGAACCGGGAGGATGCGCCCTATGTTGTCGTACACACCTGCGCTCAGCACGGCCACTACAACCGGCACTTCCTGTTTGGAGAACGTTGGTGGAGAGGTGCAGCTCAGGCCGGTCTGCTGCACCATGCGGATGAGTTCCTGTTTCATGTTCTGAGCACGAGAATTAAAAAAGAAATCATAATAAATAAAATAAATACAATCATGTGCTGGTCATCTGAATAAGCCTTACATAATCGTACATGAATTTTGTAACTGTTTTGAATGAGGAATAAACCACATCACATGAACCTGTTGTATTTCATTCCTTTTGCAACAACAATACATTTTGCAATGCTTGTTTCTTGATGATAAATTATTTTTTTTTGTAAATTTGGTTAAAAACATATCAGTCTTTTTTTTTTTTTTATGATTTGTACCTCGATGGTGATGAGAGCGTTTCGGTTCAGGAAGTGTTTCCTGCAATACGACATTTCAGCACGAGGGCCGTCACGACTTGCTTTCTTCCACCTGTAATCACAACAGAATGAATATATATGTGTGTGTGTGTGTGTGTGTGTGTGTGTGTGTGTGTGTGTGTGTGAGAGAGAGTGTGTGCATATACTGTACATCGATCAGCCATAACATCACAGTACAATATGTCCAATATTCTGTAGGCTCCACTTGCGCCACCTGGGCAGCTCTAGCAGGTGCTGTGATGTCGTCGTCCATGCATATGAACACGAGTAACATCCCATTCTTAATCCATAGGGTTTGATATAATGTTGGCTCCGCCCCCGTTGCAGCCATAACAGCTTCCACTCGTCTGGGAAGGCTTGCCACAAGGTTTAGGAGTTTGTTTGCGGGATGTTTTGACCATTCTTCCAGAAGCTCATTTGTGAGGTCAGACACTGATGTCTCGCAGTCTCCGCTCTAATACGTCCCAAAGGCGTTTTTATCGGGTTGAGGTGCAGGCCGGTCATGCTCTTCCACAGCAAACTCGCTCATCCATGTCTTTATGGACGTTGCTTTGTGCACGGGTGCGTGGTCATGTTGGAACTGGTGTTGGGTTGTTTTTCAGGAGTTTGGTGTGGAAGAACTTGACCTCAAACACCTTCGGGATGAATTAGAGTGGAGACTGCGAGACAGACCTTCTCATCCGACATCAGTGTCTGACCTCATAAATCCGCTTCTGGAAGATGGCCATAAACACACTCGTAAACCTTCGGGCACACTCGTGGAAAGCCTTCCCGGAAGAGTCGAAGCTGTTACAGCTGCAAAGGGGGCGGGGCCAACATCATATGGATTAAGAATGGGTTGTTACTCGAGTTCATAATCCAGCAGCAACTCCAGGACCGTCAGGGCTGCTGCTGCTGGTGGGGACTAAGGGGGGGGATGGGGGGGGCGAGGTTTGGGGTTGGTGAACTCACCCTTGGTAAGCGGTGTAAATGGTCAGGTGATCAGAGTTGGCTGTTGCTAAAGCATCTCTGACCAGGTTGGCCTCCTCCCTCCTGTTCATGGGAATGGAGAACGGAGATTTCTCCGATATGGCGGCTGCTATGGTGGCCTGCGAGTGCAAAAACCCGAGAAGTGAGTGATGGTGCGGAGTGTTTCGAGGGATGTGAGACTTTTGGTGTGAATACAGACAGGCAAAAAAAAAAAAGATAGTTGTGCAGTTGTGTAATAATCAACATGAGAACTTTAGATCTTGATGTACGCGTCATGTTTCCCAGCATGAAACTCACAACCGGCTCCAGGCAGCCCAGGATGGCACCGTAGATGAGCATCTTGCCGATCTTGACGTCGACCGGGAGCGAGGCGAGGTGAAGGCCGAGCGGTGTGAGTTTGTAGCCCTCCTTCTGACACGCGCCGATCTTTCTCAGCATGCTCACGGCGTTGCAGACGGCCTGCTGAGGTGGCGCGTCCACCGCAAGGGACAGGAAGTCCTCTGGGGAGCCGTATTCACACTTCTGAAGAAACACGCAGAGAAACGGCGGATTAGCGGAGGACAGAGGGCGAGATCGTGAGAGAGTCCACATAGAAGAAGATTTTAAACGTGAACTAAAAAAAAAATATTTTCTGTGGGTGTGAGTGTGAGAGAAACTTAGAGCTGACAGGAGACAGTAAAATATTTGAAAGCACAGCAGAATAAATATAAGTGTGTACAAATCCTTCACACCTCGGAATGAAAAATACAGAGCTGTGAAAGTGTGGGTGTGTGTGTACCATGATGTGAAGACAGAGCTCCTCTAGTGGCACTCGGAGGATCTCCGGTTTTGTGTAATCGTTAAAACTGTTAAACCTGCACACACACACACACACACACACATATACAGTTTACAATTATATGAATCAAAAGTTTCTGAGCAGTCGTGAAGCTCTGATCATTGACCTAATAAATCTAATTAAAATGATTTCACTGAAAATCAAGTGTTCTTATCACTAATGAATCAAATATACAGAATTATTTGAATGAAAATGTGTGAGGCATTCAAATCACAGTCAAGCCGGGACTTGTGATAAAATTTCTGCTGAATGAAGGTGTAAACCCGACTGAGATTTACAGGAGACCTTCAGTGAGCGCTGAGTGGTTCAGCAAAACGTGTAAACTGTGCAAACGTGCGGGGGCCGAGGAGAGTGAAACAAAATAACAAAACTGAAAAGCAAAATTAAAAATCCCCAAAAAACTAAATGAAAAATCAGAAAACATAATAACAAAACCAAAAACAAAATAACGAAACGAGACAATATACAGGAAGTACTGCAGCGACACGGACATTTAAATAACACCTGGCTGACTTCTTGTATGTCTTGAGTGACGCATGTCTCGTCCAATCAGAAATAAGAAGAATGTAATTTGCAAACTATACCTACAGTACTGAATTGTCATTGTGTTGTCTCATCTGGTATTTTGTTTCTGCATATTGTTACTTTGTTTTTCGAGTTTTGTTACTTTGTTTTTCGAGTTTTGTTACTTTGTTTTTCGAGTTTTGTTACTTTGTTTTTCGAGTTTTGTTACTTTGTTTTTCGAGTTTTGTTACTTTGTTTTTCGAGTTTTGTTACTTTGTTTTTCGAGTTTTGTTACTTTGTTTTTCGAGTTTTGTTACTTTGTTTTTCGAGTTTTGTTACTTTGTTTTTCGAGTTTTGTTACTTTGTTTTTCGAGTTTTGTTACTTTGTTTTTCGAGTTTTGTTACTTTGTTTTTCGAGTTTTGTTACTTTGTTTTTCGAGTTTTGTTACTTTGTTTTTCGAGTTTTGTTACTTTGTTTTTCGAGTTTTGTTACTTTGTTTTTCGAGTTTTGTTACTTTGTTTTTCGAGTTTTGTTACTTTGTTTTCGAGTTTTGTTACTTTGTTTTTCAAAGTTGTGACTTTGTTTTTCAAAGTTGTGACTTTGTTTTTCAAAGTTGTGACTTTGTTTTTCAAAGTTGTGACTTTGTTTTTCAAAGTTGTGACTTTGTTTTTCAAAGTTGTGACTTGGTTTTTCAAAGTTGTGACGTGGTTTTTCAAGTTGTGTTACTTTGTTTTTCAAAGCTGTTACTTTGTTTTTCAAAGCTGTTACTTTGTTTTTCAAGTTTTGTTACTTTGTTTTTCAAGTTTTGTTACTTTGTTTTTCAAGTTTTGTTACTTTGTTTTTCAAAGTTTTGTTACTTTGTTTTCAAGTTTTGTTACTTTGTTTTCCAAAGTTGTTACTTTGGTTTTCCAAAGTTGTTACTTTGGTTTTCAAGTTTTGTTACTTTGTTTTTCAAAGTTGTTACTTTGGTTTTCAAGTTTTGTTACTTTGTTTTTCAAAGTTGTTACTTTGTTTTTCATAGTTGTTACTTTGTTTTTCATAGTTGTTACTTTGTTTTTCATAGTTGTTACCTTGTTTTCAAGTTTTGTTACTTTGTTTTTCAAAGCTGTTACTTTGTTTTTCAAAGCTGTTACTTTGTTTTTCAAAGCTGTTACTTTGTTTTTCAAAGCTGTTACTTTGTTTTTCAAAGCTGTTACTTTGTTTTTCAAAGCTGTTACTTTGTTTTTCATAGTTGTTACTTTGTTTTTCATAGTTGTTACTTTGTTTTTCAAGTTTTGTTACTTAGTTTTTCAAAGTTGTTACTTAGTTTTCAAGTTTTGTTACTTTGTTTTTCATAGTTGTTACTTTGTTTTCAAGTTTTGTTACTTTGTTTTTCAAGTTTTGTTACTTTGTTTTTCAAGTTGTTACTTTGTTTTTCAAAGCTGTTACTTTGTTTTCAAGTTTTGTTACTTTGTCTTTCAAGTTTTGTTACTTTGTCTTTCAAAGTTGTTACTTTGTCTTTCAAAGCTGTTACTTTGTCTTTCAAAGCTGTTACTTTGTCTTTCAAAGCTGTTACTTTGTCTTTCATAGTTGTTACTTTGTCTTTCAAAGCTGTTACTTTGTTTTTCGAAGCTGTTACTTTGTTTTTCAAAGCTGTTACTTTGTTTTTCAAAGCTGTTACTTTGTTTTCAAGTTTTGTTACTTTGCCTTTCAAGTTTTGTTACTTTGCCTTTCAAGTTTTGTTACTTTGCCTTTCAAGTTTTGTTACTTTGTTTTTCAAAGTTGTTACTTTGTCTTTCAAAGCTGTTACTTTGTCTTTCAAAGCTGTTACTTTGTCTTTCAAAGCTGTTACTTTGTTTTTCAAAGCTGTTAATTTGTTTTTCAAAGTTAATTTGTTTTTCAAAGTTAATTTGTTTTTCATAGTTGTTACTTTGTTTTTCAAAGTTGTTACTTTGTTTTTCAAAGTTGTTACTTTGTTTTCAAGTTTTGTTACTTTGTTTTTCATAGTTGTTACTTTGTTTTCAAGTTTTGTTACTTTGTTTTTCAAAGTTGTTACTTTGTCTTTCAAAGCTGTTACTTTGTCTTTCAAAGCTGTTACTTTGTCTTTCAAAGCTGTTACTTTGTTTTTCATAGTTGTTACTTTGTTTTTCATAGTTGTTACTTTGCTTTTCAAAGCTGTTACTTTGTTTTTCAAAGCTGTTACTTTGTTTTTCAAAGCTGTTACTTTGTTTGTCAAAGCTGTTACTTTGTTTGTCAAAGCTGTTACTTTGTTTCTTGGTTTTGTTATTTTGTTTTGCACTCAGCCACCGTAAAATATTTTTAAAAGAGACGCATCTGTCTGTGTTAACTGCACACACAATCAATCACCACCACCACTTTGTACATTACAGAAGCTTGGCTGGGAAACTTTTTCCTGACATCACTCCAAGCCATTTCCACATGTTTAGGCCATTAAAAGAGATCCTGGGAGGCCAGCGTGCTAAAACAAAATTAAAAAAACTTTCTACCGTCATGTTATCCAAGCACTAGTAAAACGCTGGGATAAGTGCATTACTGTAAAAGGGGATCATATAGAGAAATGGAGGGAGTTTTAACTCTCATAACTGTTCTGTTATTCTGCACAACCAAAAGTCCTGCTTTGACTCGAACACCCCTAGTATAGTATATAGTAAGTAAATCATGATTCATGTTTATTCTTAAACATGAAACGCTAAATTAGTGGGAATGGTGCAGAAGAGACACACACACACCTGGCTTTAGTGTAGAGCCGGAAGCAGAAACCGTTTCGGACTCGTCCCGCTCGGCCCTGTCTCTGGACCGCGCTCGCTTTGCTCACGAAGGTTTCCACCAGAGAGCTCATCTGACTACCTTCATGATACCTGAACACACAGACACACACACACACACACGCATACAATATTTAACACAACAGCTGATTTAGAACTAATGTTCACCTTTTACATGGCTGCTTTAAATGATCCCTCGTCCACTTCCAAAGTCATGGACTGCCTTAATAATAATAAGAAAATAATTAATCAAATGTACTTTACACTGAAATTATTTTTTTGCTTATATCCCAGTTTGGAAGCTGAGGTCGGAGAGCAGGGCCGGCCAGGACACAGCGCCCCCTGGAGCAGAAAGGGTTAAGAACCTTGTTCAAGGTTTCAACAGTGGCAACCTGGCAGTGCTGGGGCTCGAACCCCCGACCTCCCGATCAGTAACCCAATAACCCACGGCCTCAACCGACCGAGCCACCCCTGGCATTTTAAGGCAGTTAAAAATAATTGTCCTAATTAAAAACATCAAAGTGTTTGAATAACGTGCTGCCTTGCCGATTTTCTTTGGTCTTCCCCGTGTCGATGACGAACACCACGTCTGGAATGGTGACCCCAGTCTCGGCGATGTTTGTAGACAGAACGATCTGAAACACACACACACACACGTTGGATGTTTACACATTTCTGCCCTGATGTATACTGTATACTCGGACCAGACACATGAATCTGTGGCATGCAGTACCTTCCTGACTCCAGCAGGGGGCACTGTAAACGCTGCAGCCTGGTTCTGAGACGAGAGCGTAGAGTGCAGAGCAACCAGTTTATACCTAAGATAGAGAAAATATCATATTTATATATATAAAAAAAGGGTTCATGACAGTTTGTATGAGATTTTCAGCAGAAGAGAGTCTGTACCTGTCCTTACAGTTGAACCTCTTGTCGGTGGTGAGAAGGTCATAGAGCTGCTGGATGTGAGCCAGGCCGGGCAAGAAAAGCAGCACGGCGCCCTCTACTGCCGCAAACTGGGGTGACTTATCTAGAACCCACAACCACAGATTCCTGTTACAGTGACACACATCGTCTGATAACACATCTGTGGGCTACTAATAACACCAGTTTCTGTTGAGAGTTCAGAGAACACCAGCTGCTTCTGTGTGTCAGTGTGTGTCAGTGTGTGTTACCCAGGTAATCGAGCAGCTCCAGGATGAGCTCCATGTTGATCTTGTTGGGGTTCATGTGCTGCAGAGCGTGACGGGTTCGACCGCTGAAGTGATCCAGGTCCGGGCCCAGATCCCAGCATGCCCCGGGGTCGCGCACGATCGTCTCCTGATGACATCACACACACACATACACACGCTCTGTTAAATGTTACATATTTACATGAAATACCAAATTAACAAAAGAGTAAAAAATGACCCGCACTCTCAATTAACTTTTAGAAAAGACGAATTACATAATTTATTGACAATCTCCTCACTTTTCAGTACACTTTGTCCATCCGTCAACAAGCTTTTTTACTCCCTCGTTAAAAAAAAAATCACTACACGCTGCTGTTTTTTCATGCAAATCACAATCGGGGCATTTACCTTTGCTCGCACCACAGTTACTAATGAACTGATGTAACATGTTCACACCTACACAACAGTGACTGATTGCGCTGATGAGACAGTGCGGCCGAGAGAACGTTTAACATAAATGAAGTGCGAATCATTTTTAACTCACCCTCAGATAAACGGGTTTACATCAGGCACCCTCGGAAACCCTTTGAAAGAAGGTTTTTAAAAAAAAGAAGGTTCTAAAAAAAGAAGGTTCTAAAAAAAATTCTAAAAAAAAGAAGGTTCTAAAAAAAGGTTTTAAAAAAAGTTCTAAAAAAAAAACAAGGTTCTAAAAAACGTTCTAAAAAAAGAAGGTTCTAAAAAAAGTTCTAAAAAAAAGAAGGTTCTAAAAAAGGTTAAAAAAAGTTCTAAAAAAAGAAGGTTCTAAAAAAAGAAGGTTCTAAAAAAAAGGTTTAAAAAAGTTCTAAAAAAAGAAGGTTCTAAAAAAAGAAGGTTCTAAAAAAAAGGTTTAAAAAAGTTCTTAAAAAAAGACGGTTCTGAAAAAAGGTTTTAAAAAAAAGTTCTAAAAAGAAGAAGGTTTTAAAAAAAGGTTTTAAAAAAGTTCTAAAAAAAAGAAGGTTTAAAAAAAAAGGTTTTTAAAAAAGAAGATTAAAAAAGTTTTTTAAAAAGTTCTAAAAAAGGTTTTTAAAAAAGAAGGTTCTAAAAAAAGAAGATTTTAAAAAAAGTAAAAAAAAAAAAAGAAAGTTCTTAAAAAAGGTTTTAAAAAAAAAAAAAGTCTAGTTATCGGGGACCTATTACGCAAAATTCACCTCGGACAATTTTTCCCCCCTTTTCCATTTTTCTATTAGCCAAAGTTTAAACGATCTGTTTCCCCCCTAATGTGACCTCAGATAAGAAAACTCCCCCAGTTCTCATTTCTCAGCTCTGCTGTTCTGGGCGGGGTGAGGCGGGGTGAGGCGTGGCAGGGCGGGGCTTTGTACCTGGTACTGCACAGCTCGTCCTCCTTTCTGTGAGACAGACACACTGATCTCCTCCTCTTCCTCCACAAATCTCTGAGCGTACTCCGAGTCCTGTTCCAACACATAGCCCGTCTCCTCCACTATGTCCTCCAAGTGAAACACCTAAAACACATACACACACTTTCATAATCACACTCAGGCGCTGCACTACAGCACATGCTTTAATGTTTTCCTCCTCCTGCATCAGACTGACCTCTACAGGGAAGGTCTTGCCCGGGATGGTGATGACGGGACAGCGGTTAAAGTAGAGAGCGAATTTGTCGCAGTCCACCGTGGCGCTCATGAGGATGAGGTGCAGGTTGGAGCGCTTGTGAATCACGTCCTTGAGGATGCGCAAAAGGAAATCCGACTGCACGCTGCGCTCGTGGACCTACACACACACACACACACACACACATACACACTCATTGTGCATCGGAGTACTTACTGTGACTCATACATGCATGCGTGTGTGTGTGTGTGTGTGTGCGTGTTCACCTCATCGACGATGACGTGTGTGATGGAAGACAGGAGCGGATCTTGTTGTAATTTCCTCAGCAGGACGCCAGTGGTGCAGTAAAGGAGGCGTGTGGACGCACTGGAACGGTTCTCCAAGCGCATCTGATATCCACACAGCGAGTTCTGCAAACACACACACGTATGAAATATAAAAGTCGTTCAAACGTTCCATACGTTTCAGTGTATTCTGATGAATTTCTACGAGTTAGGGAGGACTAATGAGACTGAAGCCTCTGATTCCTTTCTCACCCTGCTCCCCGGTTGGTCCTCGCTCCCCAGCTCCTGGTTAACCCTGATGGCGAGGCTCATGGTTGAGATCCTCCTCGGCTGAGTCACCACTACGTTACACCTCCCGGGTTTCCGCTCCTCTCTTCCCAGCACGTCCTCCAGGAGGAACTGGGGGATTTGGGTGCTTTTTCCGCTTCCCGTCTCTCCCGCGATGACCACCACGCGGTGGCGCTGTAGAGCCTCGACCACCCGCGAGCGGTGCTGAAACACGGGGAGCCGCCGGCGCTCGGCCAACAACCTGCGGCAACACAAATCACGTTTGCTGTAGTCTGTATTAAGGGGAATTATTGGATTGTTGAATGGAAAAAATACTCAAAAGTGATTGGTTGGCATTTTCGTCCATCAGGACACGACGCTACAATTCTCAGCGATGCTTAAAAAAAAAGATTTAATCGAAAGAACACAATGAAATCAGGATCCTGTCCGGAGAATGCTGCACATGAAAAAACTCAGAGACTAGGAGAGATGCTACCGCCACCACGCTTCACTATACTTTAGACATTGTTGCATGTGGGTAAGGGGGTGAATACTTATGCAAACCAAGGAATAAATCATATATAACATTTTAATATATATATATATTTTCTTACACACCTGAGTGCTAGCTCGGAGTCACGCAGCTGTAAAAACAGCGAGCGCGACGTCTCTTCCTCCTCCTGCTTCTCGTTCTTCCTGTCCTCTTTCTCCTCGTCCTCCGCGTCCGCCAGAGCTTCCCATGAGTCCTCGGGCACGTGTGAGGGGCCCGGGTCCGTGGCGCACGGTTCCGCCCGGGGCTGCTGCTGTTTGACCCGGGCGAGGAGGCGGGAGACGAACTGGTCACGTGGTTTGTTAATGGCCGAGCGAGTGCGCTCTTCCTGCTGCTGCTCTCCGTCACGCCACTCCAACCAAACGTCCCGGTACGGAGGAGGGAGGAGCTGATGGACAGACTGAGGACGGGAGAAATGACAAGGACGGGGTGTTTAGATACGCGTCTCACGCGCTGGATCCGTCTCGGCTTTAGAGGGACGCTCCACCCACCTGTCCTTTCACCAGGGTGTAGAGAGCGAGCGTGGCTCCCAAGTGCTGCGCCTGCATGCTGTCCTCCGTCACGATGGTGGGACAAACCTCCAACACGTCATCGGGCCTCTGAATGCGCACCCTGACACACACGCACACAAAAGAGGAAATATACAGGAGTTGGATGAACAGTAACCAAAACATATAACTCTTTACAGACTCCAAGAGTAAACGCAGTAAAACGTTGCAGTTCCTCTGTAATCCTGCAGGTGGCATGCTCTAAACTAATCACATTAGCAGGCTGCACGTCATCCTGTGTGGCAGCGAATTATTTGTTGTATTTTAAAAATTGTTACAAAATCTTAAAAACAAACAACAACAAAAATTCAAAATACAAAATCGTGATGCGTTTAGAATCGTAATACAGAACGAATCAGCACTTAGTCATCATGATTATATATGACTATATTATTTGATACGCCATGCCATATCACGTCATCTCTATCCTACTATATTTTGCATCGTCGCACCAAACCAAAAGCCAAACGTTTGTGCAGCAAAAATGTACTGATGTCAGCTGATTTGTTTATTTATTTATTCTTATTTTAAACACGGTTATATCAAACCTTCTGTTGGTCTCATCAGCGCTTTCCGTTCAGGCTACTGCGGTGCGAACAAAATGGACGCCTCACTTGTGATTTTCACAAAACAAAAGCAGCGTGCAGAGATTTTGTTTTTGTGGTCTGAGGGTGTACCCGGTGCCGAAACATCTTACAGAAGAGCACAAATTCAGACTGACACGCTAAGGAAGCTGAAAGTTTCTTATGGAGATTCGTTACCAGACACGAGACACCGAATCATCACTGCGAGCCTGAGAGTAAACTGAACGGAAACATCCTCACCCCCCCCCCCCGGATTTTCTCCCTAATTTAGTCGTGTCCAATTCCTCCCTGTCACTAGGGGGCTCCACATTAAGGCTACTACTACCACTCAGTCGGGAGGGCCGAAGACGTTCACGCGTTTCCTCCAAACCATGTGACGCCAGCCGACCGCATCTTTTTGAACTGCTCGCTCGTGCACCGTTGGAGGCGGAGTGACACCCTCGCCCCTGATTGGCTGTAGAGCCGTGATTAATGTGGGAGCACCAAGTACCTCTCCTCCCTCCCCTCTGAGAGAGCTCGGCCAATCAGCTCTCTCTAGACCTCCGGCTGCGAGAGGTTACAGCATCACCCGGGAATCGAACTGGCGCTCTCCAGGAACAGCTGGAAAATTCATCAATGCTTACAGTTTTCTGGGATTCTCAAGGGCCAGAAGTATTGGAACATCATGAAAAAGGTTCAACAATCAACGGTGCTCGTTACAGCGAGACGCTTATTGAAGAGCTGAAGACCTGAACTTCAGATTAAACGCAGAGGACATGACGATGCCCATCCCACACTGTCGACTTTGTTTTGAGGCGTCCTCCCTACAGTCCTGATCCCACTCCATCAGACTTCCACCTGTTCGGTCCCCTGAAAGCAGGACGAAGGACGAGGACGAAGATTCACTCCCGATGAAGGAGTGGGGACAGCGGTGCATTTGTGGCTCGCTGCTCAGACGTAAACTTTTTTAATGAGGGAAAACGAACGTTTGTTGGCAGATGGACAAAGTGTATTAAAAAGCGAGGGGATTACGGCGAGAAATTATGAATTTGTCGTTTCTAAATATTAAAACGAATTCCACAGCCAGAATGCGGATCATTTTGGACTCACCCTCGTATTACTGTGCAGAAATGCGTTATTTGTGTGTCTCACTTGCACTTCCAGTGTCTCCCAGCTTGGACTTTCTGGAAGGACGGCGCCGGGCTTTTAGGCAGGTTCTTCCTGCACCAGTCGATCAGGAACTGTTTGGGCGACTTTCCCGTCCAGCTGCGACCCGTGTAGTCGAAATCACGGACGTCCTTCGGCTCCTTCTTCGCCCTTTCGGCTGAAATCCGGACGCAGAGGTCATCGATTTCACATGGATATACGTGTACTGTACAGCGCATCGATGGTAAAGGGTTATACGGTACTCACGTTTCTCAGCGGGCGTTTGATTGACTTGCTCGAACATGTTGAAGTTGAGCTCGTCGTTCGCGGCGACCGCGGGAGAAGGTTTCTTCTCTGCCCTTGGAGCCTCGGTCACTTTGATCTCCGGGTTAAACAGCGGGTGAGACTCCAACGGCTTCATCTCTAAACGGAACAGAGAGGCCTCGGTTGATAGAGTATATGGCCATGACGGCGATAGACGTCTGAGATAGTCACACATACAAGATTAAACATACAAGATCGGCTATTCCTTTTGTTCTCTCTGTTCTTCTGCAACCAGCTCGAACCTCTAATCACAACTCTGATCAACACACGAGACTATGAAAAATAATTAAAAAAAAAAATATATATATATATATATATATATATATATATATATATATATATATATATATATATATATATACACACATTTTTTTTTATGTTAATATCTCATCTTAAATATTTCATGGCATTTTCAAGCTTATTTACAAAATTTTGCTCCGTTAAATTTGTGTCCTTCACAGCCTACATGCAAAACCTTCCTGGTCCACTAGGGGTCAGAAACCTTAAACACTCAAAGAGCCATTTTGGAGCCGTTTCCCACGGGAAAACACTGGAAGCCAACGTTTAAAAACTAACTGAAATAAAATACATTTAAATGAAATGCTCATTATTTATTTCCCATGGCAATTTCAAGCTTATTTACAAAATTCTGCTCCATTAAATTTGTCTACTTCACAGCCTACATGCAATACCTTCATGATCCACTAGGGGTCAGAAAGCTTAAACACTCAAAGAACCATTTTGGAGGCGTTTCCCATGGAACGAATAACTCTACTTTTTGCTTTGGTACATTTCTACATGATGTTGCGTTACATAACCGCAGTGGCGTGTAGTATTTTGAAACAGAAATGTTCACTTTCTCTACTTTTACTCCAAAGCAAATATAAATGGAGAACCTTTACCTGAGCGATATTTTCCCTACAGTACCTCTACTTTGACTTAAGTACAGGACTTGTGAACTTTACCCACTACTGGTTAAACCATAAGGTGCCATCACTTTTGCACTAACTAAATGGTCAGTCGTTCACAGTGGTCGACGTCCTCCACAGTTGTAACTAATTTGTCAAACTGGTGTGTGTGTTTGTGTGTGTGTACCCTGCTGTATGACCCGGATCCGGTCCTGCGCACTCCGCTGTCCCACTTTGTCCTTCTTGGCTTTGGCGTCCGAGGCCATCTCCTTCGCGTCGTACAGCTGAGCCGTTAGCGTCAGGTAGCTCTCGTTCTGGAGAGAGAGAGCAGGTCATATTCCTCATCATCATATCATCACACACGGCCTCAATCTTAATAAGATTAAAGCGGATCATCCGGAAGCTCATGGAAAGTGTTTTGACTAACAGGATCAAATTTCTTGTCCGTCTCTGGGCTGCGAGCTTCGTCTCCGTTCCTCTCCTCCTCTTCCTCGCTGCTCTCCTCCTCGTTCTGTTCTGCGTATCTCAGAATCCATTCCTTCATACTCGTTCCGTCTTCCTTCACCTGCAACAGTTCAGGTCACAATTCACTTCAGATCTAATCCCCAAAGGAGCAAAATCTGTGACGGCTTTCAACACATCGATACACAATGTCAGGGTTTTAAATGTATTTTATTTTGTTTAAATCTAGTATTTATGCAGAAAACGTTCTTTTAGCACTAAAATAAAAAAAAATCTATTATTTAGATTTTAATCTTTATTATTCATCAGGATTTAGATTCAACTCAATTTTGTTCAGATTTAAATCTTTACATTAAGATTCGATTTAACTCTTTGGTTTACTCACTCACTCATCTATGCCGCTTAATCCTTTATTCAGGGTCAGGGTCACTATCCCGGAAGACTTAGGGCACATGGCAGGGTACACCCTGGATCCATTACACACATACACACATCAGGGCACAGACACACACATACACTCACTCATTCACACACTACGGGCAATTTGGGAACGCCAATTAACCTAACCTGCATGTCTTTGGACTGTGGGAGGAAACCGGAGTACCCGGAGGAAACCCACCAAGCACCAAACTCCATGACGGGAATCGAGCCTGGCCTGGGATCAAACCTGGACCCTGGGTGCTAACCACTACACCACCGTGCCGCCTCTCTTTGGTTTAGACTTTATTTAATTAGATAAGATCAATTAGATCTTTTTTACTTAGATTAGAAGTTGAATTGGTTGCACTTGGATCAGGATTTAGATTTTAATCTTTTTTGGATTCAGGTCAGGATTTAAATTGGATCCTTTTTTATTTGAATCAGGATTTAGATTAGAATATTTTTGTATCCAGATGAGGATTTAGATTAGAATATTTTTGTATCCAGATGAGGATTTAGATCTGAATCTTTCTGCGTTTGGATCAGGATTAAGATCTGAATCTTTCTCCGTTTGGATCAGGAGTAAGATCTGAATCTTTCTCCGTTTGGATCAGGAGTAAGATCTGAATCTTTCTCCGTTTGGATCAGGAGTAAGATCTGAATCTTTCTCCGTTTGGATCAGGAGTAAGATCTGAATCTTTCTCCATTTGGATCAGGAGTAAGATCTGAATCTTTCTCCGTTTGGATCAGGAGTAAGATCTGAATCTTTCTCCGTTTGGATCAGGATTAAGATCTGAATCTTTCTCCGTTTGGATCAGGAGTAAGATCTGAATCTTTCTCCGTTTGGATCAGGAGTAAGATCTGAATCTTTCTCCGTTTGGATCAGGAGTAAGATCTGAATCTTTCTCCGTTTGGATCAGGAGTAAGATCTGAATCTTTCTCCGTTTGGATCAGGAGTAAGATCTGAATCTTTCTCCGTTTGGATCAGGAGTAAGATCTGAATCTTTCTCCGTTTGGATCAGGAGTAAGATCTGAATCTTTCTCCGTTTGGATCAGGAGTAAGATCTAAATCTTTCTCCGTTTGGATCAGGATTTATATCTAAATCTTTCTGCGTTTGGATCAGGATTTAGATCTGAATCTTTCTGCATTCGGATCAGGATTAAGATCTGAATCTTTCTGCCTTCACATTTATATCTGAACTTTTCTGCATTCGGATCAGGATTTCAAATCTGAATCTTTTTCAGAAATAAATCCTGCTCTTATTCCCTCCTGCAGAACAGCGGTGTCTGAGCTGAGGTGTATTTGGGGTCTGTAGGTGTTTGACCTTGGCTCGCTGCTGTTCCTCAGGTTTGGGGATCTTGGGTTGGCTCTCAGCTCGGCTTTTCTCTTGTTGCTGGTCCTGAAACTTGGCTCGGCTCTTGCTGCGCTCCTGTTCGCGTAAACTCTGGCTGAAGCCCTCCGGCAGCTCGTCTTTCACAGGGAGAACAAAGAACCAGTGAGAAGGTTTAAACCAGTTTGTGTGATTGTGTGACTTTTATAGGCTAAGAAGCTTCTTTTGGCCTAAAAAGTGAACGTACATGTTTATTACCAAAATCTCATTCATATACAACCATATTGGCATGTGTGTGTGACATCAGGTTTTACCGTCTCTGAGATTGAGACAGAGCCAGTCGAGCGCTGAATGGAGGTCGCCTCCGTACAGCACGCTGCTCTTCATGGCCTCCTCGATGTGCTGCGTCTTGAAGCCGAACTTCTGCAGAGCCGTGTACAGATCCTACACACACACACACGCACACGCGCACACGCACACGCACACGCACACACAATCCACATGTTTTTAGACCAACTCTCTCTTAAACACACGCAAACACACTTATTCACCTCTAGGGGGCAACGTAGTAATTGATCCACTTAAAAGATGATTTTTTTGGGAGGAAACACCGAGAACCCAGAGGAAACCCACACACCGGAGACACCAAGTAAGAGATGTTCCTCACCAGCAGCTTCTTAGAAGTAATTCTGCCGGATATAGGTCCTCTCTCCGCATGCTCCTCTCTGTGCTCGTTAATCAGCTTGATGATCTTCTTCTCCAGGTCAGGATGAAGAACAACCTTCAGAGAGAGAGAGAGAGAGAGAGAGAGAGAGAGAGATCTGATATGATCAGACAATTGTATTTATATATTTTTTTTTAATTTATAAAAATAAATAAAACTCCATAGATGTGATAATCTGGTCATTCAGTACATTGAGGTCATCAGCTGATTTCATTTTATTGCCACATAGCGTTGCTGAGTCTAGACTTTAGCGACTGAAGCAACCCCAGAACCATAACACTGTCTATAGAAGCTTGTACAGTGCACACTATGCATCGCTTCATGTGCTTCAGTTCTTACCCTGACACACCCATCACTCTGGAATAGACTCAAACTGAAGATCACATGACCTTTTTTCATTGCTCCAAAATCCGATCTTTACGCTCCTTAGGAAATTCACGTCTTTTTGTTTTCTGATGAGTTTCACTAACAAGTTGTTCTTCCTTTCACTATTAACCACAGCTCTGGTTTTTACCACGAACTTCACCAAGCGATTAAGTGCTTTTGTTTTCCCCCCGGCCACATTTCTTCAGCACTGTCCTTCCAGATTTTGATGATGTGTCAAAGGTTCTTAAACAAGTTTCAGTAATATCACTTGTTTCAAATCACAGTTGTTTTCTGTGCTTGATGCAGCCCAATAAATTGATCGTTCTGAAAAGGCGAAGAAATAGAGAGAGAGACTGACATGCAGAAAGCGAGACAGCGCTAGAGAGAGAGAGACAAGCAGAGAGAGACAAGGAGAAAGAACCAAAGAGAAAAAGAGAGAGAAAGAGAGAGGAAAACAGAGACAGAGAAATATATTCAGAGAGACAGGAAGAGATACAAATAGGAAGATCTAAAGAGAGGTCGAAAGAGGTGTATGTGCGGAATCAAGATGGACAAAAAGAGAGAGACACACAAATATGATGATACAGTCAGAAAGATATATACATAGGTGAGTGAGTGTGTGTGTGTGTGTGTGTGTGTGTGTGTGTGTGTGTGTGTGTTCTGACTTTGAGCACTGTCTGGTCTCCAGATGCACCGCTGTCTCCCTGACATGAGCTGTTGCTTGAGAGGCTGTAGGTCTTTGGTGCTGGAAACAGAAAAGGAGAGAGACAGAGTGAGATCCTGCAGAGTGCTCACACTGAGGGAGTGCTCACACTGAGGGAGTGCTCACATACTAGCAGTGTTTACACTATGGACTGTTCACACTGTGGATGCGGATCAGAATCAGACCTTTAGTTTTGCTGCAGTTTGCTTTCTGCTGTTGAGGTTGTTGTTGAGGTTGTAGTTGAGGTTGTAGTTGCTGTTGTTGGTGTGATTGTTGATGTGGTTGTTTCTTTGCTGCAGCATCTGGAGCTCCGGCCGCTGATCCGCCAGACGCGGATTTCTTCTTCTTCCCGCCCATGAAGATCTCAGAACCAGCACTCGGGACTCAAAACCCAGAACCGGACTGTACGATTAAAAACCTCAGTATGAAATCGGAACGCTCCGCCGGTCCACGCACAGCGCTGTACAAGAGTGAAGCCGGCAACGTTCCTACATAGTTACAAATGTCAAAATAAAAGATTTCAATTCATTTATTTTTAAACAATAAATATTTATATTTCAGCACAAACTTGTTACATTTGGTCAGTCTCGCGTCTTTTAAGGGGGAAATAGATAATATATGTCAATGTATGTCATCATAAAGGATTTTGAACCCTCATGAGCGGTTAGGATTGTTATCGATAATATACCTTAAACAAACAATCTACTATATTTACTGTAATTATCCTCTAACAAATAGTTGTATAAATATTATTCTGTAAAGTCCTTTATATCTATAGTTTTTTAAGGTATTGTACAAAAAAGTTTGTTGTCAGATATTCTTGCTTCTATGCAAAGTTTGTTTCCTAGCTTGCATTTTTGTTTTGTTTGTTTGTTTGTTTGTTTGTTGCTTTGACCACGGGAAGGAGTCTGAGAAGAAATATTTTGTAATAAATGTCTAAATGTATTCTTCATACTTGCTATTTAATTATTTTTCCATAATAAATGTAAATATCATAATTGTATATCCTTCTTTCCTGTGCGTCCTGTCGTACAGATTTTAGTTTTAGTTTTTGGTGCGCCTTTACAGTTTCCCCCCTTTTTATCATGTTATTAATTTATTTTATCTTTTTTTTTTTTTTGTCTGCTGCTATTTGCAATGATGTGTTCATTCATAA
Organism: Clarias magur; assembly: GCA_013621035.1. Taxonomy (NCBI): domain Eukaryota; kingdom Metazoa; phylum Chordata; class Actinopteri; order Siluriformes; family Clariidae; genus Clarias; species Clarias magur. Next base: position 785,731 of record QNUK01000150.1, read on the forward strand.
TTAACTTAAGTTTTAATTTAAGTTCAGTTAAGCCTTTATTTGTCACATATACAGTACTGCACAGGGAAATTCTTTTTTCATATATCCCACATAACTGGAGACGGAGCTCAGGGTCAGCAATGATGATACAGCACCCTTGTAATTTATGAATATTTAATTATTAATAAACATGATTTCTAGTAATAAACTATAATTATTTTTTATGAATGCAGTAACTTTAATTAGTTAAATAATTTAGCATAATATATAATCCTTACAACATTTTACTGTTCAAAGTAATTACAAAGAAAGAAGACTTTTATTATGTATATTTTCTTGGTTCTTACTATTCGTTAACAAGCGCGTTTTTTTTTTTACTTCCGCCCGCTTGCGCAGAGCATTGTGGGATTTGAGTCTTCCTCGCGGTGGAAACATGGCGGACGCCTTCGGAGATGATTTGTTCAGCGTTTTTGATGATGAACAGTCGACTTCTACTAAAAAGACGAGCTCGAAACTCGAGTCCCTGGTCGGGTATGTTGTAAGTCTGTCTGTAATGTGCGTTATTGCGCTTTATAACGCGTTATTTTGCCATTACGCGTGTTTATTTACTGAAACGGCTAGCGCACGCGACTGGTCGCTAACGGTTTAGCATGGCATCTTTATTGCGTCAAGTTTATTAGATTACGTTTGAATTAAATGTACCCGCGTAAATAAATGTGATTTGTTATTGTGAGTTAGAAAAAAACGTTAAAAAAAAAAACGGTCAGCACAGAAAGTGAATTTAAAAAGTGTACAGTCTTCTCAAGGAACGGCTTGGTTTCTGTTCTGGAAACGAGTCATTCGCCAACGAACCGACTCTTCTAAATGAATCGACGCGTTTTTCTTACTTTTTGTAGCTTTTTTCTGTAACGCGAACAAGGAAATTTATTTTCCGTATTGGAGTTGCATGAAGTCGAAAGAGTCGAGCTGAGTCGAATGAATATTTGACACATTATTTGACTCGCTTATTCTGACTTAAGAGCCAGAGTTTCAGTCAAATTGCTAATAAATGAACATATTTTACAGAGTTTGGATTATAAACCTTAATGCTGTTGTCTCACCTGGTCGTATTTATATAAATAAAAGGGAGATTTTCTTTTTACAGCGTCAGAGTTCGCTCTTTCAGTCATATCTCTACGTTTCATACACTAAAGGACCAGGAACCAGTTTCATAAAATTGTCTGTCAGAATTTACAGAATTTGATCAAATGTTTGCAGTACTTGGATATCTGCTTGAAGTTTACCCTGCACCATAAATGAAATCAAAATGTTGAGTAAAAGTGACAATGTTATAAACAGTTATGTGCTGGATTTAATAATCTGCTTAAAAATAAGCTACTAATAAGCTACTCGCTCAATGTAAACATGCATCTGAACCAATAGATATTAATTACGAAAGCTAAACTTAATATTTTTACTGAAATAACAGTTGTATAATTACATTTTAATGCGCTGGAATCGTTTTAAGAAAAAACTTCATCTCATTTTTTGAGTTCTCATCTGTGATTCACTCTCCGATTACTGAACAGCGAGTGTATTTATCTTATGACAAAAGGACAATTTAACGTGAACATAAACTTTTCTACATCCTTTTCTTCCCTTTGTTAGTAATAAGCTGAGATGACAGGAGATTTTATTTTAAGGTTTTATTTAAAGGAGACCTATTTTACAAAATTAAGTGAAATTACAGATTTAGGGGTTCGTACTTTGTTGCAGGAAGAGATGTACGTGGGCTTCAACCCGTAATATCACTAATCGCATTAAATTAGCGTTAAACTAACTGACTAGCGTTAGTAAGCATTAAAGAGATTGTAGAAAGAGTTAAAGGTTAAAGCTAAAAATAATCGGATCTTTAATGTAATCAGTGACATTATTTCAGGTTGAAGCCCACGTGCATGTGTCTGTCTTTCTGTACGGCAGAACTCTCTAACTTATTAACACAAGTAAAATAAAATGTTGTAACGTGGTATATCTTGTGGCTTGTTTACACCGTGTTGTACTTCTTCTGCTGTCAGCCAAAAATCACAGATGAGAAAGTAGCTTGGGATTCGCTTCACAGACGAACATGAAAAATCCACTGTCCTGGAAAGCTGTGTGTCAGATGAAGACTTTAGAAGGGGCAACTCTCTTTCACTTTCCTTCATGCTTAACTTGATTGTCTTTGTTGTTTTTTGGTTATCATTTCTTTCCTCAGGAAAACAGCTGGCACACATGGCAGAGAAAAGACAGAATCTCCGCCTGCGGCAAAGATGAAACGAGAGACGGAGAACGACGGCACTGACGAGGTGCCATTCGGGAAAAAGGCCAAACTGGATTCGGTGTTATCAGAAGAGATCAAGTATGTTTGCACTGTTTCATGTGTTAGTGTTAGACGTATGAAGGTAAATTATGATTCAGCATGTCTGCTCACTCACTAGTGGTGATCAGCATCTGGATGAATTCACATATAATTTTTTTGGAGAACTAAGATATTTATGGCTGTGTGTTTCTTTGTCTTTTTTTCAGTCTTGCAGACTTGATGCCTAAAGTTAAAGTGGAGCCGGTTGAGACGGTGGAGGGCTGCACGCATGAGGTGACCTAATAAACACACAATGACACAGGACAAACTGATAGAAAAAAGATATGTTAAATAATGCTTAAACATGTTCTTAATGAGTTTTATATCCATATCCTCCTGTCCTGTAGGTGGCGCTGCCGGCAGATCAGGAATACACACAACTGAAACCACGAGTAGGAAAAGCAGCCAAGGTAACCCACTCCTGTTCAGTCATCTCTTTATTAAAGCATCCAAAACATCACTTCTGATCTGGATGTCTCGTGACGATGGCAGAGGCTTTAGACATGAAACTTTGCATTTCAGTTTTCTGATACGTCATGTAGAAGAGAAGTCATCAATACTTTTACAACGTGTAAATCTTACTGCTAGCTGAATGTCACGAACATGTAGAACCCACAAAACGTGCTTATTATTATTGGTCACAGACCTAAAACATTACTTTTTTTTATTTATTTATTTTTTATCTGCCATTTCTTTGCCAAACCATTCCATGTTTTCTGTTACATTTTGTGGCAACATGCAGCTGCTTCCTGACCCGACCATCAGTACGATTTCAGTTCTTTGCTCTTTTGTCAAACACATCTTTTAAAAAGTATTAAATTTTCTATGTCTGGAAACTTATGGTCTACTTTGTGTTTTAATAAACAAAGTAATACAGAAGATGGCTATTAGATGCTCCGGAGTATAAGTGCTGTGTGCTCTGACAAACAGACATGTTTATACACTAGAGTATTTATTCATTTAATCATTTTTTTTAACGTGGTCTTATTCTTCACCTTCACTACTATTGTGTTGATGATAATGAAAAAGTTGCATATCTGAGAAATGACACGTACTCGTGTATGAAAACAATGTTTCTGTATTTAAGAATGGTTTTTGTGTGGTCTTCAGCGTGTACCAGTTCATAGATAAACAGATCAGTAGTGATGGATCTCTCTCCCTCTCCCCAACCCCATACAGGAGTACCCTTTCATTCTGGACCCTTTTCAGCGCGAGGCCATTCTGTGCATCGATAACAACCAGTCTGTCCTCGTCTCCGCTCACACCTCAGCCGGCAAAACCGTGTGTGCAGAGTGAGTTTAAAATAAAGTGCCATACAGAGGATTTATTGTGTCGCCTCCTTGTGAAGCAAAAACGACACATAGGGATCAGCATCCGTCCATCAGCTCACTTATCTTCTACCTGTAACTCCTCTTAAACCATTTGCTCAGGGATTAGGAATAAATTAATAAACTTCACATCACTAACAGTAACTAAATATTTTTATGCCACAACAAATTTGACCAAAACACATTTTGTTTTCTTTCTTTTTTTTTTTTTAGAAAGCATTTTTTTTTTTTTTGACATACCATGTCCTGTAGTTCGGTGGTGTATATAATTTTATTTACGTGTGTGTAGGTACGCCATTGCTCTGGCTCTGAGGGAGAAGCAGCGTGTGATCTTCACCAGCCCCATCAAAGCCCTGAGTAATCAGAAATACAGAGAGATGTACGAGGAGTTCCAGGATGTCGGGCTGATGACCGGAGACGTGACGATTAACCCCACTGCCTCCTGCCTCGTCATGACCACGGAGGTACATCTCTCTCTCTTTCAGCTGCTGTTCTATTCGCTGGCATGTCTATAGTGAAACACATTCTTCTTTGCTTTGGTTTGTCACAGATTTTGAGGAGCATGCTGTACCGGGGTTCAGAGGTCATGCGTGAGGTGGCCTGGGTCATATTTGATGAGATTCATTACATGAGAGACTCAGGTGAGTGAAATAAGTAATGGGGATGCGGAGGGGGGGGGCGTGTATCGAAATTCAATATACGCAATATAAATGACACGATTTATATTGCTTGGTCTCGCACTACATACTGCGGTTTCATTACACGGTCAGTTACTTAAAATTTTTGTCGTCATGATAACAGAAGTGATTAGAGATCCACAGTCCTCCAAAGACGAAAGCTTTTCCTCGCTTATTCCCTAGACTTTCGACAGAGGGCGCAACCTGCTTTTTTTTTAATACAGTGACTCTCACTTGTTGACCTTTTAACTGGATGAACTGTCGGCTCTGTTTTGAGGTTTAGACTATTTTAAATTTAATTTAAATTACAGATTTAATTCGGGTATATATTATTGTACTATCTGTTTAATATAGGTTTTTTCCCCCCTTCTGTTTATATTAGTTTAAACAGTGCAGCTTAATTTCGTGCAGCATCACTGTACACTTTTGAATGTTAATTTATGTACTATGTAATGTGTATGTTCAAGTATATAATATTTAAGGAAACTTTACATTTGTGTGTTTTGTAGCTAAAATTATACAATCTTGCTATTTTTCTAAAATCTTGCAGATTGCATGATCTAAACTATTCACACATCACAGCATCCTGTGTGATTGGAGCAAATTGTTACTGAGCTTGGTTGAAATTGAAAAATCTGAAATTGAATATCGAACTGGACATTTTTATATAATCATGATGCTCACAGACTTGCAATACAGATTGATTCGGCACCATGATATCGTATCGGGACGTCCCCTGTGATTCCTGTCTCTAACATTATCTTCAGTGTGATGTGTTTTAAATGACTTGTTATTCCTGAGTTACTTTGCGGAATATGATGGTTTTAGGACACTTTCCACTGCATTAAAAAAATTTTTTTTTACATTTTTTTAATTTCTTCTCAATTGAAGTTTGTCATGTTACACTTAATTTGCCATAGGTCTCAGGAACACAGCTTTCCCAGAAGGCATTTGCTGTCTAATGTGATTTTCTGTTTTTATTTTCAGAGCGAGGCGTGGTATGGGAGGAGACCATCATCCTTCTGCCCGATAACGTACATTATGTCTTCCTGTCGGCGACCATCCCCAACGCACGGCAGTTCGCAGAGTGGATCTGTCACCTGCACGCACAGGCACGGACACCCCTACAGCTCAACACAGCCGTGTCTGATTTAAATTAGATTTTTATTAGAAGCTGTTCTCTACCTGTTTATAAATAAGAGAGGAGTTAAGAATTGATTAACTGGTAGTGCGACTAGCAGTCAAATCATGATCTACATGGCATGACTAAAAGTTTGTGTTCACAAGACCATCTCACACGCATGCGTTTGTTGAACGTCTCATTTCAGATTCATTCCCTTTTTCAACCTTCCTAATAAGCTCCACTTTTCTGGAAAGGTTTTCCCCCACTAGACTAGACTGAAGTTTGTGATCATTCAGCAAGAGTGTTACTGAGAACAGGCACGGATGTAGTGTGAGGAGGCTTCAGTTAGACTTCATCACTAAGGAGTTCAGTCAGGACTCAACAAACAATGTCATGAACAGTATTACAGGTCGTCCCCGACTTATGAACGAGTTCGATTCCGGGAGCATGTTTGTAAGTCGGATTTGTTCTCAAGTCTGACAAAGTGAGTCGTGCACGCCTTCGAGATGAAAATGTAAAGCCAATACATTTGACTAAATCTCCATCCCCATTCCCAACACTGCCATCATGTGGCCAAAAACCATAACCATGCCTAAGGAAATTAATCTGGCACGTCGAATGTAACAGTGTTGTCTTTAAATCTCGAGAGGAATCTCGGACGCCATTTTGTCTCTGTTTTCCACTATATTGGACTGTGACAGTCAGACATTACAGGTCAGACATTTTTCTATCATCGTGCTTCCGGACTGAATCATTGAAACCGGTTAGGCCGACTAATTTCTCCCGCACCCCCACACGCATACGTACAATATAGCAGATTTTAGACATTTTATACATTCACTTACACTTATTGTATATAATTGTAGATATCGGTATCTGGTTCACTGCATTGTCAATTTTTTTTGTACAATACACGCAAGCTACTTGCGGAAGTAGAACTGCGGTCTGTTTGTATCTGTGGAAATCCGTAACTCGAATGTTCGTAAGTCCGCTACTACCTGTCGCTCCAGCAGCAATGCCAAATTAAAAACCTTCCAGCATACAAAGACGTTCTGTACAGTTATGTGATTTTCATCTTTGTAGCAACAACTTGATTAGAAACCACACGTGGATGTGATGTTTACGGGTGCACATACTTTTATCCATATGGAATTCAAAAGTCTAATTTCTGAAAAATTGTTTATTAAATAGCTGAATAGATCTAAAGTTAAGCAATAGTAATGCATTTCAGGGTCGTGTCTTAAACTCTTTACGATTGCAGAGGTTTTCTTTTTTTTAAATTTTTTTTTTTTATTCAGTCTCGCAAATTTGAGCTCAGTTTTAGAAAATCTGCTCCTGTAATGTAAATGTCTCTTTTTAAGTTAAATTTTATTTTCTTCCTTTCTTCCACATTAAGCAGGCACGTGCGTGAAAATCATTTCTTTTAAATAATCTGTTTTTATTTTCCCCTCTGTTCAGCCATGCCACGTGGTGTATACAGACTACAGACCCACTCCACTGCAGCACTACATCTTTCCAGCAGGGGGCGACGGACTTCACTTAGTCGTGGATGAGAACGTAAGCTTTTGTTTATGCTCAAATCCCCCCCAGTTTTATCTATTGTTTTAAAGGATTTTGATTTTATACCAAGCTCATTTTTGATTTTATTCCAGCACATGACTGCGTATCAGAAAACTCAGGAAGATGTTCTTACTCCAGTAAAAATCAATCGAGTGACTTACACGTGCACTGCTGGACTATACTGTGACTGTAGGGATGAGAATTTTTACACAGGGTGCTGGCAGTCAATGTGATGTGTTTCCACAGACATCTGACATTCTTTCTGTTAATTATTTAGTAAAGGCCACGACTTTGCGGGCTGTCTAAGGGGATTTCTGACAGGAAAACGGGTCGCGTTACAAGATCCGCTTCTAGTGTGTCGCCTCGGGTGTCTCGCAAGTCTTGTTCAGGCTTTATATAAACATCTGTCTCAGGTGAGAAGTGGAGAGCCGAGGCTCGTACCAAGTGTGACTTTCACGTGTTGAATTCGTCCTTACCGATCGTCGTGGTTTTTAGTAGTAGGGTTGCTAGATCTGCCAAAAAGCTGCAACTCACTGAAGATCCATATGGATAGCCAATAAAAAAAACAAGATATGATTTCATAATGAAGTCACACGTAATAGATTGTTTTAAGAAACAAAAGTGATGTACAAATGACAGGTGATTTAAGGTATTACGAACTCGTCTCTCTTTTATGATTAACAGCCTTAACCAATCATAAGACCAACCTTGCAACTTTAGACTGTACAACTTATCTCTCTTTCTGTTCTTTTATTAGGGAGAGTTCAGGGAGGATAACTTCAACACAGCCATGCAAGTTCTTCGGGATTCAGGAGACCCCGGTGCGAGTGGAGGAGGAGGAAAGTGGGACCCTAAAGGAAGACGAGGCGGGACCAAGGGTGAGAGCATCTTGTTAGATCTGAAAAAAACTTTAGAAATGTATTTATTTATAAAAATTTTTTTACATCAGACTCTCTCTTTCATGCTACTCCCAAACATGTATTGCAAACTGTTAGGTTTCTGTAACAATGACTTGGTTTCTGTAGTTCCAGCTACAATGGGTGTACAAGTCAAAGCGCTAAAACTGCTTGAAGTTTACAGCACAGAGTACAGTGATGAGACAACATTCAAATGAGTAAAACATTCAAATGCTGCAAACCTTTTGAAGAAGGCCGTATGTCTGCGGATGACGATCCCAGTACAGTCATTTCCCCTGAACATTCAGCGAGTTGAGCGCCTGATCATTGAAAATCGACGGATAATTTGTCAACAACTTGCGCAAGAGACTCATCTGTCTGTGGGAACCGTACACACATTCACCAACACGACGTGCGCAGTACAGGAACTGATCTCACTCCAAGACGTTTCCGGAAGAAACTTTTAAGGAGTTCCTGGGAGGCCGGGGTTTTAGACATGAAGCAGGCAGTCTGATCATGGCCCTGGTGTCCTGAGAACCAGGAATCTATCCAGGAAATAGTGAAACACTGGGAGAAGTGCATTAGTGTAGCAGATAATTATATAGAGAAATAGTTTTTACTTTCAGAACTGTTATTCTGCACAATCAGAAGTCCCGGTTTGACTTGAATGTTCCTCGTACTTCTCAAGGAGAGAGAGAGAGACTGTACAAAGCTTTTCCTGGTTAACTTGATGTTTTTTCCCTCTGTCTCAGGTCCGTCCAATGTGTTTAAGATTGTGAAGATGATCATGGAGAGAAACTTCCAGCCCGTCATCATCTTCAGCTTCAGTAAGAAGGAGTGTGAGGCGTACGCGCTGCAGGTGTCCAAACTCGACTTTAATACAGGTATCATCACTCCACACACGCACACATACGGCTACACTTTGCTGCTGCTCAGAGATCACTAAAAGCTTATGCATAACTTGAGTTTTGTTTTTGTTTTCCCCCGCCAATTGAGGAATGGGAAAAAAAGTTTGAGACACTAATTTTTGTGAATAAACGAACACAGAATAATGGGAAGGCTCATTAAAGTTTAATTAAGATACCATTTTCAATTGTGGAGTCGAGTTAAACAGGCAGCTTTACTGTCTCAGAGTTGCGTGTTTAAGTTGCAGTGCTCTCTGCCAGCGCGTGCGATAAGCACAATGATATGAATAATGTATTCTGAATATCATGAGTAAGGACTCTTGCTGCTTCCAAATAAAGTCAGATGTGTTCATTCAGTTTCCACTTCTGACCACAAAGCAGCCCAGTGGCTGGAGGTCAGTTTACTCAGAGGGAGCTTCAGCCGTCCGTGACACAAAACAGCTTTGTAGGAATCTGGGACTTGGCCCTGAAGAGTCACGCTCGCGAGGGGAAGAAACTGAGTTCCTCAAAACACGAGTAATAGTTCAACAGGAACTCTGGGATGTTAATGACTGCCTGTGGATACTTCATATAAATAATAATAATCATCTCCGTCAATGTTTGTCTGTAACTGTGGCATATGACCAAGGAATGAGAGAGTGTGTGTTTGTCATTTCTTCCACCAAGTTAATGGTTCAGCATCATCCTTCTAGGTTCCTAACTCTTCCAGTCTGTTCCTTGCCTGATTCAGACCAGTAATTTGAACCTTTTGAAATGGTGACACCCCCCCCTCCCCTCCGGCCAGGTCATGCAACTAAATATTAAATTTTAGACAAGTTGAAGTAATTGTAATTATCTCAGCTGTTTGTTTAAATGTGATTACATATTGTTAAATACAAAAAACTTATACGTATCCAGATCCTATGGAGGTTTATTACATATTTTCCACATGAAAGAGATTTTCACCACAGCAGGGAAGTGATTAATACACAGAGGTGAAATATTGATTTCACAGAGCAACACAAACATTAGTACACGTCTATACACTGTACACAGGAGTGTGTGTGTAGATCATCAATGTGTTTCTCTCTCTCTCTCGCTCTTGCTGTATGTCTCCAGATGATGAGAAGAAACTGGTGGAGGAGGTTTTCAGCAACGCCATCGACTGTCTGTCAGATGAGGATAAGAAGCTGCCGCAGGTGAGAAGCCAGCCAGAAAATAAACAGCCACCTCAGAGATTTATGCCAGTTAAGGAATTGGGGGGAGGCGGCGGGGGGAGTAATGGCGGCGGCCTGGGGAGGGGGGGGGGTGGTTATAGTGGTTCGAGGGCTCATCAGTTTCAATGAATCAGTCTGGTAGCACGAGGATGTCCTGATGGTTAATAATCCTAATTATGGAAAACCCTTAACAGAACATATAGTACAGTTCTGACACAAATGGCGTTCCGGATCCCCCTTGTGATTTAAAGGCACAGAGACAACACTGAAAAGGAATGTGGGAAGGCAACAAATATTTAGTCAAGTCGATTGGTTTGCTTTACATTGTATATTTGTGTCAAAGGCATATAAGACTCACTTTGTCGGTCTTATGAACATTCTCCCTGAACGAAACGCGTTCTTAAGTCAGGGACTACCTATATATTCAAATCAAGCGTGACGCAGTAAAGAAAACCAAATGTCTGCAAAAGCACGGACGGCTTCTAACGCACACAATTTCTGACTAATTAGCGCTTGCTGTGTTTTAAGGCTGGTGACCTGAGTTTGAGACTAATTTGTTCACAGTTTGGAGGGGAAAAAAAATCTGAGCCCGGTCATCGGTCATGGCCCATCAAACTGAAAACCAGCCACTTCTACTCACTAAATCATGCAGACTTGCACCAAATTAGTTTCACTATTGGTCACAAATTAGTCTCCTAGTGCACTACAACACTATGAGACGACTTGGTCCTGGTGTCCTCACTCCTCTCCTTTTCCTGACCCTCTCTCGCACTTCTGGCTCTAATCACATTGTTGCAACACCAGTATTGCAGGATTGAATCACAACAGCTTGTCCAAATTTGCTTTTAACGTCAGTTGTACGTTTTATTTATTTATTAGTTTTTTTTTTTGTTTTTTTGTTTTTTTGCTTTCTTCTTCTGGTAATACAAAGTTTATCCGTCCCTCAGCTGGGATGAAGTTCGCATTGGCTTTGCACTCAAAGTGGATTTCCCGGAAAGAAAAAAAACATCACAGAGAGAAAATGGGAAATTTGTTCGAGAACAAATCTGAGATGATAAGGGGTCGCCAGGAACTGCCGCTTGTTCTCAACACTTCCCATACGTTATTCACACCAGAACTTTTTTTTTATTTATTTTTTTTTTTGCGCTGGTTGGTTTCGGGTGTTACAGTCCTGAGTTTAGTTTGGTGTCCCAGCCCCTGGTGTCCTACGCCTGGTACTATGTAGGTTTTAAATGATATAGTTTGCTATAGAACATTTCACATAAACGCGCATTTGAGCCGAAATAAAAAATGCTGACGAAAGTTCAGGGTGTGAACCCAGGAAAAAAAAGTTTATTCATAGTGTGTAGACTAACAGACTGTCTAGAGTCCTCGCACCTACAGCAGTTTATAACAAGATCTTTTATTTTATTTATTTATTTTTTTTTAAGTGTCAGCTTTCCTGAGGGGGATTTGCAGAGTATAGTAGTGTTTGAGTCTGGGAATGAAGACTGTCCGTCTGAGTTGCCTTAAGAGTCTGATGTGTAAGGGGAGTTTTTTAACTGATGATAAGTGACCAGCGACAAAACGGAGCAGTTACTTCTAGGTGATGAGGTAGCATTAGCTAATACCCGTCACACAGTGATGTTGTGTGTGTGTTCAGGTGGAGCACGTTCTGCCTCTGCTGAAGAGAGGAATCGGCATCCATCATGGCGGTCTGCTGCCGATCCTGAAAGAGACCATCGAGATCCTCTTCTCTGAGGGACTGCTGAAGGTCAGACTCGCTCACTCAGTCTTAACTTTTTAAAAAACAAATTATCTTGAATTAGGATTCTAAATATTTCTATTATTACAGGCCTTGTTTGCAACGGAGACGTTTGCCATGGGGATCAACATGCCTGCTCGCACCGTGCTCTTCACCAGCGCACGAAAGTTCGACGGCAAGGATTTCCGCTGGGTACACACACACATTTTTAGCTTCACTACACACAGAATTATACCTCCACTAAGGTGAACTCTATTTAAAACACCTGACATGTCATTGTGTTTTGCATTCGTCTGCAGTTTGTGCCGCCTAGTCAGGATTTGTATAAAACAGTAAACCTGGTGGTTTGAGTTGCACATCATGAAAGTCATCTTTAGAGCCTAAGCGCTATGACGAAATGACTATGACATCATCGCCATGTTGAGTAACATAAGCATCCGGGGATTTTTCTTTTGGAGGTCTTAAGAAGCTCAAAAGGCATACAGGTTGTTGGGCCCAAGCACCTGATCTATGTTTTGTTTAGCTTACATACACCACAAGAGGGCGCACTTGCAGTTCATTTGGTACACAATATTGACCATTTTATTCTTAGTAGCCGCGTCTTCGAATGAAGACCTTATCCCCGTACACACGGCTGCTTCAAGGCGGTAACGTCGCACCGGTTTGCTTCTGTGTGAAACGAACGAGGCACATCTAGGATTGGTGTTGATGATGACGATGGTCGTAGATGGAGGTGATGGGGCCGAGACGAGATCTGATTTGAGATGTAAATTGTTAGCAGACTTACTACTTACTTGCATCAAGAACAACAAACTGAAAGATGAGCTGAGATTGCGCCTCGTCAACAGCGCTGGGCTGTTGGTCCCAGTACCGTCTACTGTGCTTTAAAACTATCGTTTCACCTTCCTTATAGTAAAGGTCCAAATTTATTTTGCAGCTTTCCACACGGTTCTGTTCACAACACGATGTATTAACACTCAGTTTACAAGCCTTTACCGTTTTAAAAGCATCAAGACGCATTTGTTTCCAGCTCATGTGGTAAACGCCGCGCCTAGTGTAAAAGTGGAAAGCAGAAATTGAGACGTATTAATCCTGAATTTGTGGGTTCTCGTGAAATGCAAAGCAGGAGGAAAGCTCAATACTGGGGGCGTCGTCTTATCGCATGACTTCTGTGTGAAAAGCACTTGAGACAAAGCAGTTTTTTATAACAGCATTATTATAACTTTATTTTGTTTTGTTTTTTAACTAATTGGGCCTTCTAAATTTTTTCCAACGTGAATTCTTTTTGGTGTTGTGACTAAAGCTGTTAATTGAATCTGCGAGTTCAGAACCAGTTCACACTTTTTATTCACGTTTTCTAACTTATTACAAACAAATATTAAATGTTCTAAAATGGACAAATTTCTTGAACATATACCGCAGACGTTTCTGAACATACAAACCTCTTTCAACTTGTGCAAAGGCTTATTCATTCATTCCTCTTCTATACCACCTATTACCACCTATACACGTTTTGTTCTTTTAGCTTTGAGTGATTGAAAGGTGCAGTACCGCCACCTACTGGACTGGAGTTCAGTGTGGAGCAGAAGGTTGGCTGATAAAGAAAGATCATCAGTTTATTTTAGATGACGTCTAAATGATAAACAACACGTTGCACAGAATTTAATGCTTATTAAATACGTTTTTTTTTGGGGGGGGGGGCGGGGACTTTCAAGAAATGCAGCTGCTTAAGACAAATCGGATGTTATTGCTATTGAATCAAATCGAAACAAAAATCGCAACAGCCAAAAAAAATGTATTACATCGGTTACCTGTGATTGACGGTTCTAATAATTCATTGACTGTCCTCCAGTGACGATTAAGAAAAAATAAGTGTATAATATTACTACTAATACTATATAATATATGATGTATAATAAATAAATGAGTAATTTGCATCCCAACTGCATGCTGTGATTTTAGAAAACGGTGCTTCAGTTATGCTATATCGATAGAGATAATGTAAACAAAACTCTTTTTTTTTTTTTTTTAAACAAATTAAAATTGTTCCTGCAAATCTTTTTTTTTTTTTTTTTTTCTTTTTTTTCCTTAAGAGGTCTTTATTTTTTTCTTTCTCGATAACTCTCCAAATGGCCACGTGTTATTTGTCTGAATGACTCGAGTTGTTGGAATTTTAAATTTATGGGAGGGGGAGAAAAAAGAGAAAAGCGCTTGGCCTCTCAGTTCTGGCACGGAGGCTCGGAGGACGCTGCCATCCAAAACGCTTTGTGAGGAACATCTGGAATCTCTGTGTGAAACGAATCTGAGTGTAAGAAAGCAGAAACTCTCTGCCATGTCTCCTCTGGATCCCCGGGCTGCTCAGGGTTTTAAACTGACAGGATTTACAGCTCAGAGGCCCCGAAGTACAGTTACAGACCAGCGTGGAAGTGTAATCTACAGCGTAGGCGCTTTACGTGTGTAGAGCTACTGCAGAAAACAAACGAATGCGCCAAGTTTCATAACTGTATAAGTGAGCTTTAAATATAATCACTTCACATGTCGTCCAGTTTAATAGGAACATCTGCTCGTTATCTGTGCGGTTGTCGAATCATGTGGCAGCTGGGCAGGAGTGTAAAGTCATGCAGCTGCAGGTCAGGAGATTTCCTTGATGTTTTCATCATACATCAGGACTGATTCCTCAGAGATATTAATTGTTAATTAAGAAATTGCTGTTTTTTAGCTTATTTTTTTTCTCTGCGATTCCGTTCCTGCACACAAATTGATTCAGCCTGCTTACAATCCACTTCCTCTTCTTCGTCTTTATTTTAACAGAGAGCTCCGCCACAGAACTGACCGCTGTCATTCTGGTGCACTTTCACCAAACACATGCACAGCTGATGTGTACGCATGAAAGGCGGGGCTATTCACAGATGGGTCTGTGTGTTCATGCGAGAAAGATAGAGATGGGATGAGCGGATCAATGGCTCATTTTAAAGAAACACAAAAACATCTAGTGGACGGCGTTGATATTTTGGCGGGCTGCAGAAAATAATTCAGTAGTCCTCATTGCAGTGTATTTTACAAAAGATCGACACTGCAGTGCATCAGATACCAATATTTACATTTATATACACTCTTTTCAGTGTGAGTGAATGTATAAAATGTTCATCGTCCTGTGTGTATGTGAGAAATGAGTCTGTCTCATTGGTTTCAATGAATCAGTCCGGGAGCATGAAGATAGAAAATAGCTGTCCTGATGGTAAATAATAAGTTCACAGTCCAATACAGTGGAAAACGGCTCTGAGACTAAACGAGTCCCTGCACAATTTAAAGGTGCAGAGACAACACTGTTATATTTGACATCTGCGATTATGGTTTCTGACAGATTTAGACAAGTGGTTTATGCTTTGCTTTATATATTCGTGTCAGGCGTATAAGACTCACTTTGTCAGATTTGAGAACAAATCCGACTTATGAACATGTGAACCGAATTCTTTCGTATGTCAAAGTACACCCGTATTGTGCTGCTAGAACCGAAGAGGAAATGTACATCTGGTTATCATTAATTATTAATGATTAATTGCTTATTGATTTAAGATGTTTGACTGCCAGCTGAGAAACGCGTACGATGGTTGCAGCCCTGAGTTCTGACATTAACTGCAGTATCTGTTATCGTTTGTACCAGATGAGGTGTGTTGAGGAGTATTTCAGAAACTGCTGATCTCCTGGGAATTTCAAACCGTGATAAGAGTTTAAAAACGAGTGAGTGAGAGTTGTGTGTGTGTGGGAACTCCTTGTTGATAAGAGAGGTCGAGGATTGAGTGGAGCTGCCAGGAAGGATGATGTACAATCGTGTGAACCGTGTGGATGAACTAAGGTGCAGATGCTGTAGGTTATGAGTGGATCCTGTACACGTATTAGCTGATGGATTTCCTCCTGCTGATGGTTTAATGGATGTCAAGGCTTCTGTTATCTGATTTATGTTTGGTGATTATGGGATAAGGTATGTATGTATGGATTCAAGAAATGAGTGTATTGATCTTGTAGAAACAATGCATTTTGCATCAACTTAAAAACAATGAGGAGAATGAAAACTCCATATTGTTCACGTCCTCTGATTTACAGATTGCAGTCCCGATGTCCCATCCGCACGGGATTAGAGATCCTGTGTGAATCGGTCATGTCTGCATTTGGCGAGGTCGTATATAATAAGGTTTTTGTCTCCTCTGCGCCTTCTTATCTTTTATCTTCCGTGAAGAATGAAGGCTGTGGTGGAGTAAATGTCTTTTGGTTGCCGGATCATATCGCTGTACACCGTACAATACCAGTAAATCACGAAAGGGGTTTATTTGTATGAAATGTAATATGTTATATTTGTTGTAAACTTTTGTGTGATGTAATTTAACGTAAATTAATATTTATTTGTACGAGAAACATCACATCCGGTTCGTTTATCCCATGCGAATGCGCCACTCGGATGTTGGAGAGGGATAATCTCTAAATCACACGAGGTCCCCCAGGTAAAACTAATCTCGTGCGAGTAGGACACTAGGCCTTGTTTGTATTCCGTGACTAGGATTAAAATCTGCATCATTTGCCAAACAAGCAACTCTAACCCTCAGGCTGAAGAAGCTGAGTGTGTGAATGAGTAGGACGAGTAGTGAAAGAAAGAAGTCCGGTTTAACTGCTGAAGTTTAAGTCTAAACCCCCAGCACTGGATTGAGGTGCTGCTACTGTGTTAAAAATAAATAAATAAATAAAAAAAGATGCCATCTTGAATTTTCTTTAAACTAGCTACTGAACTTGTGCATCTCCAAGATGAGCAGCAGTGAAATGCTCACGATCCAGCCAGCAGTGCTGTTTGTTTCCTGTGTTGATATCTGTGAGGAAAAAGCTTTAATCAAAACCACACGGTTATGACTAAGCGCGCAAGATCCTTTCCAACTGGACGGCTGAGGATCGGTTCAGGGAACACGTCGGAGCGAATTTACATTTGGCTTACGGCGTTTGACCTCGCTTCGCCTTCACTCACTCGGTGCCGCGGTCCTGGAAGAGAAGTTGGAGAAAGAGACGTCGTTCCAATGGGGATTGTTTACATTTCATTAGCTGTCAAACGCTGACGTGATTGGGTTTGTGGAAGATGAAACAGTCGTATGCGATTTTTCCGCACGACTTGTTCATATATATATTTGTTACTTGTTTGGATTGAAATCGTCTTCACTTGCCAATCACAGACCATCGAAAAAGAATTTGGGGCAAGGCCTAGAGCACCGATCTGTAGATCAGAAGACGTGGACATTGTGGAGGTTTCATTCTCATCGTTTTTAAGTTCATGTAGCTGCTTCGCACCTCCATGGTTGGGGTTCGATTCCCTCATTGGGTTTGTGTAAGTGGAGTTAGCATGTTCTCCCCATGCTCGGTTGGTTTTTCTCCAACAGTTCAAAGCTATATGTGGTAGGCTAATTGTCGTTTCCAAACTACCTGTAGAGCGATGGATTGGCACCTCGTCCCGTCCCGTGCCCTGTGACCTTCGACCCTATACATTGGTTGCTCTCTCGATGATCAGCCTGCTCATTAGGTCAAGTCGCTCATTAGTTGATTGTGTAACTATGCACATTTAAATTTTTTAATTTTTGAGTACCTCTGTCAAAAAACATGTCAGTGACCGTGTCTCCCGTGTCCGTGTGTTACCAGATCAGCTCGGGAGAGTACATCCAGATGTCCGGCCGAGCCGGGAGGAGAGGAATGGACGAGAGGGGGATCGTCATCTTTATGGTGGACGAGAAGATGAGTCCAGCTGTGGGCAAGCAGCTCTTAAAGGTAAAAATTTAAGCCGAGTGTGTGCGCTTAAAGGTGTGTTTAAAGTCTTCCGATGGCGACCGCACAATGGACAGTCTGTTAGCAGTTTACGTTAAGGGGAGCAGTAACACAACTGTTTTGCAAACTGTTCCTCCAAGGGGTGGGGAGGGGGGGGGGCATACTTATCGAAGGTGCGGTGTATGGATCGAATCTGAAAGATATATTGCAGGAATGAACGTGTCAGACAGGACAGAGCGGGGAAGCACCTCCACAGATCACCATAAAGTTGTGAGAGTGTTTCTGTGATGAGGTCATCGGAGTCGTCCGTACACTTTTCACTCGTGCTTCTTTTTTTGTGTCCCGCTTTCTTTCCGCTCCAGTCGCCACGCACAATTTTTTTCTTTTGCACAAATATGATTGAAAACACTTTTTCTCTGTTACTTGTGTGTGTGTGTGTGTGTAAGAAGCTAAAATGAACCAGCAGGCCCTCATGCCCCCCACCCAATGTGAGCGACCGAATGATCGGTGGCTGCTGTCAGCCGAATGTCTCTGTACCATCCTGTTCTTTACGGACGCTGGATCTCCCCACCCGATGCTTTTCATCTCGTCGTGCGCGGTTCTTATGTGCACAAGTGCAAATGGACCATTTGTTTCGAGTGGCGGTTTGCCAGTAAAGCCGCTCTCAGTTGTGTATCCGAGTCCACCCCAGAGAGTTTGTTTTTTTTAGTTCACATCAGATATCAATAACTAATGTGTTATTTTATGGAGCTGTCTGTGATGCTTTATTCAAAACAGAAATTAAATTAGTTTATTTTGAACAAGTATTAAATTTGGCGAGATGAAGGATGGTGCAAAATCTCATGCAGTCCGTTTGGTCTGGCTGGTGGGAAAGGAAACAACGGAGGGGAAGTCAACTGTGGGGTGTTTTCACTTCAGGGCTGCGGGATCGTTTCTGAGAACACTCCTGCTTCATTTTGGGGAACACACTCGTTCCACGCCAGGGAACCTGGCACGGATCAAATCGGATACGGAACCAGTCGTGACTGAGGACGGAAGTAGATCACTGTTTTAAATCATCAGTGCTGTCTGTCTCTTGTGAAATCTCAGTGTACACAGCCATGAGTGATGAAGTAGGAAGGCAATGCGAGAATGTCACTCTTCACTTATTTATTTATTCCTCACCCCCCCAAAATATCAATAATTTGTATTGGACATGTATTAGAAATTGCGAAAGTTAACATCCACATTATCTCCTATTCTATGTCGGCTCACGAGCTAAGTAGGTACATACCGCTTCCACCTGCTTTATCAGAGTGTGTACAGTGTATTACATAAGATGGTGTGGATTCTCAATGTATGAGATTCCATGCAATATTTTTTTCAGGTGTGGGGAATAGGGTTAATTAAATATAAGTAATTGGCATTGTTTCACAGTTTAATTTACTATATATGGATTGAAACAGTGGCACAAACTAACGCACGAGCCAGAATGTCAAGAATCTTTGGCGTAACTTGGATTGTAATCGGTTTGCTTTTATGAGTCCTCTGAACAGTAAAAAAACACATCGAATCGGAGTTTTGCGAATCCGATTTGCGCCGCATCCAGAGCCGTTACATCACTTGATACATGAACATGATACAGACCTTCAATCAAAACCATTTCTACCAGAGCAAGATTTAAAAATCATATTCTGAGATGAAATGGAGAACAAAGTACCAGATGAAGTACGAACTGAATGGTCCGATGAGCACTTTGTGAGATTTGCAGGGAATGTACAGGAACCGGGTGATTAATGTGAGTGAATAGTTTGCTACATGCAAGAAGGGAACACAGACGGACATGGCGTTCGTTACCACAGCAACCGGTACGGAGGAGACGACAGTGTGTCAGATTCCGGCTTCCAGTCTGAGCCGAGCCAAATCTGATCTAATCACTTTCCTACAAACCCTCCCCTCCATCCACCCATACGTGGAGTAAAATGTAAAGAAAAAATTAAGAACTAAATGCTCTTTCGTGTATAAAGATGCCACTGTTTGTCAGAGCGGAAAGTCTTTAAAACCCAGAGCATTTTTTATGTTTAATAAATATATATAGAGAGTTATCCATAGACTTTTTTTTTCAGCACAACCTGGGCATTGTTTTTATTTATTTTTTTAATTCATGTAATTTTATTGAATTGTGACGAGCTATACACACGGCGCAGATTCATAAGATTGTTGCAGTCTGAACCCGGCCCCAATACTTTGGGGCTGCATTTAAATGTTGCCTGACTAATGCACTGTGTTGTGTGTTAACAAATCATCTTGTACTGTATGTGCTTCTCGTGTGGGCGATTCAGTCACTGCTCACTAAAATCCATGTTCTTGGCGTTGACTTGTGGAAATCACACGCTTTAGGGCATCTATTTGTTTATCTTGCTTATAAAAACGGAACGCGAACAGACACCCTGGAACCAACACGCAAGAGTTCGCTATAAATTCAGCAAAACAACCGACACAAGCAGCTCGGCCGAATATCTGGCTGACACATGCTCGCTACAAATACACTCTCCGCTGGGGAGGTTGCGCAATTACCAAAGCGTTTTTAGTGAGAGTCTAATTGTTTGACTTTAGGGAAATGGCTAAATGTCGTGACTCAAAGCCTGTGTCACACATTACTCATTTTTATGTACTCTTGTTTTGTTTTTTTAACCCTTCAAGATCTGCCATAGAAGAGCTCGGCCAGAGTGTATCCTTGTATTCTTAAGTGCTGTAGTGTCTGTTTTTGGAGTATTTTTATATAACGGACATCAGTGCAATCCGTCAACACCTTCACCTTTTAAGAATTTGTTTATAGAAGAAATGCCAAGGAACTAGATAAGTGCTTAAAAGTGCAATAAACTAGAGTAAATCCCCTATATATGAACATGTTCCGTTCCGAGAGCTCGTTCGAAAGTCCAATTCGTTCATAAATCGATAGTCTCGGTACTAGTATGATAACGCAAGTAGTTAAACACAGTATAACACTAACATGATCTTTAGAATCGTACCAATGGTTATACGATTGCTGTTAAAAGAATGAGTGGTGTCTGTTCATATCTTTGAAAGTTTGTAACTCGAATGTTCGTATACTGGGGGGGGAGGGGTGAAGGTCAGTTTTAAATTTTTTCTAAATGGAGAATGGCCACGAATGTCAACCTCAGACTTGTCAATGTTTAAAGCCAAGCAAAAAAAAAAAAAGTTGCAGGACGTACTATAAAACACCACAATTAATTCTGTACATCTGCGTCAGTTAGTTTGAAAGTGAGATTCTCATTATTTATAAACGGTGCATTAGATCCTGATGCCCTCCACCCTGTAAATTATAGATGGCATGAAAGGACACAGTAAATTTTTTTTTTTTGTGTGTGTGTGTTTTGGTCGAAACACAGTTTGCGCACGCACGCAAGAAAAAAAGTCTTTGATTTTGTATCCAAAAATAATTATATCTCTATGATTTTCTATTATGATTCTGTTGCCGCTTAAATGTAGACATGAACACGGGATCTTCAGCGCTCCCACCGATTTTAAGAGGTTAAATGAAAATAATGTAACAGCTTAAAGCTGCTTTAACGACGACTTAAAATTATGAGTTGCTGTATTATCGTGTGAGGATAGCATGCAGATGTATTTCTCTGCTCTTTATTTACATGTAATAACCTGCGGGGTGTGGTTGCAACTTCCTATGTATAACAGCACTACCTATTACTTTGTTAATAATGTAATGTATACTTCTAGACGATGATGAAGTCAACTGATGCGTTGCCCTTGTCTCTCTCTCTCTCTCTCTCTCTCTCTCTCTCTCTCTCTCTCTCTGTAAACAGGGTTCTGCTGACCCTCTGAACAGCGCCTTCCACCTCACCTATAATATGGTCCTGAACCTGCTGCGTGTGGAGGAGATTAACCCCGAGTACATGCTGGAGAAATCCTTTTACCAGTTCCAGCACTACAGAGCGGTCCCTGGTGTCGTGGAGAGTAAGATACACACATGCTTATTTTTTTTATTTTAATGGCTTTTTTTATGGTTCTTAGTATACAAATTGGAAATGCCACGCCCCTTCTCCATATAAGTCATGGTTGCGTGTCCCACATTTGCGTATTCATGCAGTATCTGATGATGGCTTCTTAGGTTGGAAAGCGCAAAGGTCTTGAACCTGAGCTTGGGTTTCTGTCTGGAGTTTTTCCTGGTCTCCCCCTGCCTGTGTAGTTTCCTTTAGGGTATTCAGTTTCCCCCTTAAGGTGTAAAAGTGATTCTAAGGGGGTTTTCACAGGTCTGGTTTCATTTTGATCAGTTAGAACACACTCGTTCCATGCTCTGGAACTTTTAAAAAGGGTCGACAAATTTGCTTGGACGTCCTCCTCAGGTATACTTTGTGTGTGGGGAACCATTGGGTATCAGGGGCGTCCCTCTGTGAGGAAATACGAGATACAACATTGCAGCGCGCGCTGAAACCGAAGAGCTCGTTTCCAACAGAAGCGCGGTTTCTTCAGTCGTATGGAAATTGTCCGGGTTCGCAATTTTACATATTGAACAAGCCAAAGCCCGGTGTAAAATCTGTCTGAAGTTTGTGGCAACTAAAGGAAGCTAATTTATTCGACACGACTAATTTCCTTGCGCACCTCAAACAGAGACACGCGGCAGCGCGAAAACACCGGCTAAAAGCCAGGTGAACACAGTGAGCACATTTCCCCGCTGTATCCCATATGATAAGAGCCTCGATGGAAAGACATTACGGATGTTGTGTCGTGTTGTATCGATAAAGACATTATGCCCATATACACAGTTAAAAAAAATAAAAATAAATAAAGCATGTAAAATGCTGTCAGGCTCCTGTTTGATTTTATTCAGCATGTAAGTTGCATGTGGTTTGCAAAATTGTTTAAGTGATTTAATATATATACTTTTTAATCCAAATAAGCAGTTCATGTTTGGTTATATAGTTTTGCCTAAATAAATAAATAAGTAAGTAAAACATACTGTGTTTTTTAAAATATTTTATTTGTTTTAAGCAAAAAAATAGTTTTCAAATCGAATTTGGTCTAAAAAATGAAATCTGAGATTCAGTTTATAGGGCATATCGCCCAGCTCTAGGTCACGGTCAGCATTCGTTCCTGTGAACACACTTAATTACTCTTTGGTGTGACTGAAGGGATGTAATTCATTTGTACCAACACTTGAATTAAAATAACATGTATGCTCTCTTGAGCAGTCGGTCTTAGTCTCAGGCCCACTTTCTAATTATCATCACTGTGTTTTTATTCACATTTATTTGTTTTACTGTGCTTAACGTATTGCTCCCCTCCGTGTCGTTCCCAGAGATGCAGAAGTTGGAGGAGATGTACAACACCATCGAGATTCCCAATGAGGACAGCGTGGTCACTTACTATAAAATCCGCCAGCAGTTAGCGAAGCTCGCCAAGGAGATCGAAGAATACGTGCACAAACCCAAATACTGCCTGCCTTTCCTACAGCCTGGCCGCCTGGTCAAGGTGACCTCTGACCCCTGTGACATAAGTTTGCTTTGTTTCAGTGATTTAAAAAAAATCCTTTTGTTTGATGGCCAGCTTTCATAGGTTACAAGTAGCACTCTTAAGTGTCATTACTGTTTTTTTTTTTTTTTTTCTGAGAATTATATACAAGTTTAATTCTGCTTTCTGAGTTTAGTGTTACTGCTAATAGTTCTCCATTGTTTTTTTTTGTTTGTTTTTTTTGTCTGTTTGTTTTCCTGTTTATTACTTGTATTGATCGCCACCAGGAATTTCCCTTTCCTGTGTCTTGATTAGTCGTGACCTCTGACCTCCTTCGTTTTGCTGACTGTTCTCACGTCTCGCTTTTACAGGTGAAAAAGGACGATTTAGATTTCGGCTGGGGCGTCGTCGTCAATTTCTCCAAGAAATCAAACGTCAAGGTACACTTCGTCTGTTTCCCAGCAGTTACATCACGCAGCTGAAAGTATGCTGGACATCTGACCGTCAAACCTTCTATGAGCTTCTTCAATATTTTTTTCCAGATTTAGCCCCACTCTTTCCTCTTATAATAAG
Organism: Clarias magur; assembly: GCA_013621035.1. NCBI lineage: Eukaryota > Metazoa > Chordata > Actinopteri > Siluriformes > Clariidae > Clarias > Clarias magur. The sequence continues at coordinate 809,354 of QNUK01000150.1, forward strand.
CTCTAAACTTTATAAGGAAAGGCGTTCTTCCACTTTCATCAACTCAATGAGCTCACTGTGCGTATTGTTACGCTTGAACTGGTTTAAGATCTTTGTCAGGTGTTCACATATTTTTGGCCGTTTGTTTATATTAAGATGCATTAAACACAAATTAGTTTGACAGTCCTGTGATTACTTGTATTCAATCGATATAAATCAGATTATATTCAAGTCTAGTTTCGACCCACAGAAAACCAAAAGTTGGATACTTTAGTCAAGGTCTTATCTTTTTTTTTACACATTTTTGAAAGAGATGCAGGATTTGATTTAAAAAATCACAGTATGATTGTTTTTACAGATTGTGATTTAAACCGGTATGTAAAATGTAAGACAAACTGGTTTCAAACTTTCCGCAGGATGATGATAAACACATTTTGATCTGTCCATTATTCTTTTAAAGGTTTTGTTTTCATAGTCGTTTTTCTTTTTCTTGGACTACTCCATCGTGCTTTGTTTCAGTTTGCTCCGTACACTCTGTCCATACATGATAAACTATCATGTTGATTAGCTCTGTTGAGTGACTCATATAGCTGCGCCCACCCTGAGGGGAAAAAGCGCAAGATTACTGGCATGTTACTTTTTCTCGTGTGTCAGAAAAGCATCAGGATCCAGATGCCTGGTGTAGCTTAACAGACAGTGAATTTTACCAAGATTTATTTTTCACATTAAAAGGATCTAAAAACAAAAATACTGAAATTATTGACAAGCTCTACATAAATTCTTGATTGCACATATGTGACATGTAATAAATTGCAGCCTTTTGTGATAAAATAATCGAACAGGTTATTTCATATTGTTATTTTGATGAATTGTTCTTGTTTGACATTTTTAAGTGGAAGATCTCATTTTAAAATATGGTTGCAAGAAGGTAGGAGCGGGCCCAAGCACCCTGCAACACCACCCTCAATATGATGTCACTCAAAGTTATTAACCAGTTTTCCACATAAGTTTAAGGCATTGTCACAACTGGCCTGTTTGAGAAATCGAAAATCCCTCCACATTTTTCCATCCTCAGTGTCCAGAGATCACATTGGCTGAATCTCCTAGAAGAATATGAAAATCCAGTTGATGCGTTTTGTAATATAAACGTCCCAATATAACTGACTTCCTGTCGAGTAGAGCCCATGTAATATCCACGATGTCATCTTGCTAACGTCGTAGTGCCTGGGCCCTAATGAGTACGAGACTGTTCTTCTAAATAAGGACAATCCTGTAAATCTGTTCAGACATAAAACACGAGACCTGCCACTCAAATGTTTATAATTAAGTACATTTGTTATTAGCAAGATTGTAGAAGTATTATGTCTTAGTGTTGCATATTTTTTGCTTTTTGTCCTTTTATTGTGTTTGATAATAATCACAATTTCCGGTTTACTTTTAAAAGCAAGTATGTTTGTTGTGTGTTTGTGTTCAGGCCACTACTGGTGATCTGGATCCGTTATATGTAGTGGAAGTTTTATTACACTGCAGTAAAGAAAGTGTGAAAAACGCCGCCACAGAGGCGGCCAAGCCAGCAACCCAGGGCGAGAAAGGCGAGATGCAGGTGAGAATGAACACGCATTCATTAAATCATTTGGTTATTTCCTTATTTTTCACAAGATGATCACCAGAAGGTGTTTTTGTTTTGTTTTTTTAGAGAATCTATAGATCTAAGTCAACTTGGAATTTGTTGGGAGTGAGCCACATCCGATTTTAAGTATATACTGTTATGGTGCTTCTTTTAGGAAGGTTTAGAGATTGTTGGGTTTAAACAAAGAAAGAAAAAAAAAAGTGAACACAGTGTTAGATACAAGTTGAAGAGTTCCAGGAGTGTGGAGGTGTTCAGGGATCTTGGCTGTGCTGCTGAACTTGGGTGAAGAACCTGTTAATGCGATCAGTATAAGTTGGAGTTATGAAGTGATCGACCCTTTTTTTTTTTGTTTGTTTTTTTTTTTTTTCTTCTTCTTCTTTTTGAATCAGGTGGTGCCGGTCATGCTGAATCTCCTCACCTCCATCAGCTCGGTGCGGCTCTACATCCCCAAAGACCTGCGGCCCTACGACAACCGACAGAGCATGCTCAAATCCATACAGGTACAATACAACAGACGGGTGCATATCTGAAGGAAATCTGAGCGCTTCTTGACGTGCCAAAAAAAGCATGACAGGATCAGCTGCTACGGTGCTCTAAAGAGGTTGCTAGGGCGTTGGGTGGCTTGACACCTTTACAATGATCCTGAGAGACTGATTGGTCACCTGAGCGCCATGTCTCTATGACAACGGGATCCACAGTTAGGGTCCAGTTTCAAAGTTCCTTTTGAAGTCAGCATAACAGGAAATGCAACTGTGAACACTTCCTGTTTCAATGGGGAGTACACATTCATCATAATATGTCAGTGGGGCAAATGTGGTAGATTTATATATACATTTCTACAAAATTCTTGCTCTGCGCTCCCCCACCCCTTAGGGGGAAAAAAGTCACAGCGTCCCATTCCCGAATAAGCTGTACGATTTGACACCTCTTTCATGGGTCTGCGACAAACAGTACAGGACTAGTCATGCAGCAATTTTGTATAGAAGAAGAAAAAAAAAAGAAAGATACAATACAATGGTGCTTGAGAAGCAATGCGTTAACTAATTAAGGACTCTGTAACCTTGTATGCGCTTAATTGATGGCATGACGCCCAAGTTACAGGATGTCAGCTCTTCACCATTTGCCTGCATTCTTCATTATGCATGTTTCCATATTCCTCATATTTCTGAGGTGTTTATCTGTATATTCATCATCTCCCTTTCATTCTCTCGTTCTCTCTTTCAGGAGGTACAGAAACGTTTCCCTGACGGTCTCCCTCTGTTGGACCCCATCGATGATATGGGTATTAAAGACTCGGGTCTAAAGAAGGTCATCCAGAAGGTGGAGGCGTTCGAGCACAGGATGTACACACACCCACTCCACACTGACCCCACTCTCGGGGCAGTCTACACACTCTGTGAGAAGAAAGCAGTGGTGAGTGTATATATAAACATACATGGAAAGATGACCTAGGTTTCCCTTTTACCAAAATAAATAATTTTGATTGATTCGATAGAGAAAAAATAAATAAATTAAATTCCAGCTCCGTGTGTGTAATATTTACATTACATTATTTCAGTGCTTCTCATTGTCGCACAAGCTTTTACGCTGCATTACAAAAATAAAATAATAATACTTCAGTACCTTGTGTGCAACAGCGATCGAGCATTACTGCTTATCTTTTCCTGCCGGAGAAAACAATCACGAGCAAAAAACAAAAGTAGGAAACTGAATTTAAATGCCAGATTAGATCAAAAGAGATTTGTTTGTTTTTTTTATGACGCTCGTATAAAAATAATGAGTAGAAACAATAACACTATTATAAATAAAAGACATCACATCACATCCTCATCATGACTCGGCGTCTGTATGGTGTCTGCAGCGAGGAACCTGTCTGCGTGTGCGTCTGGCACTTTTATATCTTATTGTGTAAAAAATGTTTTTAAAAAAATACAAATTTTTAAAAAGGCGTGCAGTTTGGAGTTCTGACCTGTAACACTGGGACTTTAGGCAAATCACTGGGTGAAGTGTAACTTCCTGAGCAGCGCGCACACAGACACACCCAGAAACACCTCTCATTATCTCCAAAAATCTCCCTCGCATGCTCGCTAAGACTCGCACACACAAACGCACACATTGTGTGCATTTGAAGCACGGAATCATAACCCTACACACTGCATAAAAAAAATCATATATAAGATTAACACCCTGGAGCCACATCATTAAATGATTAATCTCGTGTAGTATCCTTATCAGTATTTACACCGTATGATTTGTGATGACTGTGATTAATGTAGTAAAGTGTGTGTGTTGTAGATTGCAGGTGATATCAAGGCGGCAAAGCGGGAGTTGAAGAAAGCCCGTACCGTGCTGCAGATGGACGAGCTGAAGTGTCGGAAGCGCGTGCTGCGACGCCTCGGGTTCGCCACGTCCTCCGACGTCATCGAGGTGAAGGGGCGTGTCGCCTGTGAGATCAGCAGGTAAAGTAGCTCAGCCCGGTAATCTCAAAAGTGTGGAGGGAAAACGTGTTCTGTAATATGGCGTGTATGTGCGTGCGCGAATACACTGACACACAGACATGTCTTACGATCTCCTCTGTTAGGGTTTCAGATTGTTCTGGGTTGATCACGATATACTACTGACTTCAGATCAAAAGACAGACGTGTTCCGTCTGGTTCTGTTCCATCTTGTGTTTTCAGTTTTAAAGCCGTCTTCGGGCTCATAAAAAAATTCATATTTTATACACTGAAAAGGTCTGTTGAGCATCCAGACTTTTGGTCCGGCACACATCTTTTATCTTTAATAGATTCTTTTTTTTTAATTATTATTATTATCTTTAAAATTTATTGAAAAGTTTTTTTTTTTCACAGTCTGTTATAAGTAGTCTGTTATACTCTACGTATATTGATAACTTTTGCATTACTTTCAGTACAGCCCTCATGTATAGTTTTGTAAAAAAAGGATGGAGTTTTGGTTATACATGTGTGTGTGATTTCACTTGTTTTGACGTTTTTTTATTTTTTATTTTGTGTGTTACAGTGCGGATGAGTTGCTCCTGACCGAGATGATGTTTAACGGTCTGTTTAACGATCTGACGGCTGAACAAGCGACGGCTTTACTGAGCTGCTTCGTCTTTCAAGAAAATGTAACTCCACTCACTTTATTTACCATAAACGACCTGTTTATCTGAAAAGAAAAAAAATAAATATATATGTATACTGTATCCACTAGCTGGCGAACTCATTAGAGGCAAGAAAGAAATATGTGTCAGATAAGGATGTAAATACTTTTAATGCTGTTTAAATGAGATCAGAATGTGAGATGAATAATAATAACTAAAGAGATAAAAAGAAGGTGAGGGAGGATGGTTTATACCAGATGTGCTTCTGAAGCGTTTATTTATTTATTTATTTTTTCTTCTAACTAGGATAAACAAAAGTTGCATTTCTATTTTCAAAAGCATTTTACGTCACTGGATAATGTAAGAAGTGAGTCTACTACACTTGTTTAAGTCATCGTCAGTATTTTGCTCTGCTTCATGTCTGGACAGGTGAAGTATACAATCCTTAGAAGTGTTTAGAAATCTCATAGCAGCTTCTGCATTAGCACCGTTTACATTAAACTCCAGTGTGTTCTCCGCCTTCAGTGCGGTAAGAGCCCCGCAATCTCTCTCTCACACACACACACAAGGGATGCTGAAGAGGCTTTCTGCGTTCAATTGCAGAGAAAAAGAGACTGATGAAACACACAGAAGAAATGAGCGCTAGGGAAAAAATGTTGATATAATTACCTAATTATTTATTTAGTGCTAGCTCCCTTTGGCAAAGGTTTGTTTATCCGTTTCCATCAACCACTTTCTAATCAGTGAAGTAAATTTTTTATTTATTTTTTTTCCAGCCCTGAACACCTTTGGTGGCTTTTTCTTTTTGGCCGTTTGGTTCATTTCATTACACGCACCGTGAAACAAAACCAAACCAAATATTTTAAACGAGTGAAAAAGTAACGCCGTGTTTAACCAAGAAAAAGGGTGTTTATTCAGCATCTCACAGCCTTTTGTGTGGTGTTTTACTGAGAGTTGTGGTAATTACAGCTCTGCCCGTCCTCAGTGTATATTTGGACATTCGTTTCCTTGATTAAAAGCAAAGCATGCCGTCCTGACATGCAAAGCACCCGTGATGCGGACTGCACGAAGTGTTCACGGCACAGAGCCACAACACTAGATTCAGGGTGAAGGTGAAAATCTCATGTGCTGTAAATAATCATAAAAAGCGAGTGGTTTTATCTGGAACTGTAGCCCAGTCAAGGCCTGATGCAGCCTAATCAAGTCACTGTAGCTTGTTTTCTGTCCGGAATGAACTTCTGAAAGTCTGGAACAGTCTCGGTAATTGTTTCAGCCGGAAATACATCAGAAGTAAAGTGCTGTTGATTTATTCTGCTCCCACACGTTTACATGGACACGATTTGTTCAGTCTGGTTGAAGTCATCCCGATTAGAGATCCCAGCTTACATGAACGCTGATCCTGTGTGATGTGCGTGCTCGTGCTCGGATCATTTAATCAGTGTAGCTTTTTTTTTTGTTTTGTGTTGTCATGCGGAAAGTGCTTCTGAAGCAATTACTCTGCTGGAAAATATCACAAATCTTTTAATCGTTTCTGATAACTCGCCGTCATCACAGATGAGATCGGAGTCCTGTAACCAATCAGTGCTCCTTCCTCAGCCAGATACCAAATGGATGAATGCTGATCCTGTACGATGTGCGTTCTCATGCTCGGATCATTTAATCAGTGTATGAGAAATCTTCCCGGGAACTTGTCATTTCAACTAATGTTACCTCCACGCAGGTCTGAATAGTGTAGAGAGAGTATATTTGTTACAACAATCAGATCACGTGTTTGCTTAGCTTATGCGTACCTCTTGAACAGGTTGTCTAAGGTTAACGTTTACATTTGGCAGGCGCTCTCATCCAGAGCAACTTACGAAAGTGCTTTGTAGTTTCCATCAGCAAGATTGTTTCCCCTTGACCCCCATCATTCCCACTAAGTCTTTCAGATCAGTTCCAATCGGGTCAGATTGTTTAGATTTTGTTAATTCATGATTTGTTTTCTTCTTCAGATTGGGAAATCTTCCTTTATGTAAGAAAAGAATATATATATTTAAAAACGTGTGGCGGCGCTGATGTAAGTTGAGGTCTGGACTTTGACTTGGCCATTTCAAAACCCTGATTCTTTCATGTTTCAGCCGTTCTGTTGTAGATTTACTGGAGTATTACTCCTTCACCCTTAAACCTCATGACCCAATTTCAACCAAGCTTTAGCTGTCAGACATTCACGTCTAGAATACTCTGGTATACCGAGGGGAGTTCATGGTCAAATCAAAGACTGCAGGTTTCCCGGGTCCTGTAGCTGAGGAGTTTCTATTGAAATGTTGTTAAGACCAAATAACTCCACTTGACTCCCATCTGTCCGTAGCACATCGTTCCAGGAGTCTTATGGTTTGTTCAGATGCAGTTTTGACCCAAGAGTTTTTCAGTAGACGTTAACATGTAACATGAAGACTGTAGGATCTGATGTACAGGGTGGGCCATTTATATGGATACACCTTAATAAAATGGGAATGGTTGGTGATATTAACGTCCTGTTTGTGGCACATTAGTATATGTGAGGGGGCAAACTTTTCAAGATGGGTGGTGACCATGGTGGCCATTTGGAAGAATAACGTAACTTTATTCTTTCATGGGTTATTTACAAGTTTCTCTTTGTTCACAGCCATTGACATGTCGATGAGGTTAACACGTGATGAGCGGATCGAAATTGTGTTGATATCTGGTGAACGCAGTAACCGGGTCATTGCAGCAGATTTCAATGCAAGACACCCTACAAGACCACCCATCTCCCATGCTACAGTTAGCAAACTGCTTGCTAAGTTTCATGAAACTGGTTCAGTGTTGGATTTGCCAAAATGTGAACGCATGAAAACTGTCACTAATGAACAAACATCAGCGGCTGTCCTAGCTTCATTCAGCAAGATCCCACAGCGTAGCACTCCTGTCATGTCACTGGAGAGTGGCATTAGTCGAACATCCCTTTGGCGGATATTAGATACTAACAAAAGTTTGCCCCCTCACATATACTGATGTGGCACAAACAGGACGTTAATATCACCAACCATTCCCATTTTATTAAGGTGTATCCATATAAATGGCCCACCCTGTACATCTCTTAGGCTTTTTTTTTTTTTAATTGTATTTCTCTCAGCATTGCACGTGTTGACAACAGTCCTGAATGCTTTTTCACTTGTGAATAATCTTTCTCACTGTATATATCGTTGAACTCTCAATTATTTAGACACGTTTTTATAACTCTTTCCGGGCTGATGTGGAGCAACAGTCGCTTCCTGAAACTGTGAGATCAGATTTCTACAGAATGATCTATGAAAATAACTGTTGTGTGTTAAGAAGCGATAGATTGTGCAGCCTGGTAGCTGTGAGGAAGGTGTGTGTTACAGCAGCTTGTTTGGTTGGTATTATTGAAGTGTGTGTCTGTGTGCTGACGGCTGCTTTCTTTCCTCCATCATTTGTCATTTTGATGTGCTTCCAACAGTCATGTGTCTCGCTCTCTCCCTCTCTCTCTCGGGCACTCAGGAATCCTAATTAAAGCCTAGATGTTCATCAGAGTGTTTTTTGCGAGTTATGACTCAGCTGAGGCGGATTCCTCAAACCTGCTGTTGTTGGGGGTCAAACTGGAGTGACGTCGTCCTCCTGAAGGAATTCTAAGCAATCCCACCCACCCAATTCCCAGTCCTTAAGGAATTCCCCCCACCCATGCTCGCTCCTTTAGTGATCTCCATCACCCCCACCCCGACCACTCCATCGGGAACGCCGTTCTCTTTCTGAACAATGATGTCCCGTACTGCTCACTATGAAGGAAATTCACTCGAACACCTCTGACTCATCAAGCAGCTATTGTTCACTTCTTCCAGTGATTTATATTCTTTGTAAAAATATCTAAACAAACCTGATAAGCGAGCGAATGTGACCTTTTGCTTCTCTACCCCACAACCCATGTCTGAGTTAGAACATCATCTTGCTAATAAAAGAACTGACAGGTTTCCAGGCCTGGAATTTCTTCCCTTTTTCAATTAATTTTCTCCATTTTATTGTAGCAGCAAGCAGTCCTCTGACTCAAACATCGCTCGCTGCTCCTCTAATCCGATCTCTCTGTCCAGTTCCTTGCTGCCCCTGGCACGATCCAACGGTTCAAGTGAGTTCGGGTGTCTCGAATGTGGCCTGTACACAACGTGTCTGAAATCTCCATAACACAAACGTCCAAATAGGAGTCGATGAGCAGCGCTCGGCTCGCTGCGAGGGTGGAACTCGCGGATCGCCGTCATTTGATAGCGACTGGAGCGGGGCATGCTGAGATTTATTACATGTTTGACGCATGGGTTTTTTATTCTCCCTGTGTGCGGTCTTTTATTATGTAGTTTACACATTTCATATTTTCATAGTGAGGTTACTTAAAACCCTGTATTGTGCCTTGCGTCAGCTTTTTTCCCCCTGTTTAAAGAACGCTGTTATTTTGTTAGAAATGTCTCTCTCTCTGACTCTCTCTCTCTCTCTCTCTCTCTCTCTCTCTCTCTCTCTGACTGTCTGACTCTTTCTCTCTGACACTCTCTCTCACTCTCTGACTCTGTGTCTCTCTCTGCAGGCTAACGAGATGCCCAAACTTACAGAACAGTTAGCAGGCCCACTCCGACAGATGCAGGTAACATCAATTCAGTCTGATTTACACATATATACACACACACACACACACACACACACATACACACACACGCTGTGTGCGTAAGCAGCGCTGGGGTTTCTCTCATGTTTACGTTCGATATAAACAACGTTTGATTTCTCTTTGCTCCGACGTGTTTACATTGGAGAGCTTAACTCTGTGGTTTGCTGCTTTATCCACATGGACCCTCGGAAATCTCCAGGCTTTTTTAGACCCTTAAACTTAAACTGTTAGTAGTGACTTAAAAGCAGTTACGACCTCGCCCTGTTATGGTAATAATCATAATTCAATTATTTGTCACATTTACTTGAATCAGTGAAATGATTTTTGCTCATATCCCAGTTAGGAAGCTGGGGTCAGAGTGCTGACCCAGCCAGGTCACAGCGCCCCCTGGAGATGATGATCAAGTGGCGACTTGCCAGTGCTAGGGCTCGAACCGCCGACTTTTTCTAACACTGTTAACGGAATGAGCTACCACTGCTCCTACCACCCGGAGCTTGTAAAAACATTTGAGTCCCGTGTGACCTCGAGAGAGCCGATCCGCCAAGTTCGTGTGTTTTTTCAGAGAGCTTTCATAATCCCTGGTTGGTGGCTGTAGACTCCCTGTGGGGGCGTGTCCTAATGACTGGTGGGGACTGGCTACGACCAAATTATGGAAGAAAATTTGTGGAAAACTAGGACAAACCCTAAAAAAATATATTTTATTGAAAAGACTATTAACTTAAAACGTATCAAAGCTCAAAATGAATAATACGATAAAGTAACATTGTAATATTATACACTGTAATAATGCTACTGTATGTTTTCAAAACTCTGCCATCTCCTGATGTTGCATTTTTCCGTCACTGTTTGACGATTTTCCTTCCAATACATATTTAATTGCGAATGATTTAACATCTATCTATCTATCGGTCCTATTTACGATAATTTATCAAATTGTTGCCAGCCTGTATATGATCATGTAATTAATGTGTGTGTGCGATGATCACGATAGAAGCTATGGAAGAAAAAAAATATTTCCAACACCATGTCCTTGACTCAGCTCGGATCGATTATTCCATATAATTATTTTCTGCATGATAATTCCGTATAAATCCTAAAAAAAATTTAATTAATTAAATGGCTCGTTCTAGAAATATCGTTCTAATGAGAGTCTCGGACAAACAGACGGACAACATGGCTGGAGGAGGCAGAGAAAAATCCCAGACCATCCTCTGACAGATTTAGAAGTACACGTTCTGCTCACAAGAAACGACGTGGACGTTGTAAAATGACAGGCTTTTAAATTTTATGATGCCATAAAAGACGATCCAAAACAAAAACATTTTTCATTTTTCCCCTCAGTGAGGATTTCAGCTTCTTGTTTGTTAAAAGTGAGCCACAAAACTGCAGCAGTGACCACAAACACTCCGTAGCTCAGGAATGTCTTGGATAGATTTATTTATTCATTCATTCATCACGTGATTTTATTGAACCTGAACCGAATCATTCTGATCGACAGGAGTGCGCCAAGCGCATCGCTAAAATCTCAGCTGAGGCGAAGCTGGACGTGGACGAGGACTCCTACCTGAACCAGTTCCGTCCTCATCTCATGGACGTGGTGTACACGTGGGCCAACGGAGCGTCCTTCTCTCAGATCTGCAAAATGACGGACGTTTTCGAAGGTGATTGAAAACAAAATGTTTTTTTTTTTTTTGCTTTCTCTCGTCAGCGTTCTGTAAAAAGCTTAAAGTGATATGAACGCATGGCCGGATGAGTTACAACCAGTTTTGTTACGTGGAGACGTTTTCTTGGCAGCGACGAGTCTCATGTTGTATCAATCAATAATCAGTAATAACGACCTGACCATGGTTTACTGGAAGAGTATGTAATACACACACACACACACACACACACACACACACGGTCTGTTTTAAGAATGGAAATAATATTAAATTGGTTATTAGGCCAGACTATGAACGAGACTTGCGTGAAACATCTCTCATACATCTTGTATCGCATTTTAATGAAATATGAGGAGATTGTATAAAAGGTTAAATACGTGTCTGATGGCTACAATTGACTGTGGACACGTTTCCGGTTCTGACGATGCAGCGTGATTAAAGCCCGGCTCGTCCCCCACCCTCCTCCTCATCTGTGTATCCGGGAGGTTTAAGTGAAACGCTCGTCATAAATTAAAGTGAAGGCAGAGGATCAATCTGCAAACACCGAAGTGGAGGAGATGGAGTTCCTGGCACACTTTCTTCTTTCCTTTTTTTTACTTTTTTTTTTTTTCGTCCCAGTCGAGTTTGTTGCTCTCTAGTGAAAAAAAGAAAGAGAAGCTTCTTCCAAGAAAAATCAGCATGAAAGAAATCAACGTGTAATGAAACTGGACGAATGAATTAGCGAAGAAGCCAGAAAGTGATTTGATTCATTTGGTATTCGGTCAAGCGAGAGAGAGAAGCAGGTGCATGTTATCACTCCGTAGAGAGGACACGGAATCGTTCGTTCTTTACTCATTTTCTCTCCCTTTGTGTTTCTCTCTCTCTCTCTCTCTCTCTCTCTCTCTCTGTCACTCTCTCTCTCTCTCTGTGTGTGTGATTTTAATTTTATGATTATTTTTTTAGGGAGCATTATTCGCTGCATGAGGCGCCTGGAGGAACTTATGAGGCAGATGTGCCAAGCAGCCAAGGCCATCGGGAACACAGAGCTGGAGAACAAGTTCGCTCTCGGTGCGACGCCTTTCCCTTCCTTCAACTCCAAAAGTGGTCCATTTCAAAAAAGCCAGACTTTCTGTGTAGAAACTTAGAGCTGTACAATTGCATTTGATCAAACAGTCTCCTCGAAATTACTTTTATTAATATTTATTAAAGGTACTATTTAGTATTCAAGCTATTAACTTATTTATTTTTTTATTTTTACCTCGGCTGACCGATAACAATCACGTTAAGAGCAGCTCAGATGTTATACATATTTTACAAATAACCGAAAATCTGTCAAAAGTTCACCTTCTAATTCCAGGGTCGTTTCTGATTTCTATTTCTTTCAACGCTGCTGTAAAACAATACTGAAGGTGTTTATCCAAAATACACATTACTCCGCTACTTCTGCTCTGTAAAGCTTCATAATGTCTCTAATCTGAGGTGCTGGTTGTTAATTGGTGACTCTAAATGAACTGGTTTGGTCTTTAGTATCGAACATCTGACATTCATGTCATAAAATAACAGCTGACAGCCGGCGGCGTTGTTTAGTTACATAAATACAGTATTGTACTAGAATGTAGAAACAAAATCGCTAAACATCGAGTCATGTCCAAACTTTTGACTGTTAACTAAATTGAGCTAATCTTCAACGTAAAGGTTTTTAAGCTGTATTTGTCCTAGTATTGTATTTGTTCAGGAATAGCAGATAGCATGACGGCATCTTGTCTCAGTGTAAAACGGATACATGGACACCGTAATCAATGACCGCATGAGTGATTTCCTCTTCAGAGCGACTCGTACAGCGTCACGCCCACAAATGCGTCTGTAGGTTTTCTTTCATTCAGAGGCCACATTTTTCTAAAAAAGACATGATGAAAAACAACGCCGTTCATATCAGAAAACACAATGTCACACAAACACCTCCAACTTGAAGTCCTGACAGTTTTTTTTTTTTTGTTTCTGTATTCATATTTGTTTCTTAAAATGTGAAGTTTAGGTTTTTTCTGTGGTGTCCAGAACTTCACACACGTCAGTAATTTAGAACAAACCACACACTAATGAACAAAAGCTTCTGATTGGACAGTTTAACACACGAGGCTCGCACGTGCACAAGTCATGTTCAGTAAACTTCAGGGAAAATTCCATATAAATTCCTGACCAAGCGTTATGTGATGAACTGTAATAAATTGCAGCCGGTACGATGAGGTCACGATCACAGTTTGGATTTTTGAGCAGCGCATGTAGGAACTGGAAACGTTTAAGAGCTAGAATCCTCGGACTCTGTCCATCGGTCTTTAAAGTTGTATTTGAGATCATCTTCCCATGACATCAGTAAAAACATCAAGTTGCGAGCGCATCTAATGTTTCCCAAACTTACAGATGAGCTCTAAATGTTTGGCTGAATTTCTGATTATTGTAATTTTCCTCAACTCATTTAACTCAAGGATGTTTCTCATATCTTTTTTTTTTTGGTGGTAATTTTCTTGTCTTTTTCACCAGGCATCACGAAGATCAAGCGTGACATCGTCTTCGCTGCCAGTCTTTACCTGTGATGGACGAAGCTGCTGATTAACAAACTCCCCCTTCCCTCTTTTCCTTTATCAGTTGTGAATGTTTTTTTTTTTTTTACCACCCATTTTTCATAAAGACGACACAAAGATGCCGGTGACGGAACAAGTTTATTAACGTTCAGGTTCACAAATGTTATGACCTTGTTCTTTTGTTTCTTCTTTAAACAAGACAATATTTTTTTGTACATAGTGTTTTAACATAATTTTAATTAAAAATAAGTGTATAGTGACAGTTATTGTTCTTTATTTAAAATAATAACAAACAAACAAACAAAAAAAACTTTGCTTGAGGAGCAAAGCTGTTAGCATCATACACAGGAAAGCAGCATCAGCAGCCCGAAGCCGTCTCGGGTCTCCACAGTCTGGGCGTTTAGCAGAGTGGGAAAGCAGAGGGGTACATTCACAGGTTTCCGCCCCAGTGGTCCTTCCTGACAGTCGTGCGTGCAGACGTGCCGTGCTGCCGCCACGGAGAGACGCAGAACGAGGGTCCCGTGCGGCTTCAGTTAGTGACGTCGTAGTGGTTTCCGTTAGTCGGCGTCTCCTGTAGAGTGGTGTGCGTCAGGTCCTCGGCTCGCTGCAGGATCGCCGGCTTCTTGAAGAAATCGGACACGAAGAAAATCTAAAGGAGTAAAGCGAGAATGGAATGTGTTAGAATAATACATGATGCTCTGAAAACAATTACATGGGGAGAAGAAAAAAAAAAAACACAAGCTGATGTCATGTCAAGCATTTGACTCGACTCGGAATTACATCATTTTGTCAGCATCGATCTGATTGTGACGACTGTACTGTTCACTGACTGGATGAGGTTAATGTGCATCAGTCACAATCTAAAATACGTGTATTTACGAGGGAGAGTCAAAAATGATCCGCACTCCGGTTATATTAAAACTTCTGATGGTAGCACTGTCTTATCAGCACCTTCTGTTCAGGGCTCCTGTCTCTCCAGTCACTGCTGTGCAGGCGTCAACATATTAGATCAGTTCACGTGCAACTGCGGTCCGAGCTTGTGATTTGCATGAAAGAAAAGCAGAGTTGAGTAATTTTTATTCATAAAGAATAGCCATACTTTTTTTTCTTTTTCCCCCTGCAACGATTTGAAGTAACATGAACATTTATCTAAAATTGCTATAAAGCTGTCAGCAGCTTCCAGCATCGGGGGGGGGGGGGGTTGGACAGGGGAGCAAAAGGCGTACAGCTACTACAGCGTCTCCGTAGAAAACTCACTGTCCTGTTTTTGATTGATTAGGGCTTAAACAATCCAATTAAATTCCCCCCCCTAATGTGACCTCATATGAGAAGAGCCCCTCCCACAGCTTGTCACTCAGGCCTGCTTACTGAAACAGCTTTTCTTTTTCCAGCCGGTACATTAACACACTTTTTGAGGAGCTCTGAGACCTGTGTTCAGTTCAGTCAGTAAAATATGCTTATAAAAGAGTAGCTGCACTAGATTGTGTTCTCATGGAAGTGCTCTAGAATTCCCAGTTCTTTCTGCACCGTCTCTCAGCGTTCCAGAACCCGGTACAGTGAAGATGTGTACGTCGGAGAGACCGGACACTCACCACCAGCAGGGCCATGACCGCTCCCTGTAGGAGCCCTGTGAGGACGTCACTCCAGTGGTGTTTGTAGTCAGAGATGCGCGACAGGCCTGTGTATATAGACGCGGCTATCAGGAAGAACTGGATCGTGGGTCGCAGGAGCCGGGCCCAATTGTCCCGCATTCGAGCCTGCAGATAAAGCTGAGAGAGAGAGAGAGAGCGAAGAAACAACAATCAGTCAGACGTGCTCGTGATGATACGGTTACGTTTTGGTTTTCATACACCGTGTTAAAGGAACAGATCGGTCCAAGAAAAAACCTGTTACAGAGGTGTATTTAAAAATATATATATATATATATATATATATATATATATATATATATATATATATATATATATATATATATATATATATATATATATATATATATAATATTTTAAGTGTCTCGTTCTGTAATACGCCTGAGACGGCAGTGATGTCTGGGTGGGTCTCCCAAGAAAACAACCGAGTTTCATAGATAATTTTAAAAGCAAGTCCTATCAAGCCAACTATGAAATGTGTTGCTGACATATTTTTAGTTGTATGACGGGTCTGGTTTAGAGTCTGCGGACAAAAACCTGCTTAAGCAACCGCCTGCCACCTGCCCTGAGGCGCCACCATGAAATCATACTAATAATAATAATAATTAAAGATGAGATCTTTGAAAAACAAAAACAGGCAAATTCTAAACCGTCCTGGTTGTAAGTTATTCGTGGCAGAGAATCGCTTCTTGTCTCGTCTTTACACCCTAATTACAGAGCTGTGCAGGGACGGGCGAGGACGACTCCACTGATTACACCTTGTATGGCATCTGCCCAGCTCGCAGACATGATTCAGCTACTATATTCAAATTCAAACCTGAACCCAGCCCAGAGTACTTGTGTGAAACACATTTGACTGTTACAGACTCGCTCCTCCTGTTTGGTAGCATCCTGGGGCGCGCGCCCGGAGCCATAATACACCGCTCAGGTATGTGGTGTTGCTTTATTTCGGTTTAAGGCGGCGCTCTGAAGGGATGGAACAGTTTAATAGTTTAACAACCATCGATATGATGAAACAACTACCAGGATGGGGTTTAACTCTCATTCTCTCTCTCCCTCACATTATTCTACACATTATTCCCTTATTTATTACAGGATGCTCAGCCACTGGAGGCAGCACCGGTCCCGAGCCCGGAGCCATAATACCGGGTTCCATTAGGAAGGGCAGCCGGCGTGAAAAAACCTGAGCCAAATCGTTGTCCACTAGTGATGGGACGTTCGGATCATTTTAGTGACTCGGTTCTTTGAATCTCGTTCGTCCAAATGAACGAATCTTTTTTTTTTTTTTTGAGTCATTTGGTTCATTTTGTTCTTTTGACCAGAAATAAAATAAAATGTTACATTTTCAATAAACAGCCCCCAACACGTCTACATACACAGATTTTGGCTATAGTTCCAGTAATGATAATATTACAATGCAGCTCAGGACACATTATAAACAGGATGAGCAGCTCACCATCATATCTGCAAGTCTGAGTCGTTCGTTCTTTTGAATCTATTACATAGCGTCTATGGGAGTCACGTGACAAAAGAACGAACGACTCGGGACTTGGAAGACTCCTTGAGAAACGTTCAATTCTGTTTCCTGAACACAACCTACGGAGGTCTCGCGATGATGTGCGCATGTGCGCCGAGAAGAAAATGAACGAATCACTCTCCGGGACGACTCGTTCTTCTGAGTCGTTCTACTCGTTCATAAACGGTTTTTAATTCTAATGTGAATTTTGGATGAAGACGACAACGTTCGAGACGTGCAAAAACTATCAAACGAGCACCGGTTGTGTTGTGAGCAGACGCGACTCTGGTGTGTACTTACAGTACAGTTAGTGCTCTCTGCCTCTACCGTTGTTGTGCGTCAGTAAACAGACTCGAGTCATGATGTTATTGTGATCTTGATGTATAATTATACCTCGCACTGAGAGCAGCCGACTGCATAACCATCAGCTGCAGGTTCTCAGATGAGCAGCGGAAGTCACGCCAGACTCGAGGACGACTTTATTTTAAGAGCTTAAAAGACTCTGCTGGAGTTGATGCGCGTTGATCTGTGTTAGCGGCGCAGTTCACCGTGTATCGTACTGTGTATTGTTTAAAATTTAACCCACTAAGCCACACTATTCTATACAGAAATATTAGTGCTTTAAAAAAATAATAAAGTCATGGAAATGATGTGGCGCACATGTGAGTTTGTTTGTAATTTAATTCAAAAAGTGAAATTCTTATTCGAAATTCATTACATGTTTCGAGGAAAACTGTATTTCAAGCCTTTTTTTTTAATTCACTGCATTCATTTCAATGATGAATCAAAAATCCATTATTTCAAAATATTACAATATACCATTTCGAGTTTGAGTATGTTCCTACTCATACAGTATAAAGATCGTGTACGTGTATGAAAAGACTGTTTACGAAGGACAGATGTGCACGAGGAGTGTAAAGCCCACAGCAGGTCATCGCTGTTAGCACATGGCTGAACCGAAGCACATTTGCAGAAAAGTTGACTGGAAGTGAAAAGTGTGCTAGGGAAAGGTGCACAAGCAACAGGGATGAGCTTCAAGAACTCGGGAATCAAGCTCGGGAAGCTTCACAAGGAGTGGAGTGAGGCTGGAGTCGGTGCATCAAGAGCCACCACACAGAGGAGAGAGGCAGGCGGTCCGATCATGGGTCGGGTGTACTGATGAAACGTTCAACCTTGATGGAATCTAAGCTCTAGTGGACCGCAGAGATACGTGCATCAGTGTAACAGGGTATTATATAAAGAAATAAGGGAGGTTTTACCTTCATAACCGTGTTTTGTTATTCGGCGCAATCAAAAGTCCTGGTTTGATTCGAACAGCCCTTGTATTTCACTTTACATGTAATGAATCTAAAATATGCGAGTTTCACTTTTAAATTATAGCACCAATTATATTAACTTAATTTCCACCTTTAGTTGAAAGAAACCGCGCGCATTCACTCAACCCAATTTTTTTTTCCCTCTGATTTTCTCCCTAATTTAGTTGTGTCCAATTCCTCCCTGTCACTAGGGGGCACACCCACATTAAGGCTACTACTACTACCACTCAGCCACGTCAGCCGATCGCATCTTTTCGAACTGCTCGAGTAACGCACTCGAAGGACAGCGCTATCCACACCTTCCGCTTGCGTGAGCTCACAGACGCCCCTGAGGTCACATGTGAAAAGATGAGCGTAGTGTTGGGGCAAGAGAGTATTAAAGGAGGAGAGATGAGATGATGAGTGTGTTGTGAATGAGCAATGTTTGCTAGTCATGAATGAAAGGAAGCAAATTACTACACTAAATGCCCCGCTCACAGGCTACGTTCAAGACGGCTAGAGCTATCAAGTACGTTCATCCGAAATGCTGCTCATGGGGTAATTTGTGGATATTTAAGTGATCTCAACTAAATGAATTACAAAACGGTGCAGGCAGACGAAAAGCAAAAGGGCAGCATGTGGTTCTGAAAAATGCACGCAGTTTGGTGAATGACCACTAGGAGGACGCTCTAAAAGTGAGTCGATCCCCATAGACCCGCGCAGTGAACTGTCCAAGTTTTACAAACAGATTTGGTCTCAATAGCTAGATTTCTCCTTCATGACTACGTTACAGAGGTAAATTTTTATGCAACTCGTCAGTTACAGTTTTCAAACTGCTATCTCCCCTGCTATGCGTCACTTTAACTAACCAGCTAACTGGGATCAGTGTAGTTTAACTTACGACAGGAAATGCAGGACGCGACGAGGGACGATGTGTATTAGGTTCTGGATGACTGAGTACAATCAAAGCAACTGAACTAACCTTAGCAACCTTAGCATTTTGGCTAAGCCAAAGCTACGCTGCTTAATTTGTGGTAGCTGAGGTAAGTGGTAGCTGAGGTAGGTCCGTTAACCAATAGCCAGGCTGCGTTTATTTCTCCCGTTCATGGAGTAACAGGACTTGTGTTGGCTCTTGCTGAGATGGCGACAACCAGAGCTGTTATTAAGGTGTTGCCCAGTCTTTGGCATTTGGTGAGGATGTAGGATGAGGTTTTTTTAATTTTATTCTTAATATACGGTCATAAAATGGGTACTTACTGCCAGGAACAGCATACAGTACATGGAGAACGAGGAGTGGCCGGAGTAGAAGGACAGCCTGCAACACATGCGGAAAAACAGGAGATACATCTCAGCAAGCAGAGCATCAAAACGCTGACGGTGAGCTTTTACACTCCCACAGCGTGAATCCACAATCAGCCTTTACCGTCCCACTCAAATTTCCCCTCAGTCTGAGTCGGTTTATTTTTCATATTCCAGGACATTAGCTTAGCATGGATAATCATTTGTACAAAGAACAACTGCAGTTATCATCTAACCAGAAGTGCACAAGTGGCCCATTCACAATAAAAACCAAATGCTGAAAAATATGTACATGTTTGGATGTCTATATAGAAGAGTATATACAGAATAAATACGGGTAGAATATAGAATATACAACGACGGATTCATAAATTATGGATGACTAATATTAACATGGTATAGATTTGGGCGATGTTTTTACCTGGTGATAAGATTAAATAAATACGCATAATAATACATTTCATATAATAATACAAATCTCTCCGATTTGGGTTCATTATTATTACTTTTGTACCATTATTAATTTCTCGACTTTAGAAATCTTACTTAATTACCATTAAAATAATATAATCTCGATTACTTTGTTTAGACATGATCATGCATTTACTATGATGTTTAACATTTCCAGTATATTTACGTTACTATTTTATTTATTATTAATTGTATCCATTTAAATTTTGGATTTCAAGAATTTCACACAATAAAAAAAAAATTAAAAAAAATACAGAAACAAAGGAATGCGGAGTAATGATGTAAAAGTAAGAAAACCGGATGACCAGCATAAAGGCGTCGTTTCACTAATTTCATGATTCAGACGTGAAAAATGTGTGCAAGTGTTCGACTCCTAAATGGCGTGGCGGTGCTCCGATGAGCTGAAACAGGTGTGTAAGGGCAGAGTAAACACTACGCCTCGTTAGGAGCTTTTTATGACCCGCAGGTTTACGCAGCCCTTTTGTTTGGCAAACAAAATGGTTTTAAATACTCGGCGCACTTGTGCGTCCGTGTGTGTTTTAGTAATTCACCAGAGCTGTGGGAGGCTGAAACGACGTGTGCGCGCCCTTTTCCGGATTAGAACGGCAGGCCGAGACTGACGAGAGCAGAGGGGGAAGCGTGCGTGGACGGGATCAGCAAAATAAGGGCGGGCCGAGTATCCGGAGGGCTTTTGTGTCTTCCTGTTTATATTAGCCGGAGGCTCACTGCACCAAAAACCGCTCGGACGTGGGGACATGACTGCTGGAATTAATACTTTTATCCCAAACGCTGTGACATAATGTAACCATTTACTGTTTTAGGAAAGAATAATAAAGCTCAGGTTCTGTGGAGTACGAGGGTGGTGATGTGCTGCTACGACGGCACACGGTGATAAGAGATTTAACATGGTTATAATACTGGTATAGTTGAAGGTCAGAAGAAACTTGTAATAATACTACGGGGATGGGATGGACTGGTGGGGTATATGGACTATATACAGTGGGTACGGAAAGTATTCAGACCCCCTTAAATGATTTTAGCAAATGGCTGCAATCTAACAGTGTGAAAAATTTAAGTTCATTTTCTTTCCTCATTAATTTATTTTCACACAGCACCCCATATTGACAGAAAACACAGAATTGTTGACATGTCAGTTCTTCTTCTTTTTTTAATAAATCTGCAAACATCACATGGTCCCAAGCATTCAGACCCTTGGCTGTTACACTCATATAATTTAGTTCAGAGACAGAATTGTGGCAAAGAACAGATCTGGCCAAGGTTACAAAAAAATAAAAATTCTGCTGCACTTCCTAAGATTCCCAAGAGCACAGTGGCGTCCATAATCCTTAAATGGAAGACGTTTGCACCCTTCCTAGAGCTGGCCGTCCGGGCTATCGGGGGAGAAGAGCCTTGGTGAGAAAGGTAAACAAGAACCCAAAGATCACTGTGGCTGAGCTCCAGTGATGCAGTCGGAAGTTGGTGTAAAGAAAAAGTTGTAGAAAGTCATCCATCACTGCAGCCCCCACCAGTCGGGGCTTCATGGCAGAGTGGCCCGACGGAAGCCGCTCCTCAGTGCAAGACACATGAAAGCCCGCATGGAGTTTGCTATAAAAACACCTGAAGGACTTCAAGATGGTGAGAAATAAGATTCTCTGGTCTGATGAGACCAAGATAGAACTTTTTGGCCTTAATTCTAAGCGGTATGTGTGGAGAAAACCAGGCACTGCTCATCACCTGTCCGATACAGTCCCAACATTGAAGCGTGGTGGTGGAAGCATCATGCTATGGGGGTGTATTTCAGCTGCAGGGACAGGACGAATGCGTGATGAATGCGTGGTACAAGTACAGGTATATCCTGGACGAAAACCGTCTCCAGAGTGCTCAGGACCTCAGACTGGGCTGAAGGTTCACCTTCCAACAAGACAATGACATTAAGCACACAGCTAAAATAACAAAGGAGTGGCTGTTCTTGAATGGCCCAGCCAGAGCCCTGACTTAAACCCAACTGAGTATCTCTGGAGAGACCTGAAAATGGCTGACCACCAACGTTTACCATCCAACCTGACAGAACTGGAGAGGATCTGCAAGGAGGAATGGCCGAGGATCGCTAAATCAAGGTGTGAAAAACTTGTTGCATCTTTTCCAAAAGGACTCATGGCTGCATTAGATCAAAAGGGTGCTTCTACTAGATACTGAGCAAAGGGTCTCTTCACCCGAGTTAAATACATGAGTGTCACAGCAAAGGGTCTTAAGACCATGTGATATTTCAGTTTTTCTTTTTTAATAAATCTGCATAAATTTCAACAATTCTGTGTTTTTCTGTCAATATGGGGTGCTGTGTGTACATTTAATGAGGAAAAATGATTATAGCAAATAGCTGCAATATAACAGAGTGAAAAACGTAAGGGGGTCTGAATACTTTCCTTACGCACTGTAAATGTGTGGGTGGGTGTGATATAGGGAATATACAATTTTGTAGATGGTTGTGTGTGATGGATATGTTGGATTGGCTGTGGTATGGAAGAATGGATGGCATAGCATAGTTAGCATAGTTGGACTGGGTGTGATGTGATGGATGGATGGGTGGGGAGTGGGGGGGGGGGCGGTGAGTAAGTGGAATTTATGGATGTGTGAGTGGTTGGGGTGGATAAGTGGGTGAGTGTGATGGATATAATAGCTGGACTGAGTATATGGAAAGATGGATAGAAAAGTGGCTAGGATGGATGGACACGTTGAGATGAATGAAATGTACATATCTGTGGGTGGTTGGGGTGGGGTTATGGAAGAATGGGTTTTCAGGTGGGAGAGCCGTATGGACGGGTAATTGGATGAGATGGATGGAACGTATAGGTATGTGGGTGGTTGGGATGGACGGACTGGTATTTGGATGAAATATACAGACGAATAGACTGAACGGGCAGTTTGGAGTGGTCGTGTTTTTTTTTTTGGATGCGATTGATGGACGGGTGAATGGATGGTTATTCAGTTGATCTTCATAACGTAACATCATAAGTGTCCCCCCTCTTATCTCTAGCTAAAAGCAGTCTGTCTGGAACGCTGCCGTGCAAGAGCTCAAATGGATGAAATGTGCTGCCGTGTTCCCTTGGACGGATCGAATTACAGGTCAGGAGGCTTGAGACAATCAAGCGGAGGACGGTTGCATATTGCTGAGAGATGAAGCAAATACTCTGCAGATCAATGGTGAGACTCGGCAGATCCGTTTCATTCAATAAAACGATTTAGCATTTGATAACTAATGACATGAGCCACTTCTTAGATGCAAACTGAGACCTTTCAACTCTAATATCTAGTGTTTCTTATATTATTTGAACTGATGCGAGTTCATCAGGTCCAAAGTTGCTTTATTTCCACCTTACTTTTATAAGTTTATAACTCCGAGATCTGAGCTAAGCAGATACGTTTGATTAGCCTGATACACCAAGGCAGGGGTATGCCTGGGAGATTTGCAAGACCATACGCCCATAGTATCAGTTAATGAAGGGTGATTCATGATTATTCTGGGCACTGCACTTCCCCCTGTGCGTTGTTTGTTCTATATATAGCTCCGTCTCCTAGGTGAAACAGTGGATTTTGTCCAGCGGAGTTCTTTCCTATCAGAGAACAGAACCACTCCTACTGTTAATGAGAACGTTCTGGAACAAATTTCCACCACTGGCCTTGAGTCTGGCCCAAGAAACCACGCTGAAACCTTGAGTGGCGGACTCTTTGTCTCAGTATGTGTGGGCTCTAGTAGCTCACCACAGGGCTGGAACACACTGGCGTGTGTGAACCACAGTCTCACCACAAAGGCTACAGAGGTCCAAACCCTTGTTGTAAGCTGGATTTCACTTAAAGGACTACTGAAATAATGATCAAGGTTCTCCCATGTGGTCCTCCAGGAGCAATCAGTAACCCGATACAGGAGCAAAGTGCAGCTCCACTACCTGGAGACCCTGTTTTGATCAATGCATTCTCACGAAGCTTGATCCAATGCCACTGGACCCTTTAAAGTTGGACACACCATTAACCTTGGTGCTGACCATCTGGGATATCAGTATGAGATTAAAAAACAGCCTGGTGTGGTTCAAGTAAAGATCTTACATGCTTACTTGGTTGAGGTGGGGGTAGTGGTGGGGGTGTGGAGGGGAATGTCTCCCAGACAAACGGAACCACATGAAAGTAGCTTTAGTAAAGTGGAAGGGCATAAATGTTTTACATGCTCTTAATTTCCACTTCAAAGCCACTCATGAAGCAGATCGGAGCGCTGATGGTGCGCCATTTGACTTTAAGGGCGTCTGACATCCAAGAAATTCCCAGGGCACAAATTAACGAGCTGGAATTTCTCTGTTAGCTGGGCAACTTGTCCAATAGGCTTCTTTCTTGTAGTCGGTTTGACTTCTGGCTGCCTCCATTAAATGGCGTATGGTCTAAAGTCAAGGTTTACACAGGTGATTTATAATTTGTTGCTCTGCTCATAGCTTATAGAAAGATGACAAGAAGCTCAGCTTAAAAAAAAAAAAAAACACCCAGAAAGCAGATGTTTCTCTACTGGTTTCTATTGGGGGGGGGGGGGGAATAGATACGTTACATATCACAAATTCTTTGGTGAGGTAATTCATGCATCACTACACTGACTCCAAAATCTTTTTTAATTTCATGATGGGTAATTTGCTAAATTTGTTTAGAATTATAACAGTCTATAGAATCACAGTCCGGATCATCAACTCGGCTCCTAGGTATTACGATAACATCGTATCGACTCGTCCCTGGTTTCTATTGTGTACGAAGGAGAAATAATGAGGCATATATGGGTCCTCAAAGCATCATCATCAAGTACCGTAGACTTTATAAATATTAAGTAAATGGTTGAGGTTTTCTTTATTTGGATCGTTCGAAGTTCTTAAAATTAATTTGTCGATACGACACTCGTAGATCTCATCGTTTGGATCGATTTAAACCCGTGCTCTTTGATCAGTACCCAGGACCACCTACCTGGCCTCATTTACAATCTTCGCATCCCCGCTACAGACGAAGTCCTCAATGTAAGCTCCATTGGAGCAGTTGATAGCCTGCCAGTTAGGCTTACACACGTCCAGGAAGTGAGGCCGCAGTCGGCCGATCGAGTACTTGCCGATGTCGGTGAGGGACTGGCTCATGGCGGCACCGAACACGAACGTGCCGATTGCTTTGTAGATGCGGGCAACATAGCTGTTGCTGAAAGAGGACTTTGATTGGATACGTTTTAGGTAGACTGAAACGCACTCACCGATGATCATCTGCGAGGGAGGAAAAGGACAGAAGACAGTTTAGTAGCATGTTCCTGTCTGGGAAGTCTATATAACTAGAACTTGGCCAGATTCTAATGAGGATGTCAACTCAAATAATCAGAAGGCAAGATGGAGCAAAAGTGGTCGTTGACGACGCAGTAATCACTGATCCGCAAGTCAATTCTTTAACTTTTTGTTTGTTTCCCCGTGTTTACCTGGCTGTGGGGCTCCATGTTCTGGTCTCTGGTATGCTCTAAATGGTCTAATTTTCTTTCCTCTTTTTTTTTTTTTTCTCCACGCTCCGCTGGACACAATCCCTCACGCTTGGTCTGGTTTCTGCATCATTTAAGAATATTTCAAATAAATGTCTCCAAACTAATAACAGCTAAACCTTTAGAAGAATTCCAGTTTCCTTCAGGATCTGGCTCCATGAACTTTTGACTTTGGAGTGAAACAGCTTGCACTTTAAGCCTGGATTCTGAACCTCAAACCCTGGATGGTTTGCCTTACATACTTATATTTTATTTCATAGAGCTTCATAAACTTGGATTTTGCTCCCTGGCAAGGTGTGCGTATGTGCGCTGTGAAGCCAAATTCTTTACCTAGGACACGTTCCCAAAATAACATTCTTTCTCCCCAAATCGCTGCCATCTGATTTCAACAGTACGTGCCTCGTCCCACCCTGGAGACGCACGAGTCAGGAAGCTTATGTTGTAGCTCAGCGCATTGCAGTTCGAGGAATCTAAGCAAACATTGAGTGTAGGTTTTGTACGATTAAGACAATCTCTCTTGGAGGCTTCTGTAGGCAAAATTTGCATACTTTTAGTTTCTGAACTGTATCTCTCCTTGTTGCTGGAGTGGGGTACAAGTGGGACATAATGTATCGTTCAGCTCGAGACAAAAATATACTGTACATTACCAGTCAAAATCTGGACACACCCTCTAATCCCATGATCTCTCCTGATTTTTAGTTCTTTCTGTATTGCAAAACGGTGACGCTGAAGGCGTCCAAAATATGCAATAAACTCCTTTGAACAGTTGATATTGAGATGTATCTACTACTTATTCAAGATTCAAAGAACTTAATTAATTCCAGAGGGAAACTATGCTCTGGAAAGCCTCCATGATGGCTCTAATCCCAGGTGCTGTTTGTTAATTGGCGATGTCTGAGGCTGGTGACTCTAAATGAACTTCTCCTCTGCAGCGGAGGCAAGTTTTGGTCTTGTTTTCCTGGGAAGGTCTTCATGAGAGACGAGTTCCACACTTGACACAATACGGTTCCTGCAAGAACTGTTGCAGAACAGCTGACCACCTTCGTGGCTTAATAATAACATCTGACTGTTGATGCTTACTTTCCTCGTACGCACCATTCTAGGTAGATATAATGAAGCTACTTGATGGTACCGTCCCATCAACAAGGAGAAGTCAAGTTTGGACATTTATGAGACTAGATGACCTTAGCAATGGAACCTAGCTTGATGCTTGATGATGAGTGCACTGTTTTAGACATTTCAGTCAGCATTGGTTAGTGTTGAAAATGTGCAGAATTTTATGAAATGCTGAGCTACACAGTAGTCTGCATTATGGAAGCAGTCTTGTAAAAATTTCCAAGAGTAGGAGGCGCGCGCGCACGCACACGCACACGCACACGCACACGCACACGCACACGCACACACACACGCACACGCACACAGGGGGATTGTTAACACCAAAAGAACCAGGCCGACGCTTCTATCCGAAATCTGTGAAATGCACCAAATGAGTAAATTTCCATCAGACTAAAGCGATGGGGATTTCCTTATGCCTTATGTGGGTTAAATAAGTGGGCATGTGGTGTGTGTGACACATTGTCTGCTCTGTGTGAGATCTTAGATGAGTCTTTGTTTCATTAAAGGTCAAGAATAAGTGACAGGGACTCTTTGAAAGGGAAAAAAAAGGAATAATTGATAATTGTGCATTTCTTTAGAACATCATTCCCACATTTGGTCAGTTTTCATTGCCCCAGAGTGTTTGATTAATCGTTGTAGTTGAAGGAGAGAAAGTGCAGGCGAACCAAACAGATCTGAAGCAAAGTGTTAACCACCACAGCAACTCATGCAGACGGTGAGCTTTTCAAGCCTGACTCCAGTCCTGTCTAAACAAACCCCCCGGGTTCAGTGCTCCACCTGCTCTCACAGATCACTGCTCATCTTCAAGCCTTTCACACGACGGATCAGAAACGCTGAACTGATTCCTAATGCACATCGACTCGACCCGTACTAAAGCAGAAAACGTTTTTTTTTTTTTTTTTTTTAGAAGCGTGAACAGTCGCGTCACCTAAACTACTGTATACGCGGCAGAGGCTGAGTCGCTTTCTTAGGAAAAGAAAGTCACAACTAAGCAAAATCTGAATTTTATCCTGAAATTTATTGTTTATGTTCTTCATGTTTTTATTTATTTATTAATTTTCTGATATTAAGCTCAATACTGGGATTTTTCTAGGCAAGTATCCAGGATGATAAATAAAATAAAAAATGCACCCCATACAACTTATTTTTATGTACTAATTAATTTTTTGGAATTATTATTATTATTACCTAATACCACAAAAAAAATTTATTTATCCTAGTCCTATTTATCCTTTATACGCTTTAAATGCTCATTACGTACCGTAGTGTGTAACATGATGAACTGTAAAACCCTAAAAGCCACAGAATTTCTGCAACTACTATTTTAACATGGCTTTTAGTACTTAATTTTCACATTTTTAAACTACATATCTCTTTTCTAATATAAAAATGAAGAATACGAGTATTGCCATGGATTATGGATGTTTTTGTAGATAGATTTTCATGACTTAACAAATAAATGTCGGTTTAGACCGACTCGAGATATTTAAACATTGATTTATTTTAATATACAAAGTGACAAATTCATGCCAGCAATCCTAATCCGAACTGTTATAAATAAATATATATGAGGCGTGTTCAAGTCAAACCGGGATTTTTGATAGTGCAGAATAAGAACACAGTTGTGTTAATTTTTAAAACTTGCTTTATTTCTCTATATAATCCCCTGCCACACTAATGCATTTATCCCAGCGTTTCACCAGCGCTTGGACACCATCAAGGTAGAACGTATTCTCAGTAAGCCGGAGCTATGATCAGCCTGCCTGCTTCACGTCTAAAACGCTGGCCTCCCAGGAACTCCTTTAAATGACCCAAACATGTGGAAATGTCTTAGAGTGAGGTCAGGACTGTACAGGAGGGCGTGGCAATAACTCCCAGCCGAGTTACCTGTAATGTGCAGGTGGTGTTGAGTGTGTGTACAGTTCCCACAGACAGCAGCGTCTCTTCAACATGCTGGTGACCAATTATCAGTCGCTTTGCAGTGGGGTTTGAGACACCTCGGCTGGGATAGTCATTCACGGACGTACGTCGCTCTTTTAACACGTTTGGACTGTTCACACGTTTTACTGAGGTTAAGAGTCTTGTTACCATATGAAATGCGTAACCATATGTTACCATACTGTGCTTGAAGTCTTCTGTAAACGTCAATGTGTTTTCCATCTTAATCAATGAGAAAGTCCTGGTTTGACTTGAACACCGCTTGTAGATAATAAGTTGCTAGTCCATATTTGAATGATCAAATACTTTAAAGTATGTTAACTCGATAGCTTTTTGATCTGTATTGATTTTATGGAACAGCTATTCTGCGAGTTTTATCCTCATGCTATCCACCTGTCAGTATTTACCTGTGCATGTTAGGAGCGGCTCTGTCTGGTATGGTATGGAAATTTAAACCAGACACTTGAACGCTAAACAAAGCTGTGTTTCTTTTTTTCCTGTCTTTCTTTTTCCCCTTCAGGACTGGAGCCGGAAAACTTTCGAGGAAAGCTTGAAAGCACAGAGCGAGGATGAGTCAGAGACTGCATGAACAAAAACGAGGTACACTTACAGTGAGTAGAACGAGAGGGATCATTACTCCTCCCAATAACTGATAGGAAATGGTGTCATCCTTTAGAGGGTACTTGATCGAATCATCGTTACAGAAAAATCCTCTTTGGTACGGGGAGTTTTTCGGGGTGAGTATTGCGAATGGGAGTCCAACTACCAGGAAGAGACACAAAAAGCAAATGGGAGGGGGGAAAAAAAAAAAAAAAAACACACAATGACAGCAGTGGGTTAAAAGAGAGATCTGCACATGACATGGGTCGAGCCCAAACACACAAACATACAGTACATGCTATGGATGGAGAGCAGACATGACACGACTGCGTAGGTTTTACCAGGACCGGTGAGGTTAGCCAGGGGGTGTTGAGCGGCAGGAAGGGTGAGCTACAGGACATGGCATGTTAGACACAGCAGTAACGTGACACAATGTCAGGACCGTACATCATATCCTACACGTACGTACTGTAGGTGGCGTCTTCAATAATGGGACTTTGTACTGACAGTCGTCAGATGTTTAATCGTGAAAAAACACCCTGGACAAATATTGATTGAGCCTTTAAAGTAAATCATCAGCAACATCCTATGTTGTGTACAAACGCTCAGAGTTAATTAGTAATACACACATACTGTACAGATATACATGTTATACAATTAACAATTAGCTACAATAAGCTACTGTACTAACTTAGATAAAAAGTTAATTATAGTCTAGAATACAGATTTAGATGATGCGTGCAAAAGATGACTATAGCCTATAGGACAAATAAACCATAGAGTTCATGAGCAACTATAATAATATACCGTTTAAGTATCTAAACCATATCGTTTTTATTAATCATATTAATCTCCTGTGCAGATACAGCTCATAGTTAGCAACAAGATCACGTTTTGTGCAAATATCAATATTTATATTAATAATGCTAGTAACGCTACAGATTAGTAAAGTGTATTAAGTATCTATTAATAGCCATCTACTGTATATTGTCATACATGGGTAATTTAGTAACATTATATAATAGTTACATAATGATACAAGTAACACTACAAATGTATCTAATTAAACAGAGAATATGTACTGTACAAATATAGACAATTTACCACGAGTTAATAATACTCTAAGCTATGAATCGAGATTTATATAATATATAATTATTATATATATATATATATATATATATATATATATATATATATATATATATAATTATAAATGTAATACAGTATCCAGTTTACAAATACAGATTATTATTGAATAAATGTCAGCTGTAAAATGTAATAACTAAAATATATTGATAAATCACAAATAATAAGATAAAAGATCAACAAAAAAAATGTCCAATGTACAAATATTGATATTTTATCAGTAATTAGTAATAGTGTATGTACTTTACAAATCTATATTAGTACAAATATTTATAACTTATCCTTAACCATTAGTGTTGCATCTACTGTACAAATATTGACTATAATTAAACAGTTCTACTGGATCTACTGTACAAATATCAAATCATGTACTAAATAATAATTCATTTAATTGAAAATGGAAAGTTATATGGTAAATAATACAGAGTTAGAAAATTAGGGCTTATGTGGCCATTTTTCAGATCTCTTTTTAACTATGAAATTAGACATAATTGATTAATACGCATTTATTTTATCGCTGAAACTGCTGCTTAAGATAGAGAGCACATGGCCAGCGGGTTTCATCCATGTGACTAGCACACATCATGCTCATGTGGCGATACCCTGAAGGAAATACACCGAATAGATCATTTCAACCATGTGCACAAAAATCAGGATAGGATTTTGATCTCACAGTCGTATGTATTCCTGTCAAGCTGCAGTCTTCACATTTTAACCATCTGGCATTTGAAATCTTTTTTTAAAATATTTTTTTAGCTTCTTGTTTACCTAGTTTCATTCCATTGTTTTGACGCTCTAGTGGTTTTGAAGGTGGTATGGGAAACCGCCCCAGTCGAATGTAGCATGAGAACTAGAATGATGCGATCTCACACATATAAACACACACACACACACCACATTTGGCGCCCATTTGAAGGTCTTTTACCAGTTAAATGGTTAATCTGGCACAATGTTGCTGAATGCACACCTCCAATTTACACTTCCATAAAAACCGAATTTGGGTCAGACCTCTTATTAACCTTTTCTATTTTCTGCCCTATAAACACAAAAAAGGCATGCGAGTACCTGGCACAAACATCAGTTCCTCGGTGATGATGGGATTATTGCAGACTGGCACACATGAGCTTATAAGAGAACGATTGAGACCCAGGTTAGGCTTCAGGAGACGTCATGCAGTTTGAACGTCACCTTCCATCAAACGGCCATGCAAAACTATAGCGCTATTTGCATGAACGATGGAGGCAAGTCTGCAGGAGTTACCACTATTCTTCTAAAGCAGAATGCTTGGTTTCGCACTTTCTAACACAACTAACAGTTCTCAGTGCAAAGTAGAATTCTCCATCCAGTTCCCTACTGATGTTGAACAAGCTTACTAGTCAGGTTTTTCTTTAGGTTTCGGGGTCCACTGTCCAACAATGGGCAAGTCACTGCACTGCTCATGCAACTTCAGATCAGCTACGTAAAAATCTCTTCCCTTTTAGACCCTGATGCTCCAGTTGGAGACTCGCATTTCACTTTAGTTAATTCCACGTGTGAATGGAGATCCGGTTCTTTCCTCCATCGGTTTTCCCAAGTTAACTCATATCATATTAAATCACCTGCAATTTCAAAAACCCATCCAACTCGCCAAGCAACCCTTTAAAATGTCAGAGTTTTCAAACAATTTCCTACTTCCTGCATGGTCACTCATCTATTTATATATTAACCTAGAGGTTTCATTTTTCTCCATGATATTTCATTTTTATCCATGATATTTCATTTTTATCCATTTTATTACTAACCAAGCTTCACCCCGCTTGCGTGTGCACATCAATATCAACATAACTTTAGTCTTTCAATGGTCTCCGTCCATCCAGCCAGAGACGAGTATCCTCCTGTCTTGTCTGTTTACATCACAATACGGAAGACAATTTGTTTTTCTTTTGTCCTGCCATGGTGTCCTCCACTTTATACATCTAAAGATCTGCCTGTACAGCGAATGATTCGGCTCGGCAGCAGTTCGCCTTGCATACGGACGCCGTCTTTGCAGTTCTGTGAATTTTTCTAGCTCTTGTATTTCCTGTTCTCCGAGTTTCTGAGCCTTGTTGTGGTAACGCAGATGTGGAAACTGATCCAGATCCTTTATATCATCCTGACTCGACTTCTGATTATTATAATTATTGATTTAAGCTTTGAATTCGGACCATAATCCCCGGACTAACGCTCTAATGGCCCTGGCTCTGTGAGTCAGATCAGCCGTTTTGACAAATTGTTTCATTTGTGCTGATGTTAATAATGGAACATGTAATGCATCCTTGTGGTTGTCAGGTTACCAGTTAAACCGATTAAACTGCCTATCCTTTCATACCGCTCTGCCATGCTACAGAATGTAGGTAAAATTTACCTACTTTTTTTTTTTTTTTTACTTTTTATTTCAAGATCCTTGTCATTTTTAATGCAGGGAACTATTTTTAAAATCAAAATAGACCAAATTCCAAATGACTTCTGATTCACTATAGATGAGCTCACTGTGTAGTATTTATTTTATTTTACACCTAGTGCACATAAAAAGAAAGAAAAAAAAAGAGAACACCATTTGAAGTTAAACCACAGGAATTTTGTCTCATCTAAATTAACTACTGACACATAATATCGCTTCGAAGCGGCCAGTGAAAGTTGCATTGTCAACTCATTGTGGTTTCATATTTCATGAGGTATTTCAAAACCATAGTGTTTCCAAACCACACACACACACTCACTCATATGTTGGCGAAAAATGTGCCCCACCGTGCCAGGTGCATTTTGGGTAAGCTGAAGTACTTTCCATAATTAACACATTTTTGCTTACTAACACACACACACAGTCCCTAAAAGTCCCTCCTTAGGCAAACAGATGCTATAAATCAATAGTTAGTGAGAGCGGCCAATCAGGACACCAAAGATGTTCCAGGAAACTATTTCAGCTATTTCTGGAGGCACTTTTGTACGAAAACAGACCAAGTATTTCATCTGTGCTCCAGAAGAGCGATCCCATCCAAAACGATTCTCTCTTATCTTCGCCGGGGCCTTGATGTCCCAGATGACTGGAACCAAAACTTCCGGCTTTTAATTGCGTGCGGTCTCCTATTTATAAAATTTTTCTGGATAAACAAAATGACGCCGCTTCGTGTTCCTCCGTGACCATCTGTCCACAGTTTAGAGACGTTTACACATGTTCCCCCTCAGAAGGCTATACAATCGAAGCTTCCTTTCGACACCTTGTGATGAGAACCAGATCCTGATCGAAATATACAGTAGGCGTGGCCTTCCTGCTTCATCTGCCGCCCCTAAGGCGACGACGCTCGCTACACGCGGAGCGTCCACGCGCTGCAAGTGTTCTCTAATGACCGTTGTTGAAGTTATTATTTCATATAATAAATATGGTAGGTTACCAACTAACATTGAGTTGACATCCTCTCTTGGTCTTGTCATGCTCTTTTGCAAACTAAAACTGGTGACATGCCCAGGGAATCCACTCAGATAGAGAACGGAAAGTGAGAAATTGTTCTTCCTCTGCTTTTTTGGTTTTTTTTCCCCCCTTGTGTCTGTCCAAGTTTAGCGCTCAGCTGAACTCCATTAATACAACTGGCTTCCTTCTGACCAGAACTGGTGAATCCGTGAGTGTGAAAACAAAGCTTGAGCTAGAAGGTTTTGCTGGTAAAGACTTTTAAACCATTAAACATATTCCATCTAACAGCCTTAAGGTTTATTGCTTTGGTGCTTTTTGGAATTCAGTTCTACAGAATGTCGAGCCTTTAAAGGGGTTCTGGTAATGGAAACTCACATACAGTAGAACCGCTTTAAGTTATCATTTGTCCTTTGTCCGACTAATTGGGTCGCTCGCTGAAAAACTAAATGTGGTCTCAGCGAACAGTGACTCAAAAACTCGGACAAAAAAAAAAAAAAAACATTAGGAGGTTAAACTAAGTGGAATTTGAGGTGACAAAATCTAAAAAATAAAATAAAAAATTGATGCTAAAAACAGGCAAACAAAAAAATAATGCAACTTGGGAACCTAAAAGATGCAGAAAACTCTGGTACTCAAAAAACGTACCATATAAAACTTTCAATAAAAAAATATATAAAAAATTCAGGGATTTATAAGAGCAGGACTAAAAAAAATTGTATTATTTTTTTAAAGTGATTACCCGATCTTAAAAACACTTCAGATCCAGGACTCAAATATCTGGGACTCAAACAAATAAAATTTAAATATATATAAATGAATAAAACAGACCGAGTCCGAGTGTCCCTGCACATGATCACCTCTCTGTACATTTCGGCCAATCGGCTCCACTGAGATGAAGGGAAACCCTGGGCATGTGAGCGAGGTTAGCTAGCGTTACTTACACTACAGATGGGCAGTATGAAGCCCACCGAGTACAGCACAGTGGAGGTGATGGTGCTGGAGTGAAACGGGTAACCGATGCTCTCGTCGTTACAGAAAAAGCCTCTCTGATAGGGCTTGACTTTACCCAGGTTAAAGGCCGCCAGAGGAAGGCCAGCTGTGGATGAAAGAAGGGTTAACAAAAGGGTTAACATCTCCAACACAGGACTCTCAGCCAATCAGAACTGAGAGATTAGTGCAGCCAGGGAAAGTTTTAGCTGTACATAGGCCACACCCCTTTTTCACACCTACTGTAGAGTTATACTTATCGGGAAGAAATGTGTTCTTTGATTAAACTGTTAATAGGAACATTATAATACGACTTTAGGAGATGAAGAGCAAAACATTCTGTTTCTGTAATATTTCATTATGAAATATTGGATGATTTTGGAATATAAAAATTTGCCAAGAAAAAAAAATCCATAAACCTTATAAATTAATATATATTTTATTAATAACTTAATGATAATACTCAGCGACTCTGGACTATATATATATATATATATATATATATATATATATATATATATATATATATATATATATATATATATATATATATCAGTGTTATATGTATGTATGTGTGTGTGTGTATAAATATATATATTAGTGTATGTGTGTGTGTGTGTATGTGTGTGTATATATATGTGTGTGTGTGTGTGTGTGTGTGTGTGTGTGTGTGTGTGTGTGTACATACATACATACATACACACATACATACACATGTTTTTATAAATCAGAAAATCAAACCACATAAAAATTAATATTCAAATTTCCATCAACCTGGTTATCTGGTTATGTACATGGTGTGTGTGTGTGTGTATGCGCGTGTTTTTGCCTGAAGCTCTTATTGATGAGGTCATCTCTTAACATTTGATAAATAGTTGATTGGAAACACAGCTTATGAGATAAAAGCTTGTTTGCAACAACAAGCCGGGTTTGGAAATGGCAGTGGAGTTGGAACGGCTCTCGATCATAAGGCACAGGAGTTGCGTGCTGTTGGACTGTGTCCATTAGCATTGCTCAATGTTTAGCATAATCGTGATTCCCTCGCACTAGCGATGTGCTTGATGACATTGTTGTTCTTTCAGTCTGACCTCTGACACCATAAAATCTTAAGTGTGTGTTATGTAACAGTCCGACGTTTATCGGGTTTACGACACGTCACACTCGCACAGGGTGAGGGCTCAGAGTCTAACCTGTGAGCCTCAGGCCATTGTTCACACACTGTACAGATAAATACATACACACACACACACACACACACACTAACCTTGTGAGGACCTTCTGCTTACAGTAAGGAAAGATCTTTTTGCTCTTTCAGTTGTTGGCTGTCAGATATTCCTATACTTGTGGTCAGCAAACAGCAGAGCCGCGTCAGCCTGAGGCTTTAGCGTGAACGTGTGGTGTTCGACACCCAGGACCCATTTTACTTCCATTAAAAGAACGACAGGTTCATTCAAATTTCTTTGGAAATGCTGCTGATCCACGATGACAAATTTCGGTCTATGACAGAGTTTAATTACAAGCATGAATTATTTCCTATACAGAGCTGGCACATGAAAATTTTAACCAAACTAGGCTTTAGGTTTCAAATGAATCCTTAACCTTCTCCTGTTTCAGTCTCTATGTAAATGAGCTACCGCAGAACCACGCCCTACAGGACAACAGCAGGGCTGAACACTAAGCCATGGGGAGGGAAGCCTTTTTTACGCACACACGCACACACGCACACGCACACGCACACGCACACGCACACGCACACGCACACGCACGAGGTCACATTAAGGGATGAATCTAATTGGCTTGTTTAAGCCCTGGTTAATCCTAAAATTAAATAAAAGAAAAGAACAAAAAGCAGGGATTTTTTTCCCCTGAGGTTTTTGTTTATACACCGAGCTGAATGTCTACAAATAATGAACAATTTTATTTTAGATAACCCTTTAAATTGTATAAATTTGAAGCGTCTGAATTACAACTGGAACACAATAAAGTTACCAGGAGTAAAATATTGTTTTAACACAACCTCAATTTAAAGTTCAGCTCAACTGAATTATTATTATAGATAAATTAATGTTAAATGTTTATCTGGTATAAACCAGTCATAATCTTATTAAAACAAAAAGACCTTAAATTCAATCTTAAATTTCTTAAAAGTTGTCTTAAATTAAACCATTTTAGCCAAAAACAACAAAAAAAATTTTTTAACTCTACTGTAAAATGCCAATGTTAGATTGTATTGTTTCTATACCGATAGTGCCTTTTTTTATTTTGAAATGAAACCTTTAGTGGAACTGGAAAGGTGTTATAGTATTGGATTTAGCCGCAGAGAGCCGCACGTGATGTCGTTTCTTTTCACACAAATTTATTCCGATCTTTATTCGGAGTGATTTTATACGTCACTGCTGCCCGTGCTGCTTTTTAAGATTTGCGAGACTATATGACGCAGGAGCTACTGTATATATGAAAATGTAACTTTATCATTCTATAACTTGATACTGCACACACTGATTAGTAAAAATGCGGCCCTGAAACGTAAAGCAGGAAATCACCTGACGAGATAAACCCATCATCATGTTATCCGCCCGTCTCGTTTTCAGTGAGAGAGAGAGAGAGAGAGAGACAGAGGGGAGAGAGAGAGAGAGAGAGAGAGAGAGAGAGAGAGATCGGGTTTCTGGACCGCACCCAGGTTTAAAAGGCGGAAAAACGCCCCAGACCTCAAGTGTCCACATCTGGATATTTTTTTGGTTAAACTAAACTATGCTAAACTACACCTAAACTGGATCTCTTTGATGAACTAAATTACATCAAGAAAGTGTATTTCTGTGCAGGCGTGTTAGCGACTGGGTTAAACCCTCCCCCCCCATCGCCGCCCAGCTCGTGGTTAGAAATGAAACACACTGATGTGGGTGGAGCTAAACACCGGGGGGGTGTGATGTACAGAATCTGGTATTTTCCGCCCACTCTGGTCAAAAATTACACTGATGCTAACGCCTAACCAAGCCTGGCGCCGACGCGAGATCAAAACAGCTCGGATCTGGACCTTTTCGGTAAGATGAAGTACTTGTGTATAAAGTTTCATATACAATCTGCCCCCAATCCCTGATCTAATGATTTTATCCAAATTACAGCTAAATAATTACGCTTTTAGTCTATTCAGGGGTGAGACGTCTTTACAAACAGTAACGTTACATAATGAGACAAGACGATGGCTGAAATCACACACACACATGCACAAGACAATGACTGTGCCAAATATTTACCCAGTGTATCCCTTAGTCATGGTTAACTCGTGCACATTTAAAACTACACACACACATTACATCATTCCATAATTCATTTCTCACTCACCACTTTTATGTTTTTTATATATATATTTATTTCTCAGTACACAATTATGCTTTGAATATTCTATGTAATTTAAATATAATCACATATTTCCTTTTTTAGGTCTATTTTTTTGGAACTTTATTGTACATTGAATACCTCATTTTTACAGTGTATATTTATTATAAGATTTTTTTATTCTTTTTTTATTGGAAATCCCATCATTGCTTTCATTCTATTGCTGTAGTGATGTACTTCTATTCTCTATCTTTCCTTTTTAGGTCACGGACAACTTGCGGAAGTGTTTCACTGCATATCATACCGTGTATGGTTTAGTACGTGACCAATACAATTAGAATTTGAGATGTGGAGGTGGATGGACAGAGAGGGATATGGAGAAGCAGATAGAGAGACCGATGGATAGATGGACAGATCGAGATGAAGAGGTGGATAGACAGACAGAGAGAGAGAGAGAGAGAGAGAGCTATACGCTGGAGAGAGCCGCGCGCCTGTGATTTGTGCAGAGATCTCTCGGTGACTCGACTGTAATTGTTACAGACGTCCTCTGTTTAAACTCCAATTCTGTCTGAACGCTGCTTAAGAGAAAAGAATCTGATTGTTTAGACCAGGAACAGACTGCAGGACGAAAGAAAATGGAGCAGAACACAGAACCTGACGTAAACTCCCGGTCTATACGGTGCGCTACACTAAACTGCTCAAAGTCAGCGCTGATTAAATGTAAACTCTCGCAGGCGGCGCTGGAGCGGCTTCACCGTTAACGAGAGACG
Organism: Clarias magur; assembly: GCA_013621035.1. Classification (NCBI taxonomy): domain Eukaryota; kingdom Metazoa; phylum Chordata; class Actinopteri; order Siluriformes; family Clariidae; genus Clarias; species Clarias magur. The sequence goes on from QNUK01000150.1 coordinate 848,037, forward strand.
ACGGCGTTTCTTCCTCGGCCAGGAAATGACAGAGAGTCCTAAACAGAATCAATCACATTATCTGGGGTTTAATTGGGGTGCGGGAATCTGTCCAGAAACACACACACAGGCTTTCCTCTGCACAAGACAATGACTATGCTAAATATTTAGATTTACCCAGAATTCATTTCTTCAGTGTATCCCTTAGTCATTTTATCTCATGCACATTTAAGATGGACAATACACACACATACACAGTATACACACACATACTGTACATATAGACATGCGTGCACACACACAGACATGCAAACGCGCACACAGACATGCAACCGCATACATGTAGGCACACACACGCGCATACATGTAGGCACACACACACAGACACAGACACACACACTAGTGCTGATGGATGAAATGGACACAAGAACTATATGAGCAGCTGTCTTCCTGGCATTTACATGAGCTGCAACTTTACACCAGCAGCATTAACTTCCCATGTTTAACGGAGAAAGAAAAAAAAAAACGTTACCCTGATCATAATTAAACAAAACAAACGTCTGAGACTCTCTTACCTAACGTTACTTTTACATGAAGTTACACAAGAGTGACCTTTTTACTTCCTGTTTTAATCAGACAGAAAAAAGGAAGCTCAAGTAACCAAAGATACCAAACATTACCAACTAGGAGTTTCTCTGAGGAACAGGTTTGTTTGTAAGCCTGTTTGTTTGAAAGTGTTTGATGAGGCTGCAATTAAATTATTATTATTATTATTATTTAACAAAAAGTTGAAGAGTATGAAATTCCTGTCACAGTAACCAAATTGTAAGGCTAAACTTCAATTCAAATTTAGTTACTACACAGATTACGATATGCAGTGAAACAGTTATACGACTGATTGTGACCTATCAGGCTTTAGCTAGCTTAACGTTACTCTTCAATAAAATCGTGTATGCTAAAGAGCTTCTCACGGGACACGCGGGAGGGAAAATCTGTCGAAGAAAATTCTCACACTTGTCTTGTGTCGTTCTGAGTCATCCTTCAATTGTTAGACGGGTGGTTTTACTAGCAAACACTTTTAACCACAAATATGCAGTATTTAAAAATAACCTCAGATGATACACAACGTGCTTTAGGCCGACACGGACACTCAACACGACGTTAACTAAGCTGTTTTTTAGCTTAACTAAAAAGAAATTAAACCCAGTGTGTTTCAAACTTGGTGAAGATCTAACCAATCATAGATGAGATCAAAAGGTGGGATTTATATACAGTACTCTGCACAAAGTCTTGAGCCACATCACAATTTGTCATATTAAATACAAGTTAATTAAATGATTTAATGTTAAATGTAGATTAAATTAAACAGATGTTTTACTGCGACATTCTGCAAAGTGCCTAAAGATTTAAAAATCGGTTGTTTATGTAACAACCTCAGCAGCGACCTCATTTCCCCTCTCGCCTATTAGAAACCACTCAGCATTCAGCATTCATTATTATTATTATTTGACTTGAAAAAAGAAATAAATATTTCTGCCACATATTTTTTTCCCTCCTCGCAAGTATCTTTAGCGGCTCTGTACACTTACCCTTTAGTCTCAACAAAAGCCAAATGTTCTAAACAAACAAGTAGGCTAGAGTTTATTCTCAAAATGTTAGCTAAACATTCGACCTTGTGGTTGTTCTGAATTTGCGCAAAATTTGTATGGGGTCCTCAGGACTTTTCCACAGACTTGCTGAAAGTTTTAACTTATTTCTCGTTTAAAAGAAAAAAAAGAAGTCAGAGTTACAATAAGTGTCTAGAAGCTATAAAATTAACAGTACATTAGTGTACTGTAGTGTAATGAAGTATAGTGGAGTGTAGTATTGTGTATTATAGTATAGTGGAGTGTAGTATTGTGTACTATAGTATTGTATAGTGTAGTATAGTCTAGTATTGTGTAGTTTAGTACACTGAATGTGTAGTATAGTCTAGTATAGTGTTGTATAGTGGAGTTTAATATACTGTAGTGCAGTATATTCTAGTGTAGTATAGTCTAATGTAATGTAGAGTAGTAGAGTTTAGTATAGTCTAGTGTAGTGGAGTATAGTCTAGTGTAGTTTAGTGTTCTGTAGTGTAGTATAGTCTCGTGTAGTGGAGTTTAGTATACTGTAGCGTAGTCTAGTCTAATGTGGTATAGTCTAGTTTGGTGGAATTTAGTATATTGTAGTGTAGTATAGTCTAGTGGAGTTTAGTAAACTGTAGCGGAGTTTAGTCTAGTGGAGTTTAGTAAACTGTAGCGTAGTATAGTCTAGTGGAGTGGAGTTTAGTAAACTGTAGCGTAGTATAGTCTAGTGGAGTGGAGTTTAGTAAACTGTAGCGTAGTATAGTCTAGTGGAGTGGAGTTTAGTAAACTGTAGCGTAGTATAGTCTAGTGGAGTGGTGTTTAGTAAACTGTAGCGTAGTATAGTCTAGTGGAGTGGTGTTTAGTAAACTGTAGCGTAGTATAGTCTAGTGGAGTGGTGTTTAGTAAACTGTAGCGTAGTATAGTCTAGTGGAGTGGAGTTTAGTATACTGTAGCAATGTATAGTCTAGTGGAGTTTAGTCTAGTGGAGTTTAGTAAACTGTAGCGGAGTTTAGTCTAGTGGAGTTTAGTAAACTGTAGCAATGTATAGTCTAGTGGAGTTTAGTAAACTGTAGTGTAGTCTAGTAAACTGTAGCGTAGTATAGTCTAGTGGAGTGGAGTTTAGTAAACTGTAGCATAGTCTAGTGGAGTGGAGTTTAGTAAACTGTAGCATAGTCTAGTGCAGTGGAGTTTAGTAAACTGTAGCGTAGTATAGTCTAGTGGAGTGGAGTTTAGTAAACTGTAGCGTAGTATAGTCTAGTGGAGTGGAGTTTAGTAAACTGTAGCGTAGTATAGTCTAGTGGAGTGGTGTTTAGTAAACTGTAGCGTAGTATAGTCTAGTGGAGTGGTGTTTAGTAAACTGTAGCGTAGTATAGTCTAGTGGAGTGGTGTTTAGTAAACTGTAGCGTAGTATAGTCTAGTGGAGTGGAGTTTAGTATACTGTAGCAATGTATAGTCTAGTGGAGTTTAGTCTAGTGGAGTTTAGTAAACTGTAGCGGAGTTTAGTCTAGTGGAGTTTAGTAAACTGTAGCAATGTATAGTCTAGTGGAGTTTAGTAAACTGTAGCAATGTATAGTCTAGTGGAGTTTAGTAAACTGTAGTGTAGTCTAGTAAACTGTAGCGTAGTATAGTCTAGTGGAGTGGAGTTTAGTAAACTAGTAGTCGTGGAGTTTAGTAGTAGCTAGTAGGAGTGGAGTTTAGTAAACTGTAGCGTAGTATAGTCTAGTGGAGTGGAGTTTAGTAAACTAGCGTAGTATAGTCTAGTGGAGTGGAGTTTAGTAAACTGTAGCGTAGTATAGTCTAGTGGAGTGGTGTTTAGTAAACTGTAGCGTAGTATAGTCTAGTGGAGTGGTGTTTAGTAAACTGTAGCGTAGTATAGTCTAGTGGAGTGGTGTTTAGTAAACTGTAGCGTAGTATAGTCTAGTGGAGTGGTGTTTAGTAAACTGTAGCGTAGTATAGTCTAGTGGAGTGGAGTTTAGTATATTGTAGTATAGTCTAGTGGAGTGGAGTTTAGTATATTGTAGTATAGCCTAGTATATTGTAGTATAGTCTAGTGGAGTGGAGTTTAGTATATTGTAGTATAGTCTAGTGGAGTGGAGTTTAGTATATTGTAGTATAGTCTAGTGGAATGGAGTTTAGTATATTGTAGTATAGTCTAGTGGAATGGAGTTTAGTATATTGTAGTATAGTCTAGTATATTGTAGTATAGTCTAGTGGAGTGGAGTTTAGTATATTGTAGTATAGTCTAGTATATTGTAGTATAGTCTAGTGGAGTGGAGTTTAGTATATTGTAGTATAGTCTAGTATATTGTAGTATAGTCTAGTGGAGTGGAGTTTAGTATATTGTAGTATAGTCTAGTATATTGTAGTATAGTCTAGTGGAGTTTAGTATATTGTAGTATAGTCTAGTGGAGTGGAGTTTAGTATATTGTAGTATAGTCTAGTATATTGTAGTATAGTCTAGTGGAGTGGAGTTTAGTATATTGTAGTATAGTCTAGTGGAGTGGAGTTTAGTATATTGTAGTATAGTCTAGTGGAGTGGAGTTTAGTATATTGTAGTATAGTCTAGTGGAGTGGAGTTTAGTATATTGTAGTATAGTCTAGTGGAATGGAGTTTAGTATATTGTAGTATAGTCTAGTATATTGTAGTATAGTCTAGTGGAGTGGAGTTTAGTATATTGTAGTATAGTCTAGTATATTGTAGTATAGTCTAGTGGAGTTTAGTATATTGTAGTATAGTCTAGTGGAGTGGAGTTTAGTATATTGTAGTATAGTCTAGTATATTGTAGTATAGTCTAGTGGAGTGGAGTTTAGTATATTGTAGTATAGTCTAGTATATTGTAGTATAGTCTAGTGGAGTGGAGTTTAGTATATTGTAGTATAGTCTAGTGGAGTGGAGTTTAGTATATTGTAGTATAGTCTAGTGGAGTGGAGTTTAGTATATTGTAGTATAGTCTAGTGGAGTGATTTAAATCAATAAATCACAAGTTGACAGTAAATTTCTGCTCAACATCTACTCACATAAACTTATGCAGAATTAAACTAGTTACAGAATAAAAACCTAGAACATTACAAAGCAATAGAAATTGCACATTTAGTAAATATAACTGTACTATAAACATTAAAATCCTGCTTAAATAGAGACAACTTGAGTATCACAAATTATAGCTCGTAACTAAGCAATCAGTTTTACAGAAAAAAACAAACAAACAAAAAAAACAGCCATAAAATGTTCTAAAATATGATCAGACCCTGGGAATTTCTTCTGGCCGTGTCTTTAAAACACAATGTTCTCAAAGATTTACAAAAAAAAATCTAATGTAATTACTCTCCCATTTTACTGATTATTCACCAGATGTTTAATTGGAGAAGATTTCTTTCCAACATTACATCATATTGCATTAGCTCATTAATAATGAATTACATGGCTAATGATGCAGAGGTACTGATGAGACACACAATACTCTCGATCTCAAGCAAGCAGCCGGGTATTTATATCCTAATTCCCAGCAAAATCAATGTTATGTTGTTACGTCATCCGGCTCCGATTCTTCAAAGACATGTACATCAAGCATTTCTACTTCTTAAAAACATTCATTACACTGTTAGCATTAACAGTAGGATCTGGGGCGTTGTACAGTCTGTGTTTGCTGTAACATATTCCACATATGCATAAGAAATGGCAGACGTAATGGAAAACACTGCAAACCCAGTGGCTTTGTTGTTGCATTAGGGTTTAACTGGGTGGGGATGATGTGTGTGTATGTGGGTGTGTTCACAATCTAACATCTGGTCCTTCTTCCCAAACAGGTTACGTTTTTGCAAAGATTAATACAACTCCAATATGATGATCTGTGGAACAGCTCGAAAAATCAGACATGGAGACTAAAAGCAGATGAGTGTAATCATGACAACAGACAGACAGAACGATCAGGTCATCATCAGTAATATAAAATGGAGCTCATTCTTCAGTCCTTGGGAAAGTCCACCTGGAAGGATTTAGCGAAAAGAAAATACAAATCCACACAATTGCTAATCCGCTCACTTCAAATGCAGTCGATCAGCCAGGGCATATGGTGTCTTTGGATTCGCACCAGAATTATTATTATTATTATTATTATAGTTCATTTTAAATTCTGAATCACAGACAAACATTTCATTTCATACATGGTTGTCAATATCGGTTGTCTTGGAGCGATCAATATGACCTGCTCAACTAGAGTGCATGACATCATGACCAACTCTCTCTACTACGTGCTTTCGATTTCGTAATAACATCCCGAATTATTGGTCTTGCCCTGGTAAATGCAGGCTTTTTCCTGTTGTGTTTAGATTGTACTTTCTACGACTACACAAGTAGAATAATTTAATAATGCATTTATATATAAACCTACATCCAATTCATCCATCTATCCATTTAATATGACCTCGGTAAGCCATGTTAGTCGCCTAGCGGTCGTTGTTGTAAAATAAACTCTGTTGCTGGGGAAATCTGTCAATCCACTAAATCTGTCAATCCACAGGCACACACACACACACACTATAACCAACTATAGTGCATGTTTATGAAATGTCAGGAGGAAACCTAACAATCTCAGAAGGTGACCATGCAAACTGTACACAAGCACACACACAGAGACTAGAGGCGAGATTCGAACCCTGAACCATGGAGATGCGATGCAACAGGACTGAACCACTATGTCACATGTGTGTGTTTTAAGCCTGCTTGAGGCTAATATGCTGCATGCATTCACACTTGGCTGAGATGGAGCTTTCTTCCGTTTTGTGATAAATAATGGACACCGGCTGGTCAAGTACATTTGATGCAAGAGATTTATCAGATGTGAGGCTGCACAATAATATAAACACCATACGCTGATCAGCCATAACATTATGAGCACCCGCCTAATATTGAGTAATTGTATAACCTGTGTGTTCTGACACATTTCTATTATTAACCTTTTCCCCAATCTGATCTACACTATAGGCTCTTCTATTGGATCGCATTACACGGGCCAGCCTTGACATCCCCATGTGCATCAGTGAGCCTTGGCCACCCATGACCCGGTCGCCAGTCCTCCCTTGGATCACTTTTGCTCTGTCCTGCCCACTGCAGCCTGGGAACATCCCACAAGACCTGCAGTTTTGGACTTGCTCTGACCCAGTCCTCTAGCCATCATAATTTGGCTCTTGTCACAGTAGAGATACATTTTCAATATCTCATTAAATTGTGACTGGAAGTGGGTGCGAAATATTATGCTTCAAGTGAACTTTTTTCTTTTTGAAGTAGCAGAAAAAATGGGCAAGAGTAAGGATTTGAGTGACTTTGACAAGGGCCAAGGTCATCTCAGGTTCAAATCCGAGCACCACCAAGTTGCCTCTGTTGGGCCCTTGAGCAAGGCCCTTAATAGTTAACTGCTTGGATGTATAATGAGAGTCACTACGGATAAGGGTGTCTGCTATACTATAATAGTATATATAGTATATACTATGGGCCAAATTGTGATGGCTAGTGGACTGGGTCAGAGCAAGTCCAAAACATCTAGGATATACAAGTACCAAAGTGATCCAAGGAAGGAAAACCGCTGAAGTGGTGACAGGGTCGAGTAACCAAAGCTCACTGGTGCACATGCGGAGTGAAGTCTGGCCCGTGTAGTCCGATCCAATAGAAGAGCTACTGTATCTCAAATTGATGAAAAGATTAATGAGAGAAAGGTGTCAGAACACACAGTGCATCCGTGTTATGGTGGCCTACTACTCAGTAAGACTGGATATTAGGCAAGTGTTCATAGTCTTAGTTTTACATGTCATACTAACAGCCTATATTATCTGCACTTTTCTCTATTTACTGTGATTCAAAATTTTTCCCCACCACATCTAATCTGTATTAGATAAAAAATAGATGTTTAATCTGAGGAACCCTGAACACCTGGAACGATCTGCAGCAGGGTAAAAAGTGGAAATGAAACAGATGAATTTAAAGACATACCGAGGATCAGGCACGCGACGTCCAGCAAGACGAACGGAATCCCGCGCGCGTCGAACATCTTCAAAGCGTCCTGGACGGAGCGGGGGGGGGGGGCGCGCGTGCGCTCGGTGTTCCTCAAATTCACCGGCTCGACCGGCGGCTGCGGGAAATCAACACAAAGCGGAGGACTGCAGGCTGGGTCGGGTCAGAGTCAGACTGTCTGCGGCATCAGGGCGAGACGGTACAGCGACTCACGGCAAGCAGAATAAACGTTAATTCTAACAATATTAATAAAACCCTATTATTACTACTACTACTTATAATAATAATAATCACCCGAAAGTGGACATATTAAATACAGGAAGATCTGTCAATTTTCCCTAATACCAAAACAGTCCAACCACTTCAAAACAACAACAATTACGGACAATAATTTTAAAACGCGCAAGCGACAGGGACGCGAGCAGCCGCGAGACTGTCATGCGCGCGCACACGCACGCGAGTGCCCTTTTCTCCGGTCAGGGTGACGTCACGGTTACGGCGTGTTTTATCTTTAAGCAACGGACACGCCTAGAGGAAAGAAAAAAAAACTCGGGAGTTTTATTTATTACCATTATTTTTTTTAGAAACGGGAACCTCCCACCATTTGTATGTGTGTGTGTGTTTTCTTTTTAAGACCGCCCACGCTGTATCAACTACTTCCGGGGTGGGTTTACACCTAGAGGGCGCCCGAGAGCAATTTAATGACGTCACGTTCTCGTTAGGCTTGGTCTCTTTTCACTGCCAAATTTTTGCCTTTTCTCACATACATTTTTAATATTTTGTTTTCAAAGAGATTCATAAAGTTACATTCACAGAAATGTAAAAACAAATGTACTGTCTTATACTAGAGTGTGTGTATACTGTATATATGTATTCACACACACACACACACACACACACTAGAGTAAGACAGTACATTTGACAGTATACAGTACTATAAGACAGTACATTTGTTTTTAATTTGTCTGAATGTAACTTTATGGTGTACGAAAATCTGAAAAAAAATATTTTAAAAATTTAATATATATAAATCAGAAAAAAACAGATATTCTGTTTGACACAATATAAAACAGATATTCTGTTTGACACAAAACAGGTGTTGTGACTAATGCTGTACCACCTGTATAGTATGACATAAACTTGATAATGACACTGCTGACTTGCCGTAGCCACAGGTACCCTCTATTATATGCATAAAGCAAAAATTCTGTTTGGCTGGAGGCCGGTGTGCACAGTTAGTTCCATCACAGGCATGTCACTAAATGTAACAGTAGGCAGCAGCATTATAAACTTTGTGTCATACTGTGAGGTAATAACATATCTTCATTTCATTACCAGATCATCCTTAGGTGAAAAGAGGGATTGCTGATGAAAATGCACATGATAGGAATTAGAGGGAACCTGTCTAATTGGGTCATAAGTACTTTTTAGAGAGTTCAAATCGAAGTTCTATTCAAGGTCAAAAGTCTTGAACAATTGGTGATAAACATATGACTTTTATTAACCTTGCTTATTACTTATAAGCAACATTCAAGAGTGAGTCAAAATTCTCCGCACCACGGTTAATATTAAAACTTGTTGGCCACACTGTCTCATCAGCACTTTATATATAATGGCTACTTTCTCCTCAGTCAGTGCTGTGCAGGGGTGAACATGTTACAGTTCATTTCTAACAGTGTGAGCAAAAATGGACGCCCCACTTGTGATTTGCATGAAAGAAGAGCAGCGTCCAGTGAAAAAGTTCAAAGGTCAACCAGCAGCTGGAAAATCCATCACTGCTTACAGTTTCCTGGGATTCTCAAGGGCCAGTATTGGAACGTTATCAGGAAAAAGGTTAACAATCAACAGCGATCGTTACAGTGAGACGCTGATTGAAGGGCTGAAGCCTAAACTTCGGATTAAATGGAGAGGACTGATATAAAAGGAAATACAATCGCTTGTTGACGGAAGGACAAAGTGTATCGAAAAGCAAGGGGATTATGTTGAAAAATGATATGTGTCCTTTCTAAAATGTATTAAAATAAATTCTGAGGATAATTTTTTTACTCCCCCTCGTACAGTCACATTTAATGCAGTCTGAGACAAAATACAATTAACCCTAGTGGAAAACAAGGTCACTGTTTGTTTACTGTGTCTAAAATAAAAAATTGATCATGCAGTAGATGTGACACATAAACGTCCCCAAAGACATTAATAATACACAGAAGCCTAGTAGTCTAAGAAATGGCACTGGTTATCAATTGACCAGCTGGCACATAAAACGAAGACACTGACCTTTTCTTCACATATTTGGATGGTGACGTTCCCACCGGACAGGGGGCCTGACGTACACCGGAGTCCGCAGGATAGCACGTGAAGCCCTTAGCTAACTCAAGTAAGCTGATGATTTATTCATTCTGACGTACCTGTTATACGACAACAATTCTACTCTGTGATGTTTAACACTGGTATACGTTGCCATGACAACGATGTCAAACAGAGAAATGATTATGTTTAGCCTTAATTTTGCTGTAACTATCTTCAAATAGATCCGAAAACTAAGAGTTAATTGATTAGTCTAACCTGTTTTTATTTCAAGGTTGGAAACATAAACTTAATCATTTTTAATTTGAGGTTAATGCGAGATGTCGGCAGACATCTGAACCGGTGTCTCGACTTAGTGTAGTCTATCGTTTTTTTAGAGTGACAGATTTTTGAGCTGCCTGTGGAATGACTTTGCAGTAATATGGTGTATTTTTCCCAATCGGAGCTGCAGTATGAACATAAACTCGAGTAAATCCTCCCTAAAATGGTCTCACAATTCTGTCACTGCAGTCTGAGTACTGAAGGCACAGCAGCCGTGCTGATATTCAGTACAACATCATGTATATGATCATCAATTATAAAACCACCACATGATGACTCGAGTATGTTCATGGTTGCTTACACTGAAGAGCTTTAATATCATTCTCATATAGCTTGAAAACAACTTTAAACTACAAACACAGGAAAAAATGAAAGCAGCTGAACATCATCATCAAGGCTCCTCGTATGCACACTTTATACATCCGCGAGTATCGAAATGCATCCCATATCACCATGTCTGCTTATACAGTATGTATATAAAATACTTGATTGAATGAAATCTCTCCACTACAACCTCAAAAGCAAACTGCTCCATTGTTTATAATCCTGAGTAGAATGTTAATCCTCATAAGGAATAGCGTGTGCAGTATTTTTAGCTGCCTCACATGCTGCTTTTGGATAAATCCGGAAGTGAATGTGCGTGTGGTTGTGTGTAAAAACAATAGACTGCTGTAAAATAATAAGTAATAAAGAATGAAGGATTTATTCATGTTAAATAAAACAACACTTTCCTCTTTTTGTGTTGCACATGAAAGCAGGATACTGCTGTGAGCTTGGCTTTCTTTCCTTTTTTGCTGTTTCTGGCCGTGTATTTAAGGAGTAGTTGAACTCAAACCCTAGGTGGTGCCACAGTGGGCAGCGTTACAGTCTCACATCTCTAAGATCACTGGTTTGATCCTGACCTTCGGGTCTGTGTGGAATGTCACATGTTCTCACCATGTTCTCCAGGGTTTCCCCTGGGTTCTCCAGTTTCCCCCTATTGACCAGAAACATATACAGAAGTGGATTGTCTGTGCTGGATTGCCTCTTGGTAGGAGTGTGTTGGAATGTGTCTGTGTGTGTGTTCTGAGATGGACTGAAGTGCAGCGCTCCCAGAACAGGCTTCTGAACGTTCCTGAGGACTGTACGAAATTTTAGAAAAAGACAGGAAGTGTTGGGAAAGCTTCTTAAGAATTTAAGATATATAAATAATCAGAGGTTAACAATGGCTCTGCCCGTTTCCTCCCACAGTCCAAAGACATGTAGGTTAGGTTAATTGGTATTCCCAAATTGCCCATAGTGTGTGAATGAGTGTACAGTATGTGGGTGTGTGTCCTGCACTGGATTGACACCCTGTCCAGGATGTACCCCGCCTTGTGCCCTAAGTCTCCTGGGATAGGCTTCAGGCCCCCCCGTGAATACAGGATAAAACGTTATAGAAGATGAGTGAGTGAGTTTGTTGTGTGCATATAAATGACATATTTGATTTTTCTAAACTATTCTTTATAATAAATGTCATTATATTAAAGGTTTAGAAGGCAGTCTTATATTTGTGGTGTGAGGTTAAACTTCTTACCCACACAGAAACTTTTGTCAAAACTGATTTTGTTTAAACTTGTTTTTCCCAAGGGTGCCAAAAATTCTGAAGCAAAATAAACATATATAAATTTATATATACATTATATACATACTGTATATAAAGCCAAAAATAATGTATACACTGTATAGTATTGAAACTATTATATTAGTTATACATTAGTATATTATATTCATATAAAATTAGCATATATATATATATATATATATATATATATATATATATATATATATATATATATATATATATAATATATAATGTATAACAATATTTATACAAGTTTTTTTTTTTTTGGCTTACTGTGTTTATATATACAGATCGGGCCAAAAATAGGGTTACAGTTACTTCATTATCTGCTTCACTTTCACAATCACGTTTTAGATATAAAAATTATTATTATCAAGAAGGTGGACTCTTTGAGCACTTGAGAAATTAAATGTTCAATGTAAAATGTACAATATGTAATTATAATATATGTAAACAAACGTCTAAATTTCTAATAAAGGAAAAATGTTTAAGTGTATATAGTATAAGTTTATATACTGTATATATATGAGTATGTGTACTACTTCACTTAATGCTGTAAAGACAAACGTTGATGATTTTCTGCCAACGTACATTTCTCAAGAGATCACAGCAGCGGTGTGTGTGGGTGTGTGATGGGTGTTCTCTGTATTTTAGTGACCCTGGGCGCAGGTGGTGCCCTGGCGGAGAGCGTATTTCACGTGCAAATTTAATGTCGATATTTTAGCTCTTGTGATAAGCACCTGGCTGATGGTTAGTTTTGTCAATCCCAGATTTAAAATGTCACGTATCCTGTTTTGTCTCGTGCCCACGTCAGTACAATAAAAATAGCAAAATGGGCACAGGCTGGGAAAAATAGGTTCACGCCCAACTGAATTAGCAACATGAGCTAAAATAAAACCCCATTGCTGTAAAGCACATCATGCGAGTCATGTGACAAAACCTCGTACGGTACGTTGTTAAGAATATTGCTTTTGTACCATAATTGTGACTTTATATCATGTACAGTACTACAGTGAAGGAAGACTCCATTGTAAGGATCATTGCACTGATATTTAATCCCTGGAGCTCTTGACAGATTTAATATCTGTATTAAAGCCCATGTGTAAACCGATCTCAAACTCTTTTTACAAGGGTTTCATTCCTGAGAACTGCTGCAGTCTGCTCTTACATGAGGTTTTAAAGTAACAGGACTGAGGTTATGTATTAGCATGAAATACATAAAATACATTAACGACTAATAAATGATTTAAAATATACAGTATGTTTTAAGTCCTAGGTTGGTTATAACCTTCAGCTCCTGTGTGAACTTGCACATGATATGCAGTATAGATGATGGATGGACGGATGAAAGGTAGTTTGTGGGAAATGCCCTCATCATCAGTAGTATCACAATTCTTCTTTTCATGATCTTTAAGTCAAGTCAATTTTATTTATATAGCACTTTTAACAATTGACATTGTCGCAAAGCAGCTTTACACAATGAAAAGAAGTAAGTTTGTATGCAATGTGTATGAATCAAAATGATAAGCTTGTCCCTGATGAGCAAGCCGAGGGCGACAGTAGGAAATTTAGGAAATTCCTGTTGAACAGCGAGCTGAATTGTGTTTTGGGGAGTATTCCGAAATTTGTATAGCCCATATATATATATATGTATATGTGTGTGTGTGTGTGTGTGTGTGTGTGTGTGTACTGTATATATTCCTAAATGTAATATAAATGGGAAACAAATGGCACTTTGATTATGGAAGCACATTATCATCATGATATTCTAAAGTCCAGTTGTTATCCTGGTTGACTTTATATTCTGAATAACCAGTGAAGTTTCAGGTCCTGTTTAGATTAAACTTGCTGTTATCAGCAGCAGTGGTTTTTGCTCTGTATTGAAACTCGGTCCTTGACTTGAGGACTCTTCTGTGGCTTTAACAGTAAGCTTGGGACATGACCAAAGACGGCTGTGATGTAATATACAGTTGGTGAAGCTTCTTAAATGACACAAGATGCTTTTTGAAATTTTGCAATATACAGACCCCCGCTTCACTCTTATCCGTCTTGACCAGATTCTCAGGTTCTTATCTTCCCAGGATCATGTGTTCCTCTTTGTTTTCGCAAATGAAAGTGTCAAAAAAGTAGAACATTTGCAATACCATGTATTATACTGTAGGATCTACAGAACACTCGCAAGGTTCTAGATTTACTCATAGGAAAGCGACTTTGTCTTTCTAAAACCATTTAATTCAGATTCATTCACAATTTCTATATAATTTGTCATTTTTATTCATATTCAATCACATGTCCCAATGTCCCAAGCTTCTATATTCCCAAAGTGACATTTTCAAAGAAAGAAGCCTACATTTCCAGGGCCCTCTTATAACCAGGATCCTATCCTTCTAGTTAATAACGATCGAAGGCTTGTGTTCTGCCAGGTCTCTACATTCCCAAGGTTGGTTGTATGAGGATCTGACATTTTGGCTCATGTCGTAAAAAAAAAAAAAAAAAAGCCTCAGATCATGGACAAACATTATAAATGTGACAATAAATGGACAAACGTTTATGAGAACGTACAACTTTTCCACAAACTCCGTCAATTTTAAAGACAACTGGTACCATGAGCGAGACTTGAATGAACTCCAGAAAAGTTATAATTTATGCATATTTCCTCACATCTTTTAAACTTATTTCCATTTTTGGAATAAATGATTTAGAATAAACTGTGACATTTTCACGCTATGGATGTGACGTGTCTGAATCAGTCCTCTGCGTACTGTATATAAACATTGAAAAACATTTGAAATAGTAATTATGAAAAGTGAAATTATTCAATTAGTGATTATTGCTGACTTTTTCTCTCAAATTTTTGTGCCTCTTTGTGCTTTTTGAGACTCAGTTTTGGACTTTTTTTTTTTTTGGATTTGGATCACCACCTTCCTCATGTGAACAACGTGCACAAGGACAGACGTTGCTTTGTTGAGGATTGCTAGCTATTTGTGAGTATAATTCTGTTTTCTATATTTTCTAAATGAAAAATGTTACATTAATTGTGCTCAACTGTGAGTACTTTTCAAACAGGTCACTAGATGGCGCCAATAGCTTGGGATGAACCTAAAACGCCACACAGGCCAGGTGCTGCTGATTAACTCCTGCAGCTAAGCTAAAGCTAAAGATAAAGTTTTGTGCCTCTTTGTTTCTAACTACAGGTGGGTTAATATTTCTCCAAATGAGATGTAAATACCCTTGAGTAAGACATTAGAGTGTTGAGAATTTGTGGTGGTAACATGAAACCATGAGTGCAGTTAGTAGTTTTGCTGTAATGTGGTGAGAAAGATGTTTAGTTTTGCACTATCATGCTAGGCTAATCGTCCTGTTGCCAGTGAATGCAGCAGCATACGGAGCAATAGCGAGGTTCGACCAGAGGGATTGTTGCCATAGTAACGGCAGAACCGTTAAAGGGCTAATATATAGTATATATTGTTTTGCTTCAGGCCACTGCATTTTTGTATGTCTACGCATTTGTCAAATATATATATATATATACTAACGTAGTCAGCATGTGAAACATTCTGTATCATTTGCCAAGTTTGCTAGATTATTTACTGTTTGAATTGCTTTGTTTACTTTGTTTCATCTGGAGAAAAATATGTGTGCTGTAATACTGGACCTGTTGTTGAACTGAGTTGTGGAAAATGCTTGTTTTTCCTCATCATTTTGCTGGTTGAAAAGGAATATATTAAAAGTAAACATTTTAATGTACAGTGCTCAAAGTATTGATGTATTTACGCAGACTAGAGTCACAGTTCTCCAAAGATGCTGTAATGTTGATGAGGATAAAGAACAGCTGAGCTGCAGTGACCATGCTGATGGTGAAAGTGCCGAGGTGAATGATGATGATGAGGAGGAAGATGCAGTGCCACCTGATAGAAAAGACAGTCTAAGGCAATGCGGTACTTGTATGTTTGTATTTACATTGTATTTATTTTCATCCATCTTGCTGAGAGAAGAAGTGGTTGTACTATTGTAGGTGTTTATTTTGTAGTTCATCATCGTAATGGTTACATATGTTTTAAATGTCTTTTCTTATTATTGGCAATGATGAAAAGAGTCTAATTTCAATCCAATTTCCAATGTTGTGCCAACCTACAGTATCTTTGGCCACACCAATAGGTCAACATTGGGCCAACCACTGAAAACCAACATTGGCCCAACATACAGTGCCCTCCATAATTATTGGCACCCCTGGTTAAGATGTGTTAGAAGCCTTAAAATAAATGCAGTTTTTATTGCAGAAGCATATTGTCACGCTGAGAATTGTAGAAAAATATAACATGAATATAAAGTGAATTTTAAGGGGAAATAAAAATCCCTGACTAACAAATAATTATTTTTCATAAAAGAACCTGTTCCACGATTATTGGCACCCCTAACAATTCCTAGAAAATAAATGTAATTGAAGTGTTTCTGTCATTTCTACAGTAGTTTACAAAGTTGATCAGAGTATCTAGGAACATTTAATTAGTAATTTGTCACTTCCTGCTTCCCTGGCGTATAAATATGACGTGACACAGGGGCCATTTCTCTTATCCTCTTATCCCAACATGGGAAAGACGAAGGAACACACCATTCAAGTAAGGCAGATGTGATTCGACCTTCACAAGTCAGGCAATGGGTACAAGAAAATAGCCACCCGCCTGCACCTGCCCATATCTACTGTGAGAGGAATCATTTTAAAAAACTGGAACAGTAGTAAACAAGCCTGGACGAGGACGCAAGTTTATTTTGCCTCCACGCACAGTGAGCAGGATGGTAAGATTCTCCAAAGCTCACTGTTAAAGAACTGCAACAAATGATAGCATCTTGGGGTCACAAAGTCTCCAAAACAACCATCAGACGCTATCTACATGCCGACAAGCTCTTTGGGAGGCATGCAAGGAAAAAACCTTTTCTCAGTCACAATCATAAACGCAAACGTTTGGAGTTTGCTAAGCGGTGCTGGGGCTTTAACTGGGACTGTATGCTTTGGTCAGATGAGACCAAGATAGAGCTTTTGGCAACAAACACTCTAAGTGGAACACAAAAGATGAGTATGCCGAAAAGCACCTCATGCCCACTGTGAAGTATGGAGGATGGTCGGTGATGCTGTGGGGCTGTTTCTCTTCCAGAAGCCCTGGGAACCTTGTTAGGGTGCATGACATCATGAATGCTTTGAAATACCAGGACATTTTAAAGCAAAATCTGGTGGCCTCTGCCCGAAAGCTGAAGATGGGTCGTCACGGGGTCTTTCAGCAAGATAATGACCCAAAACATGTGGCCAAATCTACACAGAAACAGTTTACCACACACAGAATCAAGCTTCTTCCATGTCCATCTCAGTCCCCAGACCTCAACCCCATTGAAAACCTGTGGAGTGAGCTGAAGAGGAGAGTGCAGAGGAGAGGAGTCAGGTCACTGGATGATTTAGAGACGTTGTGCAAAGAGGAATGGTCGAAGATCGCTCTTTCTGTGTTCTCTAATCTTGTGAAACATTATAGGAGAAGGTCAGGTACTGTTTTGTTGGCAAAAGGGGGATGTACAAAGTATTAAACATCGGGGGTGCTAATAATTGTGGCACTCATGATTTGTTGTAAAATAATTATTTCTTAATGTGGGATTTTTTTCTTTCCCACTGAATAAATGCACTTGAATTAAAGGTTGGATTTTCCTCTTTTTTCCATTGTGGTCCCATGTTATTTAGAACAAAACTGAATTTTTTTTAGAAGCTAAAGAACACTTTTTAACCAGGGGTGCCAATACTTATGGAGGGCACTGTATGCACTGGCTTTGACCCAAAGTTGGCCCTTCAGCAGTTTGCTATCTGGGTATAATTTAATTTACAATATCCAACATTGTGCCAACCTATCTTTGGCCCCACCAATGGGCCAACGGACAAAATGACGTTGGGCCAACCACTGATGCCAATATTAACCCAACGTCTGCACTGTCATTGGCCCAACGTTGGTCCTTCAGCGTTGTGCTATCTGGGTTGTTGAAGATTAATAGCTGTTGAAATTTTAACTCCCAGTGTAACCCAGTTTGTTAAAGGCAGAGGTATCTCAATGGTTAAGGCATTGGATTACTGCTCAGAAGGTACCAGGTTCAAATCTTTGAAAAAGTTTCAGGAAACCTCCTATTAAAGAAACATGAAGATCATAAAGCAAGTCCAGTCGCTTTGAATCTCTAAAACTAAACATGAATAGTGCTGCTTTATACCGTTGAGAAGTGTGTAAGCAGCTTCTTCAACACACTTCATGCCTAGTGAACACTAAGATTGTTTTTTTTTTTAATTTATTGATTGAAATTTATCTTCAAATGCTTTTCTTTCCTTCTCGCTGTGTATGTTTTAATGAAAAGAAGAAGAAAAAAATCAAGCCACAGCTTTCAGTAGCTTTAGAGATAACCAGATGTTCTGTGACTCTCCTGTTGCCCTAATTTCTTCTTTTTCCAGGAATCACATGGAGAAAGTCAAACAGTGCAATGTCACCACCTACTGGAGATTTCAGTAAGTGCACATTCATGCTACTAGGGCACTGTGTTTGTTTTAGCCACATTAAGGTGCTCTTTGGTGGTTGACTTCATCTTAGTGTAGATAAAAATGCTAAATAATTAATCAAAATGCAATGTAATTGTCCTGTCAATGTCTGATCATGATCCAGTATAGGTCCAGTATAGGTCTGATCATGTAGTGATCCAACACTACGGCTGTAACGAATGATGAAAGCATAGAGATCCAGACCAAAAAATAATCTGACATTAATCTGTTTTAAGCTTTTTTCAAATTACTATTATTGTTATTTAAATGAAACAAAACAATCCTTTGTTATAATTTTGTTAAACGGAGAGTCCATATTTCTGTAAATGGGCTACAATGTAGAGGATAATAAACATCTCCGGTATAATAATAGCAAGTTATTTGTGGTATTGCGTTTTTAATATGAAATTTAAATTTAATATGAAAAAAGGCTCTGTAAGAAATAGTGATATATCTTCAGATTGGAGGCGGCTAACATGCTGTCGTGTAAACCAAAATGAATTCAGCGTTAACTCAATAACATTACATCAACATTAAATGCTTTAAAAATTAAAGCATTTTATTAAAACATTAAATTATTTATTTATTTAAATAAATGAAAAATTGGCAATTGGCGGCACGACACATCCCCCGTACAGTCCAGCCATTTCCACGTTTCCACATTTCCACATGTCAAAGGAGTTCTTGGGAGGCCGGGTTTTCAGATGTGAAACAGGCAATCAAGGTATCGAAGCATTAGTGAAACACTGGGATGAGTGTAGCAGACACATCCATGTCTGATATCAGTAATTCTCTTGTAGTTGAATGAACACAAATATCCCCAAAGCCACGCTCCAAAATCTAGTGGAAAGCTTTTCCCAGAAGACAGGAGCTTATTATAACAGGAAAGAAATCTGACCTCCGTCTGGTGTCCACATACTTTTGGCCATATATTGTATTACATTTTACACTACTAATTATATTTCTACTATTTCACATGGTTGTCACTAGATAGTAATGTGTGTGTGTGTGTGTGGGTCTAAACATTTTAGTGCTGTCTTGAACAAACTACTGAACGCTGCTGAAACACAAGACATGACACAACGTTTAATTATAATATTTTAATTTAAATTTCATCCCTGTGTCCATAAATCAACTAAAAAAATAATACAAGCTTGACATTTCATGTAATTCATTTTATAAAAATCAATCCATATAAAACGAATAAATGTTTACCAGAACCTTCAGGCCAGGAAAGTCATTTAAGAGAAACTCGTTGTGTTATAGAAACATTTGTATAGAATATATTATTACTGATGCATCATTATTCAAGGTTTATTTAGCATTTATAAACATTTCACATTTTTCACAAACACACGCAAAGATGAAGATTTGCTTTGAATCGTTGTCATGTTTCATCTGTGCAAAAATGTCTTTCATTAAAAAAAAAAGATTAGAATCAATTATAAAGTATAACATAAATTAAATAAAAAATATATTATATGGGGTTAAATATGAGAAGCTAAGTCAGTTATTGTCTATAAAAAGGAAATAATCTAAGACCTTGCTCAATCTGCATCTGAGGATGTCCAAAAAATTGTACTTAATAATTTTACATATGGCTTTCGATTTAATTTTATTTATAATAAAAAACATTCACACAAAACGGTCCTTTGGCTGAGAACATTTACATTAATTAATTAATTAATTTGGCTGATTTATCTGAAATCTGACGAGGAGTGAACAGTCGCTCAGATGTGACACTTGCATACAAGCTTCTTGTCCAAAATGCAAGAAGGACGTATATTAACAAAAATCGCATGAACACACAGGGTTGATGATTTTCCACAAAGGTCCCGTGATTATCATCACAAATGCAAAGATCTGTCAACAAGCTTGTTCTCATTTTGTAACAAAAATCTAATTACTTCTTCCAGGAGAAAAATCCTGAGACGGAGCCATCAGCAGTTAAAAGTAAGGAATCTTATTAAGTCGCAGTTCGTTGAACCACTCGTCATATCTAGTGCTACTGTATTTCTGTCTGCTTCAGACTTCTGTTATAAACATCTGAAGCAGTTCAGTTTTAATCATTCACAACAGCAAGGCATCGAGTCTCAGGATGAAGCATCATCTGTCAGTAAAGTCCGGCTCTAACACACACTGTTCAATTGAAACAACGCCTTAAAATGTAGTTCATATTAATTAATTATTGAAATTTCAACAAGCATTTGAGTATTATTAATCTCCACAAAAGTCAAAATGTAAAAATGGTCCGCTTCAGATCTTTATTTCTCCCTTTCTCTCCTTCATGAGACAATGGAGCAATACACTAATGCAGATTCAAACACTCCAGATAAAACATCTTTTTCACCCAATATCCAGTCTGCCTAAATAATAATAATAATAATAACAATAATAAAATAACTTAAGACGCATATAAACTGTGGAAAATAAAAGCCTGATAATGAAGCATGGCATGAATCCTGTAAAGTGTCTGAAAGTAGGCAAGAGACACAGACAAGTGTACGGATTGTGTGGCAAATAAAAATTATGTATCAGTGTTTGGTAAATTATTTATAATCATTAATCATTAGGCTGTGCATCATTAGTGCATGTAATGACCTGCAGTAATTAAGTGCTTTTCCTCGTACCAGCTACAATTACTTACTTCATTAAAGTACTGCCACGTACAGTACAGACGTCATACCTTCAGGTCTCAACATGGCAAAAGTAAAAAAAAAAAAAAAGATAATAAAACAATTCTACTTTTCTCTCTTCATGTTCTCCAGCATATGTTGATCATTATTATTATTTTTATTTTAAAAAGTGAGAAATTATTAAAATATCTGGAAAACATGTATATTGTACATGCGGAAAATTAAAGCTGCTTTTGATTAATTGAAGAAAATTAATCAAAATTCTCCTTCATCGAAACATTTTTTCCCCTCAGGGCAAATGGATAAAAAAAAATATATAGATAAAGATTTAAATAAAAATAAAACCAATCCTTGAAGAGCACCTTTTTGTAAGAGTGTGTGTATTCCCTGGGTATGCTTTTGGTACAAATGGTTTTCTTGTCAGAAAAAACAAAACAAAACCCTAGACCCTGACTGATGTTTCCCGTTCACGTACAGTAAACTGTCCTGGTGCTTTCTGGATATTAAATGTTCTGAGCATTGCCTTAATGGTTCTTCTTGGAACGTTCTATGGCAAACAAACTTCTTCAGTCTTAAAGGGTTCCATGTGAAAGCCTATAACCTGTGTTATAGGGAGGAACATCTGAAGAACCCTTCGAATATTAGAGTATAAAGAGTCTATTACAAGTCATCTATACTGCTTTATCCTGTGTACAGGGTCACGAGGGGTCTTTGGACTGTGGGGGGAAAACCGGAGGAAACCCACCAAGCACAGGGAGAACATTCCATGCACTCAGAGACGGGAATCAAACCCAGACCCGGAAGGTGCAAGGCGACATTGCTAACCTCTATGCCACTGTGCCGCCTTCTGTCACAAATCACTGAGGTGTATTCAACAGCAAGTAACTTGAATTGAACTAAAGAATAAAATTAAGGATTTTGTACTTTTTAATAAATAGCTTTAGCAAGTTTGAACCTTTTGTAGATGCTCAAATAATGTAGAATAGCTCATAAACATAAAGTTTTAAATATAATTCCAATTATTTAGACAGCATCATTTTACGTTTCTCTATAAATGACTCAACTTGTTTAGTTCACATCATTTTAAATGGCTGCAGTTCCAATGGGTCCAATCACCCATAGAGGGCGCCATAACATAAATGAACTCATGTGTAATCTGTTCAAGTTCTGCGAATGCTAGTGTTTCATTGGTAGTCATACTCTAGTGCGTTTTATATTTATAAAATCCGTTTGGGGCAGTTACTGACAGATTGCCAATTCATCATAGGACGGACACATACACACACATAGATATACACACACTCACATGCTCGAGATCACGAAACATAACTATTACAGACGCTGTTGGTTTCTTGATTCTGATTGGTCAGTATGCGTTGATCCGCGGCTCAGATGATAGTCCAGGCCGTAATGTGCAAGCACTTAATTAAGAAGTGTTCAGTTGTTGATGTGGTGACCCTGTCTGTGCTGAGACGTTCGACATTCATGGAAAGGAGCCTCCAGTGTCCGCGCTTTGTAACAGTCCAGAGAGCTTCCGACACTGAGGGCTGTTTTAGCTGCTGGTTTAGCAGACATCATTAAGTATAACTATAAATGCATATAAAAATAGAACATTCTTCTTTATTAAACACTTAAACTCGTGGAATAAAAGAAATAAAACACTTTAGGATGGTAACAATAAGCCTGCTCTGTCACGCCACACCATTCTGTCATTGCTCAGGACAACATGGAGTGTTTTCTTTCATCCAGAGTGTTTAACAGTGCAACTGTGTACGAAGATGTAAAAAAGAAAGAAACATGAATGTTTAAGACATTATTATTAATTAGGTGGTTGGGATGTGTTCAGCATTCTGGAATAAAATAAGAAAATAAAAAACTAGCAGAAATCATAAATGATGGCCCGATTTATCCAGCAGAACAGAAATTAGTTTAGCGGTAGATGCTCGGTGACCTTGCTGAAGGAAATCTTCTAAATGTTTCAGCTTGTTTCTACTGTCTATGTACAGTTTGTCCCCGATTTACGAACAAATTCTGTTCCGGGAGCACGTACGCAAGTCTGATTTGTTCTTAAGTCTTACAAAGTGAGTCTAATACGCCTTTGCCGCGAATATACAATATAAAGCATAAACCAATCCACTTGATTAAATCTCTGTCCCCTTTCCCCACACTGACATCATGTGGCTGTAATCGTGCGTAAGGAAATTAGTCTCACATCAAATGTAACAGTGTTGTCTCTGCACTTTTAAATCACAGAGGGAATCCCAGACACCATTTTGTGTCTGAACCGTTTTTCCACTGTATCGGACTGTGAACTGTTTTCGTTAAGGATTTTCAGGAAGAATATTGTACATGATTGTAAATATTGGTATCTGGTGTACTTCTGTTTTTGAGCTATTTCCATGATTGAACCGGAAGTAAAACCGTAGTCCGTTCATATCTGCGGAAATTTGTAACTCGAATGTTCGTAAGTCGGGGACTACCTGTATTTATATTGTGAAAAACTACGTGCTACCTCGCTTTAGCGTTAGCTTCAGTCGTTAGCTAGCTCATGCTTGGCATTCATGTTTCCATTGTTAAACATTTAACCACTCGACTGGTTGACGTATCGTCTCCCATCGACACGAGCTTCATGGAAATACCCTGTTGCTTCTGAAACACTTCGGTGTCAATAAAAGAAATCAAAACATCTCCATAAAACAGCACCGAAGCCCAAAGCCTGTGTTCTTCACAGATCTAGTGTATATGAGTGTTTTTTGTATTGTATTTTTTTTTTTTTCTTTCTTGTGCCTGTGTGTCACCATGGTTCACGCGTCAGGGTTTCTTGGCGCCGCTCTGTTGCTTCTGTCTGCGCAGGTGAGCCTCGATCTCCTGCCGGAAGAGCAGCATCCCAAGCTGCCCGTGTGACGCCTCGTTCATGGCTTTGCTCTGCATGCACATCTTGTACTGCTCGGGCTGGAGCTCGTCGGCACAGTGCTTCTCGTGCCACAGGTGGAAAAGGCCGCGAGACGGAGCGCGGATCACCAGCAGGTTACTGTGCAGGTACTTCCTGTAGAGGTGCACATCCTCACCGCCCCACCCTTTAATATCCACGTCAAATCCACCTGCGCACACAGGACGGAGAATACACCAATCAGGAAAAAGGAGCAGGAGTAGTGTTGTTTTGGTTGGGCGTAAACCTATTTTCCCTACCAGTCTGAACTGACTTGGGTGTGACTTTCTAAATCTGGTATTTTTAGATTCACTTCAGTCTAAAATTGCGCTTGTAAAGACACAAAGACAAAATACTGTAGATTTTTTTTTTTTGTAGCTATTCTCTGAGGACTTCGATAGTCCAGGACTGGAGCTTCCTACAGTCTAGCTGAGCCTCCAGTAACAAACTGGATGCCAGCCCTGAACTGAGTCCAACAGCAACATGTGCAACTTCATCATTAACTAATTACACAGACTCACACAGAACCAAGCAAAATATTATGAGTGGAAGCCCTGAACTGAGTCCAACAGCAACATGTGCAACTTCATCATTAACTAATTACACTGTGATTAAGACTCACACAGAAGCGTATGCAAACGGTCCGACAAGTCATTTAGATTGTTCTGATTTGGCAGGCACATTTCACAGATTGAGCTCGTCTCAGGTCGAGTGTGTTCTACACTCCACTTTTCCCAGATTTCATTTTGTAGCACATAAGAACACAGATCTGGATTATTTTCAAATTCCTTTAGAAACCACTAATTCTTAAAAATAAGAATGAGCCAATAACAATGTGGACAAGGGCAGTGATCAGGCCAGTTAGAATGGAGCATGGCAGATTTTGCCGTGTGTGTGTGTGTGTGTGTGTGTGTGTGTGTGTGAAATTCCTGAGCTTCAGTATAGTCGAATAAAAAGGTGAATAACCTGAAATGGAAGGAAAAGCAGCCTTTCTAGACAGTCCACTTCTCTTGAAAAACAAACCAGTATCGCAAAAGGAAATATTTGCAGTCTGTTTTTTTTAAAATCAAGAAGGTCTTGATTGTTGTAGCTTAATTTCTACACCACCTATCAAAAGTTTGGACACTCATTCTAACACATGGTTTCTTCTAATTAGGCTTCTTAGTTCGTTAGATAGTTAGTTTTTGTTCATTTATGTTGTAAATTTATGCTGTATGTAGCACCTTGGTCCTGGAGGAACATAGTTTCGTTTCATCGTGTACTGAATTGTATATGGTTGAAATGACAGGAAAAGCCTACTTGACTTGACTAACCTCAGGGCCTTTCCTGAAATTTCTTATTTTTCTACACTGTAAAATAATCCCGAAGGCGTCCAAAGTATACAGTAATCTTTGAGGTGTATCTGCTACTTATGTTCTGTAAATCCTTCATAATGGCTCTGAGGTGCTGTTTGTTAATTGGTGATTTCTGAGGCTGGTGACTCTAAATGAACTTATAGGGATAGTTCAGTGGTTAAAACATTGAAAGTCTCAGGTTCTAACCCCCACTACCAATTTACCGAGCACCTTAACAAGCAAGCACCTTAACCCTCAACTGAGCAGATAAGATAAAATGTACAGGAAGTCGCTCTGGATCAGTTTCTGCAAAATGATAAGGTAAGTTTTGGTCTTGCTCTGCTGGTTTCATCATGGTACTTCATGGGTTTTGCATCAAGCAATACTGTTCCTGCAAGCACCTTTCCAGAACAGCTGACCCTCACATGTCTTAAAATGACAACTGACCTTTGTCATGACTTAATTAATTCCATACTGTATGTGTAATTTCCTAGCTTTGAAATCTCCAGAATGTAGAAAATAAATGACTAAACAAAAAACATTGCATTCGAAGGTGTACAACATATGCTCCAACTGGCTCATTATTAAAATGTAAACCAGATATGCAGTAGATGGGCTTTAACATGATTAAGAAATTGAGTCAAATGCCAAATGACTAAATGTAAATAAATAAAAATAAAAAAAAACTTTTGATCTCATGTGGTTGAATACCCCTGCAGCAGAGCTCTCCTCTCCATCAAGTCAGCATGCATCCTCGAGATGCAGAACGCTGCTTTAATTTAGCAAGCACGAGGAAAAAGACGAGTGTGTACAGTATAGTGTCTGGTGTGATATTTACCGATGTTGATGAAGTCGGATCTGTACTGACAAGTCATCCCGAAACCGAAGTCCCGCCAGAAGCCTGTCTCTTTCTTAATCACCTGCATAGGAAACATCACACACAGACGTCTTAATCTAACGATATATGGACAGAGTACATACAGTCTGACAGAGAGACAGATATAAACATACAGAAAGATGAACATAGAGACAAGACATCTAAAAGGACAAAACAACAGAAGAAAGACAAGAATCTAAAAGGACATGTCCCTAACAATCCAGCTGTGTAAAAATTAGCAGCATGTTGATTAAACCAAACTTGATTACCAGCTGTTGCTCTAGAGGCGGGATGTGATCGCTGCCTCCGTAAATCACCGAGGGATTGTACTGGCTGAACAGGATCGGATAGAACACTTTCTTTCCTGAAAGAGACAGACACATGGATTTAAAAAATCTATACACTTTTCCTCTTGGTCATAATCGATAGAAACAATCCAGAAGCACAGAGCCGTCAGAGTTCCTTCATAAACTCAGGGATGTCAGACCAGAGACGTGTGTGTGTGTGTGTGAGGGGAGATAGAGAGACTAGGACAAGTCAGTGTTGCAGATGTGTTTCATCTCGGTTTACATGAACAAAGAAGTTAATAAGGGTTAATTATCAGAGTAGTATTAAAACCGTGTCTTTCCTCGGTGAGTGCTGTTATTTAACAAAACATGAAAAAAAACCACAGTGCTACCACCACCACGCTTCACCAATGACGTAATGCGTCTCTCTGTTACTTTGCTTCACACACTCTTACTGACCTGGCTGTGCGTTCAGGCGGCAGCTGTTCAGAAAGTCAGCGGTGAAGACGATGTCGACGTCACAGAAGAACAGCAGAACGTTGCCTCGCTTCCACGCTCGGGCGCCCACGTCGAGACCCCGGCCTCGTGAAAACTCCTCGTTCAGGTGGATCATCGTGAAGTTACGGAAATTCAGCACTCTGTTTAAAAAAAAAGATGGGGGGGGGGTGGGTTTGGATCAGAACACACTCCAGACCACTGATTTAAACTGCATAGTGCTGTGCGTCATCATTGTTCTCCATCAGATTAGTACGTCACCACATATGCAATTTTTTTTTTCTCTTTTCAGTGAGTTCTCTCTCTTTCATGCTTTCTTGGACAAATTTCCCAACATCTTTCATTTGTTTATCTTCTATACAGGGTCACAGGACGCCTGAAGCCTATTCCAGGAAACTTCGGGCACACACCAGGCGGGTTCACCCTGGATGGGCACATGTACCTCAGCCGATGCTGACAGCTATTCTCTGAGGACTTCGATAGTCCAGGACTGGAGCTTCCTACAGTCTAGCTGAGCCTCCAGTAACAAACTGGACTCCATATTAATGTCAACACCAAGCAAAATATTATGAGTGGAAGCCCTGAACTGAGTCCAACAGCAACATGTGCAACTTCATCATTAACTAATTACACTGTGATTAAGACTCGCACAGAAGCGTATGCAAACGGTCCGACAAGTCATTTAGATTGTTCTGATTTGGCAGGCACATTTCACAGATTGAGCTTGTCTCAGGTGGAGTGTGTTCTACACTTCACTTTTCCCAGATTTCATTTTGTAGCACATAAGAACACAGATCTGGATTATTTTCAAATTCCTTTAGAAACCACTAATTCTTAAAAATAAGAATGAGCCAATAACAATGTGGACAAGGGCAGTGATCAGGCCAGTTAGAATGGAGCATGGCAGATTTTGCCCTGTGTGTGTGTGTGTGTGTGTGTGTGTGTGAAATTCCTGAGCTTCAGTATAGTCGAATAAAAAGGTGAATAACCTGAAATGGAAGGAAAAGCAGCCTTTCTAGACAGTCCACTTCTCTTGAAAAACAAACCAGTATCGCAAAAGGAAATATTTGCAGTCTGCTCTAGCCGGGGTTAAAGCATGTACACACACACACACACACACACGTGCTAGATTTATGATTTCGGACCGTCTCCGTGTTATTCACAAAGGTATAACGAGTTTAGTCCAGATACTCATAAATGACTTGCACTGAACTCTGAGATTCAACACTAAACACCTTAAACTACTCCATAAACAGTTTCACTCAGGCCTCTCTGACTTCCGTTCTAGTAAACGAGGCGTGGCCACTGTGCCTGTCAGTCTCACTGAAGGAAGCGTGGCATGAATCAAATGTTAAAAAAACTAAACAAATTAAATTAAAGACACAGTAACACGTGCAGTAAAAGTGCAAGAGTAACTTAATCCTCAACAATATATACGAATTTAATCGAGTTAATCAGTTATAGTCTGTGATTAATCACGATTTTAAAATACTCAGATTTACTTGTATTATAAACGTGCAACGTTGAAATAAAGAAATGTATAACAAACTGGTTAGAGGAAGTATTTTATAATCTCTCAAACATTAACATTAAACAAATCGTAAATGAAAATCTCTCGAATGTCACCGGCACTGCATGGGTAGTATGGGGGCGTGGCAAACCCACCCACGGCGGGGCTCGAACCCCAGATCCTCAGATCCCCAAAAATCACAAACCAAGAGCCTTAGCCACCTCTGAACCATCACTCGCACATTTTCCAAGTAATGTATTTTTGTAAACATAGTTCCCCTTGAAGGTAGCTCAAGCACACACCTTTGGCTTCATCCAAACTTCCATCTAGCAGCTTTTTACATACCGTATAACGAGACTTGCCGTTCAGCACACCTGCTGATGTCATCTTATTATCCGCACCAGGCTTGCCGTTATCACACGCAGCCGGGTAACCGCCATGCGATTATGGGAAGCCATTAGAGTCAAACTTGGTCACATGATTCATTTGTGTTCATTTTGTAATAATATTGTTTTAAAAATCAGTAATGCGTTAAAATTTCCAGATTAATCACATGCGTTAATGTGTTAATATTGACAGCCCTAATTAAAATGTATAATAGAGTTCCAAAGCTCGGTGGAAAGGTGAAAAGCTGATGTTTAAAGGTGATGCAAATAAAAATCCAGTTCTAGTTTAAACTTAAATTTGTGACTACTGTGGATTTCGGTGAGCAAAATCTCCTTCAGATGTTAACTGTTATAACTGATATCTGAGTCTCTCATTTCTAATATTTACTCCTCTTTATTTTATTTAACACTTGAGAGCAGTATATAATGTACATATTTTATCTTTACGTTGAAATATATATATATATATTCTTTTCTTTTCTTCTTCTTTTTTTTTTACTCCAAAGCATTGCACTGTAACAAACCTGTTTTATTTACTATACATTACAGTACACTATACCAATTTTATTCATTACACTACAGTATTTTATACACAATACTAATCTCTACTGTACTGTGCTCGCCCACACTATGCTATGCTGTGCTGTGCTATATCTCAGGTTTTGAAGCTGTTAAGAGAAAACTAAATGTACTCATGGATTAGTCCTGATCACCCTAATGTACAGTGTGAATTTGGTAAAGATTTGAAAATGTTGAAATTTTCACCCTCCAAAATGGTAAGGGGTTAGCCTTTGTGTTTTTGTTCCAGGGGGCCAAAAATTTTACACTCTCAAATTTTCACCAAATTTACAACCTTAGTTAGGACATTCAGGGCTAACACAGGAGTGCACTTAGTTTTGTTCTATCAGCCTCCAGAGCTGAGATCTGACCATCATCATAAATTCTGTATTATAGTATTAACATTATTTACTGGGTGACATCAGCTAAAGTAAAAAGGTCTCATTAGGTCTCACCGGGTATGAAGCTCAGGTATAGGAGAAAACTGAAAAGAAAAGACTAAAGAAATGAATAGAATGAACTGAAAATACAAGAGAGTCCAGTCTGAAAGAGACAAGGGGAAGTTGTGTTGGATTCTTTTCGTGTTTAATAAAACCACTTTATTCCTGAGTGGGAAGAGTCTTACCGTAAGTGCGCACAATCATCAACTCAGTAAGAGCTAATAAAAATATATTGCTTTTATTCATGTACTGTATATACTATTCTATACTACACCATCCGATCCTGTGCTGTACTGTATGATAATAAACTATACTACACCATACTATTTACTATAACACTGTACTATGCTATGCTAGATTAATTAATTGGTCATGTTCTCTCCTATATTAATACTGACCTCCTAATGTACAGTGTGAATTTGATAAAGATCTGAAAATGTTCGGTTTTTCACCCGAAAAAAAAAAAAATGGTAAGGGGTTAGCCTTTGTGATTTTTGTTGGGGGTCAAAAATTATGCATCCTCAGATTTTCACCAAATTCACACTGTAAGTTATGATACTCAGGACTAACACCGGGGTGTGCTTACGTTTGTCCTATCTTACTTCAAGTTTGATAAACAGGTTTAGGACACAAAAATGTCCTTTTTAAAATTTATTGTTGATCTCAGTTGAAGTGCACTTGCAGTGTATGAGTTTAACTGGAACCATAAACTATTTAATACCACTCTATATTTATACTACTATTGTACAGTACAATATATTACTATTGTTCTACCACAGTCATAAAAACTGGAATAAATACAAAGGTAATCAGATTACTACAGAAGACTACAGAGACTATATTACACTATACTATAGGAAAAGTATATATTTTAGACTGTATTATTTTATATTATACTATTAGACTATACTATGCTATAAAACAGTACAGCTATAAAACAGTACTATACTATACTACAGAACAGTATAGGGTTTTTTAGACTGTACGATACTCTTTTATACTACATTATAATACT
This sequence comes from Clarias magur, assembly GCA_013621035.1. Taxonomy (NCBI): domain Eukaryota; kingdom Metazoa; phylum Chordata; class Actinopteri; order Siluriformes; family Clariidae; genus Clarias; species Clarias magur. The sequence continues at coordinate 878,884 of QNUK01000150.1, forward strand.
GGAGGTCATACCATGGTCGTAAAAAATGGGAATCAATACAATGGTGATCACCTTTGACCTCCACAGTTCTTAGCTGGACTACAGATACTATACTATATTATACTATACTATACTGTACTATACAATACTGTACTGTACTATACCATACAATACTATACTGTATTATACTATACAATAACGTACTGTACTATACTGTACTACACTGTATTATACTATACAATACTGTACTATACTGTATTATACTATACAATACGGTACTATACCATACAATACTATACTGTACTATACTATACAATACTATGCTGTATTATACTATACAATAATGTACTGTACTATACTGTACTACACTGTATTATACTATACAATACTGTACTATACTGTATTATACTATACAATATGGTACTATACCATACAATACTATACTGTACTATACTATATTATACTATACAATAATGTACTATACTGTACTACACTGTATTATACGGTACTGTACTATACTGTACTATACCATACAATACTATACTGTATTATACTGTACAATACTGTACTATACCATACAATACTATACTGTACTATACTATACAATACTATACTGTACTATACTGTATTATACTATACTATACAATAATGTACTGTACTACACTGTACTACACTGTATTATACTGTACTATACTGTACTATACGATATTATACTATACTATACAATACAACACTATACTGTACCATACAATACTATGCAATACTATACTGTACTATACTGTACTATACTGTACCGTGCAATACTATACTGTACTATACTATACAATACTACACTATACTATACTGTACAATACTATACAACACTATACTGTAGTATACTATAGAGCAGTATATATATATAAAACTGTACTATCCTATTTTATACTACACTATATCACTGGAGGTCCTATTCCTATGGGAATAAATACAAAGGTAAAGACCACTGGCCACCACGGTCGCTAGTTGGACTACAGAAGTTCATTGCTAGATGGATGAATGGACTACTATATTGTTTTCTCATACCATCTCACACTATACTATGGTATTCAATGTGATGTGATGCTATATCTTACGGTGATAAAACAAACCAACAAACAAAAACTTTGAGGAACATTATATGGTGTGAATTTCATGAAAATCAATGTCACACAACCTTCTCATTTCCTTTACAATTGGGGGGGGGGGGCATTCCTGTGGTTGTATTGACCACGCTAACAATCAGTGTAACTTTGGTGGATTTATAACAAAGACACATTTTTGTTGAGGGTTTAAGGGGTTAGCCTGCGCTAAGAAACCTGTGTTCAGATGGTGTAGCACAAACCATTTCATTCTATCACACTCCAGCATATAAACCTTATTCAACATAGTATATTATATATTATATCATACTATTACTATGCTATTTTATACTACACTATAATATCCTATCTTGTAACATGTTATATCGCACCACAATATAATACACATTATCTTTAGCACTGGCGTGAGAAAGAAAGATAATTACACTCCTGTATAAGTATAATGTAGTATAGTTTAGCAAAGGGAGGTACACAAAAAAACATCTGAGTTTGTATCTTATTTTTAGCTGGACTTCTCTTTATAAAATATCCAGACAAAGTAAAAGTATCTTGGAAAGTTGAAAATAAATAAGAACAGCGATTTAGTCGTGCATTAATATTCTGGCTGAATTAGCTGATGCGTGCGTGCCATCTCTTCTCCGTCTCAAATGAACACAAATTATTCATGGCTATCGATTCGCAGATGTGTGTTCAGCTCGCTTTAAACCGGAGACCAAAAGTTTCCTCTGAACGGACTGAACATCACAAGGAATACAATATAAAGGCTTCAGAAAGCGGGGGGGAGGGGGTGGTCTAATAGAGTGTGTGTCTGCGCTATAAATTAATCATGGGCAGAGTGTGTTTGGCTTTCAGAATGATGTCTGGTGTGCATCTGTTTGTCTGTGTGTCAGACTTGTGGTCATATATTGACTGGCAATGGATTGTTTTTTATGGCAATTACAATCAAGTAACACACACACACACACACACACACACACACGCACACGCATACACACAGATATTAGCTGTTGTTTTGATCCTCTTTGATCAAAGCAACTTGCTGGTGTTAATTACAAAATGTTTCTTTCATAATTTAATGATGTCATACTCGTTTCTATCCTATAAACAGTGATTCCCTTACCAGCCTCCTTTTTTTTTTTTTTTGTCCTGAAAACCCAAAGCAACAGCTTTACCTCCGACTGGTACAAAGTGCAGACATTGGAGACTCCTTCCAAAAACCCCAGAATAGACATCTCCTTGGAGAAAACTCCACCGTATCAACAACCTCCTCATTCCTCTTCCTGTGCTGGTCGTTACCATAGAAACGATGATGCTGTATTAGGATGAGCTCATTGATTTGCCTTGTAGTTGGAACCGCTGTCTGAGCTGCTGTTACAGAATACCTTCTGACCAATCAGATTCGAGAATTCAAGAACGTTCTCGTATAAACTTTTATAAAGTCAGGCGACTAACACTAAGTAAAGTGCTTGCTATTACGATTAAGGAAGTAGCAGTTAATACAAGTTACTAGGGGGCGATACGATATTATCCGATACAATATTATCATGAGAATGAGGTGCCGATTCGATTGGTTTTGCGATTTAAAATGTCCTGATATGATAATAAAGTTCAGATTTTGTAACAATTCTCAACAAATCTAGCAAAAGAACTGCTGAAACCAAACCTACGCCAGCCTGGAGGAATATTGAGGAATTGTGACTTCAAATGAAAACAATACATTTTTTTCTCCCATCTCTACAAGTTACACAGATCCTGGAAAGATAAAAGACAGAAAGAGAGCAGGACAAAAACGGTGAGATAGAGAGAAGAAGCACGCGAGGCATGAGGAAGCCGAGAGGTATGCAGGGTTCATCTGGCAGACGACTCCATCATTTTCTCTGAGGTCAAAGATCGGCAGCTGCACCAGTTTAACGCTGTGCGATCTCCACCCAGACGTCAGCCCTGCAATCATGTGCTGCGTACACACTGTGTGTCATGTGTCGTGTGTGTGTGTGTGTGTGTGTGCACCTTGTAGCGAAAAGGAATAGTTCGATCTGCTTCACACAGAGGTATGTGCAGTACCTGGACGTGTTCTCCAGGATTCCTCTGACTTCGTTCATCTGGTCTTGGCCAAAGTAGACAACGGTGAGGTGTACTCGTCCATCTTGCTTTATACACACCTCCCTGAGATAAAGACACACACACACACACACACACACACACACACACACACACACAAACAATGTTGTGAAATTCCAGCAGTCGGACGCAGACACATTCTCATAGTCAGACGCCAAATGTTCCAGGTTTGTGCTGACTTTGCATTCCCTCTTTTAAATCTTCCTGCACATGTGAAAAATGGAGAAAAAAAAACAAACAAAAAAACACAAACCCTCAGACCAGACAAGCTCAGCCCTAGAGACACTCACGTACAGAACGTTTGGGGGACACAGCAAACATAAGCACTGAACAGCGTAAATCATGCTGAGAGCGTGAAGCAGACGCCAGGCAGATCTCCTTCGGACCTGAAGACTCTCTTACATAGAAGACGGCTGTCAGACGCCCATGACTGGTTAGTGTTGCTTTACATGACAGGAGAGATTGTAACTCCACTCAGATTCATACTCAGAGAGGAATGTCCGTCAAAACATTGTCTGTATTGAATTCATGATTTTCTGACTAAACTAAGGTTTAACTTCAGGCGTAACATTGAATCGCTGCATTAATAACGATTGTCAGTGGGCGGTCCTAAAAATGATAGCAAGACAGATTCCTTTCACTCATTTATTTAATTGGCTGACGGTTTTATGTGCCTTAGGGTGAAGGGTTGTGCTCATAGACACACAAATGACAGAATATTATATGATATTATATAATTATATTATATTATATTATTACTCACTCACTCATCGTCTATACTGCTTTATCCTGTATTCAGGGTTGCAGGGGGTATTTTTTACACTGTATTATTTTAGACTATATTATAGAGCAGAATAGTTTTTTAAACTGTACTATACTATAAAATACTATACTGTAGAGCAGTATAGTATTTAGACTATACTATGCTATAGAACAGTATTTTTAACTGTACTATACTAAGAAATACTATAATAGAGATCAGTAGAATTTTTAGACTGTACTATACTATACTATAAAACAGTATAGTTTTTTTAGACTGTACTATACTATACTGCACTATAAAACAGTATAGTTTTTTAGACTGTACTATACTATACTATACTATACTATAAAACAGTATAGTTTTTTAGACTGTACTATACTATACTATACTATAAAACAGTACAGTTTTTTAGACTGTACTATACTATAAAACAGTACAGTTTTTTAGACTGTACTATACTATACTATAGTAAAACAGTACAGACTGTACTATAAAAACAGACTGTACTATACTATACTAACTGTAAAACAGTACGGTTTTTTTAGACTGTACTATACTATACTATAAAACAGTACAGTTTTAGACTGTACTATACTATACTATAAAACAGTACAGTTTTTTAGACTGTACTATACTATACTATAAAACAGTACAGTTTTTTAGACGGTACTATACTATACTATAAAACAGTACAGTTTTTTAGACGGTACTATACTATACTATAAAACAGTGCAGTTTTTTTAGACTGTACTATACTATACTATAAAACAGTACAGTTTTTAGACTGTACTATACTATACTATAAAACAGTACAGTTTTTTAGACGGTACTATACTATACTATAAAACAGTACAGTTTTTAGACTGTACTATACTATACTATAAAACAGTACAGTTTTTTAGACTGTACTATACTATAAAACAGTACAGTTTTTTAGACGGTACTATACTATACTATAAAACAGTACAGTTTTTTTAGACTGTACTATACTATACTATACTATAAAACAGTACAGTTTTTAGACTGTACGATACTATACTATAAAACAGTACAGTTTTTTAGACGGTACTATACTATACCATAAAACAGTACAGTTTTTAAACTGTACTATACTATACTATACTATAAAACAGTACAGTTTTTTAGACTGTACTATACTATACTATAAAACAGTACAGTTTTTTAGACTATACTATACTATACTATAAAACAGTACAGTTTTTTAGACTGTACTATACTATACTATAAAACAGTACAGTTTTTTAGACTGTACTATACTATACTATAAAACAGTACAGTTTTTTAGACTGCACTATACTATACTATAAAACAGTACAGTTTTTTAGACTATACTATACTATACTATAAAACAGTATAGTTTTTTTCTAGACTGTACTATACTATTTTATACTACACTATATTACTGGAGGTCCTACCATGTTCGTAAAAAATGGGAATGTATTCAGGGTCGTGGGGGGTGTTGAGCTTCCCAGGAGACTTAGGACACGAGGTGGGGTACCATGCTCCTGGACAGGGTTTCGATCCATCACAGGACACACATTCACACACTACAGAAAATTTGGGCACACCAGTTAGCCTAATCTGCATGTCTTTGGACTGTGGGAGGAAACCGGAGTACCCTGAGGAAACCCACCAAGCACGGGGAGAACATGCAAACAACATGCACGCAGATACGGGAATTGAGCCCGGCTGCGAATCGAACCCGGACTAACCCACGGTGCAGCCTATACTATACTATACTATACTATACTATACTATACTATACAGTCGAGGGCACATTTACATACCTAAACTAGGAATAATGATAGATATTCAATAAATTCTTATGATTTTTTATTCCTTAATTTTTTTACAAAGACATTTTTTTTTACATATATATATATATATATATATATATATATATATATATATATTCCATCATCAATGTAATCAAGAGAAACTGTAACCATGACATCAGTGATTAGAATGTATCGTCACACGAAGCTCTTCAGCTGACAGAAACACAGCCAACGATTCTATTTACTGTATACACACAAGTGCATTCTCCGGTCTTCAAATGGAAAGAAATGCATAATTAAAGAGAGAGCAGTACTGAGTCTGGGAAGTTTTAAACGGATCCCAATTACATGTTTCATCAGATAATGTATAAAAAAGCCCTCGCTATCCAGTGTGAACTCTCTGGTGACCTACATTCCGTGTCATAAAGCCGAGACAGTGCTGCTATCATCCTACTGTTGTTATCGCTGTAATGTCGCTGTTAGCCGTGAATGCTTTTATCGCAGCTCAATTAGATGTCAAATGTTCATTTTTCCTGTGTCGCTACTAGCCTGCTAGCTGAGTTAGCATTTCCTGTAGCTACTTTCATAAAAGTACATTTGAGATGCTTTAAAATGATTTGGGTGAAAATAAAAAACGAAGTAGAAGTTGATTAAATTTTTTTTTTTTTTATCAGGTTTATGAAGATTTCGATTATATTCTTGCTTGTTGCTCACTTGTTGTATAATATGCGAACTGGCTGCTGTAACGATACTAGAGTATCAGAGGATTATCTAGAGAAATAAAGGTTATGAGAGAATTACTCTCATAACCGTGTTCTGTTATTCTGCACCATCAAAAGTCCCGGTTTAACTTGAACGCCCCTCCACATTATTAAACCTACATACCAAAGGGTTGAAAGATCATCATTCTCAAAGACGCCTCTCACTCTAATCATGACTATTTACCCTCCTGCATCAGCGAGGTGTCACAGGTGCCTCCCCACTCGCGCACACAGAATGTAAAATAGCTTTTTTTTCCCCCTGCGGCTGTTTCCATATTGAACAGTTGATGATGGTTCAATAACCACTCCACTGTCTCTTCACTTTTACTGCACTGCATTATCCATTATGCATCTTTCCACTGGCCGTTACTATAAATGCAGATTTTGTGCTACTTTATATTTCATCTGCATCTATTTTGTATGTACTGTACAGTTCCTATACCTGTATTGGCCTATACAGTACAGTATATGCATTTTTTATTTACTGGTAATTAACATACCACTTATGCACTTCTGGTTCAATATTATCTGCATTTCATTTGCTCAGTACTGTACATGCACTTATAACTAAGGTGACCTGATCTAATCCGAACTGATCGAATCTTATCTAAACTTTTATTATATGTCTTTTCAGCCACACAAAACCCTGTTAATAAGTTGTATATTTATAGAATCAGCGTGCTTTTAGAATGAGTACACGAATGTAAGTCATGGATCATCCGGATTACAGCTGGAACTACGGTCAAGGCTCCTCCTATAAAGTTAATCAACGTTACAGACCACCAGAGACGCAAGAGAACCATTTTAAAAGGAAATTTTTTTTTAAAGGGTTCGAATTACTCTAAGCATGAAGTATTAAAGCTAAACAATGTGGCCTAGTTACAATACACAACCAATCCATAAACCATGAGTAACCATTAAACATTGGAGTCTGATAATATGACGATACATTTTATGTGGATTATATCATCCGTCTGTCTGAGGTTGCTCCTCACACTCCCGGCGATTAATGGCTTAGTGGCTAGCGCTGTCGCCTCGCACCTCCTGGGTCTGGGTTTGATTCCCACCTCGGGGTCTGTATGTGTGCAGTTTGCATGTTCTCATCGTGCTTGGCGGGTTTCCTCCGTGTACTCCGGTTTCCTCCCGCCATTCCAAAAACATGCAGATTAGGCTAATTGGCTTTCCCCAATTTCCCGGCGCGTCTGAATGTTAAACCGAAGTATCAATCTTCGGTTGCGTGCATTATTTACAATGTCACAGCTGTAACAGGATTATCGTCAAATTCTGTAGGCTCCAGTTCACACCCTGCAGTTAACCTGACACCCTGGCGAGAGTGACAGCTGCATCACTTTAGCTACGCAGATAACTGGAAACATTAGCTGTAGTTTAAGTTACAAGAAATGTACAGTAGGAGTCAAAGCGGGACGTATGGATGCACATATAGGGAATGAATGGCGCCGTTTGATCAGATGCAAAATTAGCATAGAAACCCATGTTAGCCACCTTAGCATAGCGCAGTTTGAGGTGGTCTGAGTGCCGAGCGCTGTTAACAGTGCAAAAACTTTCTCAAGCGTAATTTAGTTACTGCAGCTACTGTAGGTTGTGGCCACTGAGGTAAGTACACACGTTCGAAGCAACCGCCAGATTCGTTCTTTCGGTCCCATTTGCCATTTTATGAATAAACTGAGCTTTAGGACGAGGAAGCTCCCGCCAAAACGGTGATGAGCAGAGCCCCTGCCACTGAGCTTTAAAACTCTGTGAGGGTTTGTCCAGTGCTTCTACAGACTGAGTTAAGTCCATGCAACTTAATCTCTCTCTCACACACACCAACACACAAGCACATGCTCACAGTCTCTGTATAAGAAGACTTCCACACACACATTCATGCTGCACAGGACATACTCTGTACCATGCTCTCATGTAGTTTTATGCAGCACCATGGTCCTACAGTAGACGGGGGGACGACGACACATGTCTCTCTCCACTATTTACTGTACCAGCTGGTTGAAATGACAATGAAAGCCACCTGACGTCACGTCTACCAGTCTATACCAGGCCATTCGATTCTGATTGCGACTACTCTTTTTTAATCTCTAGTCCCATTATCCTGTTCCTCTTCTTTCCCTGCCGAGTGTCCGCTCAGCAGCGTCTCACCGTTGTTGTTTTTTTAGGTTTAATGTGTCCGTTTTGATCAAATTCTACTAAAGTCCACCTGCACTTGCATCCACCGTCTTCATTCAGACACAGTACAGATGAACCAGTTTTGACAGCCAATCAACCTACTGTACATCGCGAGATTATTGAATGAATTTACAGCGCGATAAATCTATACTCTATTTATTATAACTGCTGATAGCTGATAATGATGTCCTGCTTCTTCTTTTTTTTTTGGTCTCTTTTGTCTCTTTCACTTCCTCTTTCTCGTTTGACTTCCTGATATTGTAGGTAGGTTGACTTCGATATTACTGCCCAAGTACTGCACATTTATCGAAAGTCACAGTCATGCTAATGAGACTGGGCCTCTTGGACCAACCCACAAATTTAGTTTTGTTATTACTGTAGATTTAACACCCACACTAAGAACGTATTCAGTATTTTGTATTTTCTCGGGGCAATAATAACGAGAATCAATCAAAGACCCCAATTCAGGCCTCTTCCAAACGGTTGAGATGTCACTTCCAGGTTAAAGGATCAGTCATGTTAAAAATAAAAGTTTGGACACGCCTTCCTCTTAAGCGTCTTTTTTTTTCCTTGATTTTTATGATGTTCAACATTGTACGTTAATACCGAAGATATACAAACTATGAGAAAAAAAAACATATGGAATTATGTAAACAAAACAGTGTTTTAAACAGCCGACAATATGTTTGATTTTATTTTCATGTTGTTGTTTTCCAATCACCCGATCTGACTCCGAGTGCTGGCTGTTTGATGACTCATTAGGGACGTGTTGGACTGGAGAGTGAAGGAAAAGCAGCCTTAATCCCTCTGGGAACTCCTTCAAGATTGTTGGCAAATCATTCCAGGTGCCTGTGTGCCATGTGCCAAGAGTGTGCAAAGCAAAATCTGACTACGTTGAGAATCTAATTATTAGAATATAAAACATATTCTGGCATTTTTGTTGACCACATAATTCCATTTTTTTTAATTCCATAATTTTAATGCCTTCGGTGTTAATGTACAAAGATAAAAACAATAAAAATAACAAGGTGTGTCCAAAACCTTTACTTGACTATTACTGATTACAGTACGCATTCTGGTGGCCAGTTCATGTGTGAAAACAATTCCAGAACCACTCTTTCACAATTTGAGTCCTGGAATATGGCCGTGCCGTCCAGAAAGAAAGAACTACAGATAAGATGGTTGTACTGGTGATTCAGTACATTCATGTGGTCAGCTGAGTTTTATTGCCGCATAACGTTGCTGAGTCTAGAACCTGAGCATTGAAGCAACCCCAGATCATAACACTGTCTCCAGAGGCTTGTACAGTGGACACTAATCATGTATTCACTCCATAACCTCGCACTCCGGTACATCTAAATACACACTCCTATCTACTGTAGTGCTGCTAATATCCTGAACAGCATTTTTTTTTTGCATCTGTTCTTCCTTTCTCTACCCATCCCGAGGCATCCAGAGAAGAACCAGCTCCAGCTAGATTCTGCTTCATGATGGCTTGAATCTACACATGGTGCTCCTGCTGACCCGTTCCTGTGCTGAACTGGACTCCATGATAACTTGGACAACTTCTGTTATACTGAACGTCCAGCAGCCTAACACACATGATGTTGATATAATGATGTTGAATGATGATATAATCCCTGTTATCCCTTAACATCTAGATGAGGATGGGTTCCCTGTTGAGTCCGGTTTCTCTCAAAGTTTCTTCCTATTGCCGTCTCAGGGAGTTTTTCCTTGCCACCGTCGCCCTCGGCTTGCTCATCGGGACAATCTCACAATCTCATTATTATCTAGACACATCTTTCTTTTCATTTTGTGAAGCTGCTTCGAGACAACGACCATTGTTAAAAGCGATATATAAATAAAAATGAATTGAATTGAATTGGACTTCCCTTCTCACCCTGACGCATTCATCGCTCTGGAATCGACTCAGTCTGGATCATCAGTGTCCATGACCTTTCTCCATTGCGCCAAATCTTTATGCTCCCGAGCAAACTGAAGCCTTTTTCTGATGCGTCTCTCTCTAACAAGTGGTTCTCTTATGGCCACACAGCTGCTTGGTTCCAATCCCGTGAGTTCTCATCACAAGTTTTTGCTGAGTACGCGGTATGGAAATGCTCTTACTTTCACTTTGAGCAGAACATCGAGGCATTAAATTATCATCTTTCTGAGATCACAGGCCCGTGTCTTACTCATGCTGTTGTTCCAACACTCAACACGAAGGCTAATAATTATAATAATGATTTACACACTGTTTATACCACGGCATGTTTGAATGCTTAATTCTGATTGCTCTGATTCAGCTGTTGATTTCATTCCTAGAACAGCAGCTTTAGGCGTAGTTAATATTACTTGTTACTCATTACCTAATCTGTATGTCTTTGGACTGTGGGAGGAAACCTGAGTACCTGGAGGGAACCCACCAAACATGAAGTACTGTAAACATGCAAACTCTACCCACACAGACCCCGAGGCAGGAATCGAACCCGGAACCTGCAGTTGCAAGATGACAGTGCTAAACTCCTAAAGAATGCGAGATTATATTGACACTTGGCGTAACATGAGGTAACAGCTGTTTATAGCTAAGATAAGAGATAACAGATAAAACAGAAGAGACTTGAAGAAGTAACTTGTTTACTGTATAAATGGATCAAATGTATGATGAGAAAATTCAAAAATGTTGCAGCACTAATTGATATTATTAGTTGCTGGCATGATAACTGTCCATCTTTATGTCTTTTCCAAAGACGATGATGTTAAATCAATTGTTGAATTGCAGAATGCAACCATCTACTGTAGAATGTTCGACAGTGAGGGAAACAGCTGGAATTTTGTCTATCGTGAACTTGTTAAGCCTTCTCGAGGATCAGCTTTCAGCAGAAATCTAGAAACGGATTTTGTGCAAAAAGCACCATATACTTGTATATGACACTATTTCTAATATATTTATACACTGTTTAGTCTTGAATGTGTTCTTTAAAATAAACCCTGCTGATGATGTGGTGTTTACGAAGAGTGTGTGTTTTTACCTAAAGGTGTGCATGAATTGTTTGAATTTGTCAGCCCTCTGTGAAAGTGGTACGATGATGTTGATGGTGGTGTGAGACGTCGCCACTTGTTCGTTCGACACCTTCATCAACGGGCCAAAGGGACGGAACAGGACGAGACGCCTGAACTCGTTTTTCCTGTCTCCGCGGAATGTCAGCTCGTACAACGTTCCTTTATCCTTCTCCGTTCGTGCTAAACCTACAGAGAGAAAGAGAGAAAACAGAACTATTACATCTCACTTTTTACTTTAATACTAGACTTCTCTCTTTTTTTTATATTATAACAGACGCAAAAGAAAAACAAGGCAGTGTATTCATGCTGCTGCTCCAATCAACACCCTTCCTCTCGATCGCTTAAAATAACACGTGTGCATTTTATTCACATGCACAAAAGTGAAAGAGCTCAAAAAGAAATGCAGGATAATCGATATATTGTATCATGCAGCTGGTGCGAATCTGTTCTGTGAGACGCATGACTAAAATATGCTTGAGAAATTTTTTTGAAATATTTTTTTCACTGTTAACAGCGCTCGGCACTCAGACCACCAACGATTTTTCACCTCGCGGCTCTCAAACTGCTCTACGCTGGTTGTTAGTGGGTGTTCCTATCTTTAGTTTCTGTCAGTTGCCAAAGATTCGCAAGCTACTGTAGCTACAGAACGTACATATAACCATCCATCTGATCAAGAATCAAATGCCTTTATTACTAAAAATAAAAATCCTAGAGGGATGCTTGTATCTAAAGTGCATCACGGCAGAACATCATGATCGTGTCAGAATGAGCCGAAAACAACGGTTTGCTTCTCACGATTCCCGCCGCCTATTTGACAGGCTTAAAATGTTTAATGTACCCAAAAAGAACGACAAAAACACCAGCTCACAATGAAAATGAATCACTTCGAGCCACTTTGTCACGCTGCATTGCTGCTGATAAGAACGGAGGCATGCTGAGACAACAGAAAGAAAGAGCTGTCAGAGGTAAAGCTGTAACTTTACGTTTTCTGACATGGAAAAGCCTTCAGGACAGAGGCGTTTGTCCTTTCTGGTGTCTTGACAACATGACAATCTGTGTTTCTGTTTTACTTTTTTTCAATCTTCTTTCAAAAAAAAAAAAAAAAAAGGTGCCCAGCTAGGTAGTGATCGATGATATATATTGTTAAATAACCATATGTTTCATTAATACAAAAGTCATGAACACAACATTTTTTTTTATTGCCATGTCATTAGTTTGACTTGGTATTTTGTTATTTTAACTTATTACTGAATTTCTAAATCTAAATAATGACTTAGGATAAAAGGTATTTGTATGTTAGTCATAATAAAAAAGACACTAAATCAAAATAATAACTTGGTAATAAATAAATAAATAAATAAGACAATAACAACTTAGTCCATCAAAATGCCAAGATACTAAGTCAAGTAAACAAAACACTATGTCAAAATAACAAAATAATGATCAACATAAAAACATAAAAATGACATATTAAGCAGAAATAACTTCAAAATTACAATATAGTAAGTCAAAATCTCACGATTTTAAATAACACAATATTTAAAATAACACAATAGTAAGTCAAAATAACACAATAGTAAGTCAAAGTAACATGATATTAAGTCAAAATATCACGATATTAAGTCAAAATATCATGATACTTAGACAAAATAACACGGTAGTAAGTCAAAATAACACAATAGTAAGTCAAAATAACACGGTAGTAAGTCAAAATAACACAATAGTAAGTCAAAATAACACAATAGTAAGTCAAAATAACATGATACTAAGTCAAAATAACACGATACTAAGTCAAAATATCATATTAAGTCAAAATAACATGATACTAAGACAAAGTCTCACGATACTCAGTCAAAATCTCACGATACTAAATCAAAATAACATGATACTAAGACAAAATAACATGGTAGTAAGTCAAAATAACACAATAGTAAGTCAAAATAACATGATACCAAGTCAAACTATTATGACATTAAGTCAAAATAACACAATAGTAAGTCAAACTAACGTGATACTAAGTCAAAATATCATGATATTAAGTCAAAATAACACGGTACTAAGACAAAATAACACAATAGTATATCAAAATAACATGATACTAAGACAAAATCTCACAATACTAAGACAAAATCTCATGATACTAAGTCAAAATAACATGATACTACCGTGTTATTTTGTCTTAGTAAGTCAAAATAACACGATACTAAGACAAAATAACACAATAGTATATCAAAATAACATGATACTAAGACAAAATCTCACGATACTAAGACAAAATAACATGATACTAAGACAAAATCTCACGATACTAAGAGAAAATAACATGATACTAAGACAAAATAACACGGTAGTAAGTCAAAATAACACAATAGTAAGTCAAAATCTCATGATACTAAGTCAAAATAACATGATACTAAGTCAAAATAACACGATACTAAGTCAAAATAACACGATACTAAGTCAAAATAACACGATACTAAGACAAAATCTCACGATACTAAGACAAAATAACACGGTAATAAGTCAAAATAACACAATAGTAAGTCAAAATCTCACGATACTAAGTCAAAATATCATGATACTTAGACAAAATAACACGGTAGTAAGTCAAAATAACACGATACTAAGTCAAAATAACACAATAGTAAGTCAAAATAACACAATAGTAAATCAAAATAACAATAGTAAGTCAAAATAACACAATAGTAAGTCAAAATAACACAATAGTAAGTCAAAATAACATGATACTTAGACAAAATAACACGGTAGTAAGTCAAAATAACACAATACTAAGTCAAAATAACACAATACTAAGTCAAAATAACACAATACTAAATCAAAATGGACATGCAGACTCTACGCACACAGACCGAAGGAGGAACCCAGGATCGAACCCACAACTCGGATGTGCGAGGCCACAGTACTAACCACTACATCATTGTGCCCGCTAAAGAAGGGTTAAACATTTTATGATAAAATTTTATTTGAATAAAAATAGACCCATTGTAACATTGTAAACCACGACAAACTCTTCCTCACAGTCGTTTCTCACCAGATATGGAACATCACTCTCTCTGGCTTCATCTCAGCTTTGTGGAGTTGAGAAACAGCTGGAAAACTGTCACGCATGGGACCATGATAAACATGATTTCTTTTATTAGATGCTTAAATCCATCAACACCAGTGTCATTTTTCTCACAGCTACACAACAAAAGCATTTTATCGGATCTGTGCTGAACGGCATCAAAGATTTTATTGTTCAGGCTGGAAATCAGAGACGTTCTGCAGAGACTCTGTGACTCCTGGCTCACGGACAAAACCTGGTTCACACAAAGGTTTGCACGAAAGACTTTTTGTCTAAATTCAACTTCACTTCTGCTTCAGCAAAACACAATCAAAAGCAGAATAACTGTAAATCTCTTTGTAATTAATATGGGTATGTGTTGTCATCAGTTTGGCTGTTGCAGTCTGTTGACACAAGCAGTAAAGAATAAGAAGCAGCATTTATTCTTTACTTGCAGAATAAAGCAGCAAAGAATAAAGTCTCTGACACGATGAACTACTCATTGTGACATCCTTACTGTAAATCTTTACACACCAGATCACGTGTCCATTGTCAGGCATGGGAGCTGAAATTAATATCTATGTTGCCGGAGGTGTGAATCACACATTTATAAATGTCACGTAAATTGGAGGAAGTGTGCGAAGAAGCTTCATGTTGGTCGAAACCTGCTTACTGGTCAAAGCCATTTAGCAGCTTACGCAGATGTATGGTGTTAATTCAACACTGGGATTTTTGATGTGTATGCTGGGTAAATGCCCTGGATAGACACAGCTTTATAATGGACAGACAGAGACGGAGTAAGCAGTCCTCCGATCTGAGAAACAGCTCTTCCTGAGTAATGCCTTTGGTTAGGGAGAAAATTTTAGTTGGTTAAGCTTGATTCTTGAGTCAAAGTCCCTAACTGTGCAGATGAACCACAACAGGCAAAAATCCTAGGCCTCAAGATGGACAGACGCTCCTGTTTGGGGAGACGCCCCTTAATGTGTAAAAGCCTGAAGTTGGGCAAAACCCTCATTCTGACCAAAGCTTAATTTTGGCAAAGCTCCATGGTAAGGCAAAACCTCTTGTTGTCAGATGCCATATGTCATTGTTAGACCAAAGGATCTTCTGTACCTATAAAAATCCCAGGTCTTTATATAACTTTAGTTGAAATGTAACATGTAGGTATGAAAATACAGTACTGTGGAAAAGCCTTGAGTCACTGTTTATTTCTGTAAATTATATTAAATTTAATTATATTAAATTAAATTAAATTGAAAATATATTTGTGGACAGATGTTTTACTGTGACAGACTGCAATGTGCCTAAAGTTACAATTTAAATAAGTTTTGGTTGTATATATGCATAATAACCTCAGCAGCGACCTCATTTCCCCTCTCGTCTCTTCCAACCACTCAGCATTCAGCATCAGCAGTATACTAATCACCGGCCTGATCATCTGTCATCATCTGCGCCTGGTTCTCACCGGCTCAAATTTGCCAAACATTTGAGTCACAAAATCATTTAGGAAGCCTGAAGAACTGTCCCTTAAGACTAGATGATTAAAACATTCAAGAAAGTCTGGAAGCAAAATATGAAGAAATGAGGATTACGTCTGCACAGTACTGTACATGTGAAAATAAGGGGATTCAGGGCAGTGTGTAACACAGAATCACACGTTCCTACTGACGCGCAGACTGAAGGTCATGTTCAGTCAACAGATGTCAACAACAGGAAAAAGCAGCAAGATTAAACAAGTCTTGCACACTGTGATTGCACCCTGCCACACTTCCTCTACTACTCAAACGGGAACAATAGAAGAACACGCAGCTTTATGTTCTTTACTTAACAACTTTCCTGCTTAATTTCCAACTAAACTGATTTGACTAATTAACAGTTTAAATATCAGTTACGAAAGTCACATTGGGAATCTTACAATTGTATTTTTATACAATTTGAAGAGACAATCTGGAGCAATGTGACAAAATAATTTTTTGTCTGAAATCCCAGATCAAAGTGGGAACGTGGAAGTGTTGGAGCCTGGAGCCAGAAGCTATGTTTTTAGATGATGAAGGCCAGTATACACTCTCTTGACAGGAATTTTTTTGTAGGAAGTTTTTTCCCAGTTTTTTTTATGCAACTTTTCTTTATGGATTTTTAAATTCATATATCAAATATACCATACGTACACTATATAAACTATGCATTTATATCACACTATATTAATCTTTAGAATGTTTATGCTAGCCTCCGAGTGGCGCAGTGGGTAAAGCGCTCGCCCTATCATCCGGAGATCGCTAGTTCGAATCCCGGGTGGTGCTGTAACCTCTCGCAGCCGGAGGTCTAGAGAGAGCTGATTGGCCGAGCTCTCTCAGAGGGGCGGGATGAGAGGTACATAGTGCTCCGACATTAATCACGGCTCTACAGCCAAGTCAGGGGCGTCTGTGAGCTCGCACAGCGGAGGGAGCGGATAGCGCTGTCCTCCGAGTGTGTTACGCCGCCCCCAACGGTGCACGAGCGAGCAGTTCGAAAAGATGCGGTCGGCTGGCGTCACGTGGTTCGGAGGAAACACGTGATAGTCTTCGGCCCTCCCGGCTGAGTGGTAGTAGTAGCCTTAATGTGGGAGCCCCCTAGTGACGGCGAGGAATTGGACACGACTAAAAATTAGGGAGAAAATCGGGGAAAAATCCAAAAAAAAAAAAAAAAAACGAATGTTTATGCTAGGTAGTTAGCTTAGACGCAACAGCTAATATCAAAGAACATGAACATGAGAGGATTATTTGAGCATATTCACATACAATCATCTTCACTGCTAACATTAGCCTCTAGCTACCCTAAGAGGATTCCAAAAATGATGTGTAAATGTTTGCAATAGTCACCGCTAATGCTAGCTGGCAGGCTAATCAGGCTTTGATTTCCTTCTTTGATATCCATAAAAGTGGCTAATCTTCACATTTAAAGCCAGATTTCATGGGATTTACAGTACATTAGATTTTCATCATGATTTTCATTTCAAAATAACTTTCATGAGCTAGCCTGACAGGATGTTTGGGAGAGTTTATGTATATAAATAAAAGAAAGGTTTTGTCTTTACATTGGTTAGAACTCGCTTATGATGTCTTTGTCTCCTACACTGGAGGACCCGAAACCAGCCACAGAAAAATTGTCAGTAATTTGGTATTTTCCTGAAGTTAAATCTGCACTATAAATGAAATCAAACTAAGTCAATTAGAAGGGACATTATCAGCAGTTATGTACCGGATTAGAAATCGCATGTTGTGACAGCGTACTACACGCGCCTCAAACTGTGGGCGTCTCTTAAATCGACCGCCAGACTGAACTGAATTGAATCTTTTGCAGTACTTAGATAAACAAAATATTGAGTAAAAGCGGCGGTTATAAACAGTTATGTGCCAGATTTAATAATTTTAAACTTTTGATAAGCTACGATGAAAAGAAGTACGACTTAGCGTAAACAACGCGGAAGACACTCAACCTTACAAAAGTTCATTTCTTTGTATTAATAAGACAGAAAGACAGGCAGACATGGACGTCAACCTGAAATAATAATATTAAAGCTGATCAGCTTTAAACTTTTAACTATTTTCTCATCAACGATGGGACGCTACGTACGCTAGTAGCTCATATACTATTAAAAATAAATGTTTAGGATCTTCAGCGGTAGTGTTTTAGCTAGTATCTGGCTAATGAGCTAACGATAAGATTACTGAGGGTATTTAAAATTATGTTCATAATATCTTATAATCATCACTGGCAATGCTAACTAACTAGCTAAAACTAAACCTGACAGGATTTCTTAAGGAAAGTAATCATATTCATTATATTCACTTTCACAGTCAGTTAGTTAGTCAGATACCATAGATAGATAACATGACAGGATTCCTGAGAAAACACTAAGGCTATCACGACACGATTTCTCTCTCTTAACTTCAGCTCAACTGAACAATATATGGATTCGGTGGATTGTTACTGTAGTTGACTCACAAAAGACTTTATTGAAAACATCGAGTGTGTGTGCGGTGCTATATTTAACCTTCAAACACTCATTATTTAAATGATTTAACTCTTCCGATACTGAGGAGGTTTTCCCATGACACACTCTGATGTGGGTGTGTGAGGATTTCAGTGGATTAATCTGTTATTTCCATTTTGTGTGTGTGTGTGTGGGTGTGTGTGTGTGTGTGTGTGTGTGTGTGTGTGTGTCAGTGACCTTTGTGTGGGCCCTTGCCCTGTTGTGGTTTTGTGACTCTGAATGTGTGTGTGTGTGTGAGAGAGACATAGCTCAGCTGTGCTTGATAAAGCAGCTGGTTTGGTTTCCTACTGCGTTTACACACAAATACACACGTGCACTCACACACACACACACACACACACACACACACACTCCCCGCATCACAGGATTTCCTGATAGGGAACTGACTGGAAAACCGATTGTGTTCTTCAAGCAATGCAACAGAACTGTTTCAAAAATTAGCTTAATATGATTTCATTTAGGCAGGAAATAAATATTTTGGGGCAATAAAGTACACTGGAAGGGGAAAGTGTGTGGAACAGAGATAAGGAATTATATTAATTCCACTTTGTAGTATTTTTAGCCACTGAGCCTTTTTGATCATTTTGATAAAAGAAGGTCTAAATTTGGTGCTAAATACCCAGAGATTGTAACAGATTGTAGATTTTGAGACTATTAACCTAGAAAGTTGGTGTGAGTATCGAAAGCGGACCGCTAAAGTTAGCGTGTCAAAACACTGACGCTACATTCACAATTGGTGGTTGTTAAACGCAGACCTCTCATCAAAATAACACTTGCCGACAAAATATTTGTTCTTGTAAACATTTTGGAAAGAAATCACTTTCTTGAGAGATTTATTTCCAAGAAACTCAAAATCAGCAACTTGTTATGACTCACTCATCGTCTATACCGCTTTATCCTGTATACAGGCTCGCGGGGGCCTGGAGCCTATCCCAGGAGATTTAGGGCATGAGGTGGGGTACACACTGAACAGGGTGCACACACATATACACACTTACACGCAAACACGAATTGTCTTTGCACTGTGGGAGGAAACTGGAGTACCCGGAGGAAACCCACCAAGCACGGGGAGAACATGCAAACTCAGAAACACACAGAACCCGAGATGAGAATCAAACCCAGAACCTGGAGGTACAAGGGAACAGTGCTACCCTCTACGCTTGTTCTAACTTGTTTTAAGTGTCAATGAAATAGTAAAAAAAAATATTTAGCTAATTGCATTAAATTTTAACATTTTTTTTTGTTTGTTTGAATTTTCCCCCAATTTTCTCCCTAATTTAGTCGCGTCCAATTCCTCCCCGTCACTTCCGTCACTGGGGGGCTCCCACATTAAGGCTACTACTACCACTTAGTCGGGAAGGCCGAAGATTATCACGTGTTTCCTCCGAACCACGTGACCCCAGCCAACCGCATCTTTTCGAACTGCTCGCTCACACGCCGTTGGGGGCGGAGTAACACACTCGGAGGACAGCACTATCCGCTTCTTTCGCTTGCGTGAGCTCACAGACGCCCCTGATTGGCTGTAGAGCCGTTATTAATGTGATTAATGTGGGAGGACTAAGTACCTCTGATCCCTCCCCTCTGAGAGAGCTTCAGCCAATTAGTTCTCTGTAGACCTCTGGCTGCAAGAGGTTACAGCATCATCAGGCAATCAAACTCACGATCTCCGGGTGATAGGGCGAGCACTTTACCACTGCGCCCTGTTGTATAGCTTTTAAAATTGGCACAAGCATTATCTTAGCACTTAGCAAAACTAAATTCTCTTCAAAATTTTACTTCCCCACAATCATGTCACACCCATAATTCCCAGAGGCAAACCCCCCGTGTACCAAATCAGCTGAACCGAACTCACCTTCAATAAAATCAGCACTGCTGTACAACTTTTCTGCACCAAATTTATCTTCCATATTGTGCTTGTGTGAGTTCAGCGTGTGCAGGGCACTCTCCACCACTTCGTTAATCTCATCACGTTTATCTTTCCTCGCTGGTTTTTCCTCAGGATGCCGTGAGAGTCCCGTCTCCACGTTGTAGACACGCTGCAGCGTGAAGCTCTCGAACGGTATCACGGCATACTCATTTGGCAAACGGACACCCGTGTTTATCTCCGCCCGGCCTATTTGGGTGCGCAGAAAATCGTTGAGATCCGTTGCCGCGTCGCCCGCTTTCTCCTGAAACTCCTTCGGGCGCTCGGCTCGCTCCTGCAGGGCCTCCTTCAGCTCTGCGATTTGCTTCTTCAGGCTGGAAATGTGTTGCCGTTGCTGCTCCTCACGTTCCTGAAGCAAAGCTTGATAGTTTTCGTGGCTTGATGAACCCAAGAGGGTGCCGCTAAGCGCTCCAGGAACCCCAGGCCCTCTTGGAGAACTTGGCACGCCAAGCCTGGGTGCCATCAAGGGGTCATCAGTGTGAGGGTTGCAAGTGATGACGTAGAGGATGGAAAGAAAGCAGCAAATCAGGACTACAATGCCACCGATGCGAGAGAACCAGAAAAACAATCCTCTGCGAAACATCTCGAAACAAACCAGGATCATATACACACATAAACAGTCATATCCATTGTGCAGTTTTTGCTTGATTGAGGGATTTGCTCATGTTGTTGCTAATGTTTAATGCTTAAAAATTGTACAGGTCAAGCAGTTCCTGATGTCCGTGCTATCGTCTAAGCAGAAAAGCAAAACAAAAAAAAAACGAATGCTGTTCTGGATACAAAATCTTAAACTGATAAATTTGTCTTTAAAAGCACAAACGTCCGCTCCTTCCTGTAGCTTTATCTTTGGCGCTGATGTGAGGCATCAAATCAAAAGCTTGTCAAGTATATATACATGCTAAAATAAGAAATGGAACGTCCCACTGTTGTCTTTATCATTTCATAGGTCAACTGAACTATAATCTGTCATGTGTTTATAGTCATCATGGACATATGAACAAGCTGTTGGTGTTGTCCTTGCTAGTGTTGGCTTTGATACGACATCTGGAAGAGGAAGTTTTGTCTGAGGGAGCAACACTGTCATACTAAAGAACACTGAAGGTTTGTTCCAAAACAGATAAGATTGTCCCTAATTACACCTTCTCATTCGCGTGTTATTTTTGGGTCACATTTCGGTCCAGCCGGAGAACCAAGCGGCTGCAGCTAAAGATAATTTTCTCAGAGTTAATAAAAAAGGAGGTTACGTTTTGATTGAATCATCTACATAAAGAAAAGGTACACCTTCACGTGGGTGTTTCTTGTATTTCAGGTCATGTTAAAGCCTGTCCTTCGTCTTTTCGGACTTGTTAGAAATCCATGTGGATACTTCAGTAGAGAAAACATGCCAGTCCACACTGTTCAAAAACCTTTTGAGAAGTAATTCACATGTCCAGGTCCATATCAAGCTCCTCAGAGCTTAAATCAGAAGAGTCAGCATACTTCTCCTTTGCACGAGTCGAACAAAATGGGCGTGCCAGGGAACGTTAGATGTCCAAAAAGATTTTAATTTCTGCAAGCAGCCACTTTTTCGTCTTCCCCAGTCAGCAGTTTGCGTCCATGCTATCTTCTGTGTTTAATATAAGACTCCTGCATATTTCATCTTCTATTGTGTTACCTAGAGAGAGAGAGAGAGAGAGAGGAATTAATACATAAAAGCCATACGGTCAAGAATGGCATCCAAGTGTGAGTTCAATCTAAAGAAACCTGTATATCAATGCAAAGTTCATATTACAGCAAAGAATGAGTTTTTATATATTTTTTAATGTATATTTTTTTAGAATAACTCCAGAGGGCTTCAGGTTGGGGTAGCGTAGCAGATATACAGCACCACAGATCTGGGGCAGGGGCAGTTAAAGGGGGGATTTAATAATGTTTGCAAGTCTGACTTAAATCTGTCACATGCAACCGAAGGATAAACTGAAAAGCCTTAGCAGTTAGCCCGTGTAGCGTGGATGGTAAACCCAAACGCGGAAGCAGCACGAATAGACAGGATAACCACGCGATTAGTCTAAGAACTATGGGTGATGTCGTGAAGAGTTTGAGTTGTGAGGTATGGAATACCGGAGCGCCGCAGGCAGCTGGAGCCGGTAGATGACAGGGTTGATGCAGAGGGTGACGCGGTAGGGGCCGATGAACCTTGGTGATAATTTCTTTGATTATGTATGGAGGTCCAGGTTCTTTGTGGACAGCCACACTTTGTCACCTATGTGGTACAATCGTCCCGGAGGGTGTCGACAGCGATGTTGCATGGTGTAACGAGTGTTAGCACGTTGGATTGCTTCCTTGGCTAGGACCCACAACCGTCGACAAAACTGTTGGGCCGCGGGTATCTCAACCTCCGGTTCTTGATGTTCGAACATCAGAGGTTGGAAACCCTGGTATACCTCAAAGGGACTTAACTTGGCGGCGGAGGAAACATGGAGGTTATGGGAAGGTTCAGCCCAGATGAGGTAGCGGGCCCAGGAGCACTGACGGTTGGCGACGAAGCATCTCAGGTAGCGCTCCAGTTGTTGGTTGGTCCGTTCCGTCTGACCATTAGTCTGAGGATGGTAACCTGATGAGAGACTGCAGGTGGAATTGATCAGACGACAGAATGGCCTCCTGTCCGAGATGATGTCCTTGGGAAACCCATGCAGACAGACTACGTGCTCTAAAATCAGCTCGGCTGTCCTTTTAGCTGACGGGAGTCCGGCGAGGGCCACCGGGTGCACAGCTTTAGAGAACCGGTCCACAATGGTCAAGATGGCATTTTTCCC
The DNA here is from genome assembly GCA_013621035.1 of Clarias magur. NCBI lineage: Eukaryota > Metazoa > Chordata > Actinopteri > Siluriformes > Clariidae > Clarias > Clarias magur. The sequence continues at coordinate 902,479 of QNUK01000150.1, forward strand.
TTCGGAGACCGGCAGGCCCGTGATGAAGTCGATGGCAATGTGTGTCCAGAGCCGACGGGGAACAGGAAGCGGTTGGAGTTCCCCGGGTGTTGGTTGATTGGTGTCCTTGGCCCTGGCACACACTGGGCACGCCTGAACGAACTCACCGATGTCCTTGGCCACAGATGGCCACCAGAAGACACACTGCATGTATTTGTAGGGTGCGCTGCGTGCCTGGGTGCCCTGATAGAGAGGTGGAATGTCCCCATTGGATGACTTCAGTCCGGGTGTTCTTGGGGACATAGAGTCGTCCAGGCGGCACACCTGCCGGTTCGTTCTCTGCGGCTTGTGCTTGGCGAACCCTCGTCTCCAGTTCCCAGGGAAGTGGGGCGATGATCTTGGAGGGGGGAAGAACAGGCGCGGGGTATGATAGGTGGAAATCATAATGTTCAAAGAACAGAGCCCACCGCGCCTGCCTTGAGTTCAGCTGTTTGAGGTTCCAGATGGTGATGAGATTCTGGTGGTCAGTCCAGACGATAAACGGCTCCCTGGCGCCCTGGAGCCAGTGTCGCCATTCCTCCAATGCCCACTTTATGGCCAGCAGCTCGCGGTCCCCTAACCAAATAAACACAAATAAACCCGCGTTCTAGCAACACACACTCAATCAAAGAAGCAACCCGAATCGGTGAGTACTCACAGAATAGTCTGCGTAGCGTCAGCAAAGGCATGGGCGAACTCAATGACTGAGCAATGTGAAGCGCCATTTTGTCTCCTTTTATGCTTCCTGGAAACCCGACCGTACTACTTCCGTGTCCTAGTGCTGGTCGTATTACGAGTGTGCATGACAAAATCAAAATTGAGGTGGATATAAGTACATTGCAATAGGTCTAGGCTGTTATACATTTTCCTGCTCTGCACATCGAACGTATAGATCGGCACCCTGTACACAGCGTGCCCTACGTCTCCTGTCAAAAACCCTCGTTCCATGCGAAAATCCATTCCCAATTTCAGCTGAGACTCGTATGGAGCTTCTGCAGTCCCACTGAGCTACATCTGACTTTATATCTTTCAAAGTTGTACAAATTTAGTTCAGATTTCATTCTTCTCTGGAGCTAGCTATGTGGCCACCCGGAGCTAGCCCTATGGCTAACTGGAAAGAAAAGGGGTAAATTTGTTTAACTTAATACATTTATTATATGATTATATACACTTCTGCTTTCTGGACAGTTTTTGGGCTTAAAAAAAAATCTGGGCAAAAGACGTCATCAAACAGATTTGAATAAACAGAGAGGTAAGAACAAGCTGTGCGTGTGTGATATATTTGAAGCAGCAAAGGGCAGGAGGGTTTAAGTGTGAAAACACACTGCTCTTGTTCTAGAGCGACCAACACGGCGGCGCTGATGCCGGACCTGTCGGGGTGGGTGAAGTGTGAAAGTGAGAGGGCAGTGTTAAAAAGCACCGCGAGAGGAGAAAGGAGCAGTTTACTGAGAGCCGAGCAAACACACAGGGAAAAGACGTGGCATTCATACACGCGCGTGCGTGCACACACACACGCGCACACACACACACACACAGAGGCAGGGTTTATCGGTTAACAGAAAAGCCCTGTTGGAAAAGTAGGTGAAGTCAAGACTGAAGGTAAAGTGCATGTGACTGTCAGTCATACACGTGTGTGTGTGTGTGTGTGTAATGACTCCCATACAATCAGCTCTTTGACAAGTAAAGCCTGGGTCAAATGAAAGGATTAGTTATGTTAGTACAGAGAACAGGAGACTATCAGGAATACACACCCATCTGGGTACGTGACCCACCAATGGCTCTCTCTCTCTCACACACACACACACACACACACACACACACACACACACACACACACACACACACACACACAAACTCATTGACCCACTTTTAGATCAGGCTGGAGGCTCTTTAAGTGACCAGGATGAACTCTTTCTCTCTCCCTCTCTCTCTCTCTGCTGTAGGTGAGTGACTTGCTGCGTTTCCCGGTGACTCAGGTCTCTCCTCATGTTTTCCATTTCCTCCTCCTCCCATCTTTTTCTCTCCCCTGACTTTCACCAATTTCTCCTTTCTTCTCCTGTACTCCCACGTTTTTCTCTTCCTCACCTTCTTTCCTGTTGCAGTTTTTCATACCTTATACACATTTTATTTCACTCCTCTTCCGAACAGACCATTTCAGTGTCTATGTAAAAACTACGCCTGAGCCACGCCCCGTCAAGAGCTGAGCAAAAAGCTGAGGGAGGGGATCTTCTCATATGAGGTCACATTAGGGAGTAAATCTAAACATCTTGTTTAAGCCCTGGTCGTTAAAAAAATGGAAAAAGAACAAAAGGCAGGAAATGTTATTTTTTTCATCTCATGTCATTTGTTCACTCACAAATACAGTAAATGTGTAAAAATGACTAAAAACTGGTCTCCTGTAAAATAGCTTGAGGATGTTTTCGCTAATATAAGTCCAAAGTCTGGCACCATGGGGCTAACTACAATGAAGTACACATCACAGTGGACTATAGATTAGATTTTGATGATTAATTAAGTAAAGTCAAGCTTCCAGATGTCTATTTAGTCACTTAACATCGTCCTGTTTTTATCCTCCGGACCACACGAACTCAACACGCCCCTGCAGATAGGGTTAATTACACTAAAAGCCTGAAGACGTGTGCAGGAATTGTGTAGTTAGCAAATCCGGGTAATTTATTCTGCTCTCATTATTGTCCGAACCCCAGTCCTGCTGGCTTCGTAACATACACAGGAAATGATGCAGAGTTTTTCCTCCGTTCCGATTTTTTATTGCGCGTCTGAGCTATTCGGTTCTGCTCAAACTTTACGTCTTCCTGATTCCTTTTATGTTTTTCTGTACCTGATATTACTTGATTTTATTAAGGTTATAACTATTTATCGGCTTGGTTCTCAACTTCTCATTTTGTACCCATTACGTCCTGAGTGTGATACACCACAAGATTAGGCATACGAAGTGTTGACAGTGCTGTTATGCCTGTTATGGCTTTAAGTGTCTCCATGCATCAAGTAAAGAACATCAAGTTTTTCATGTGTTAATGATCTCACTGGCATCAGCACGTGGAAACCCTGAGCAATCTTACACACTCACCATTTAACACACAGCAGTTCACACCGGACACACTGCAGCGACTGCACACACTCATTCTTTCTCTCTCTCCAACATATGCACACAAACATTTGCACACATTTCCTGCAAAAACACCCAGAATGACATGCACAAGAGATGAAGAGAGAGAAACAGAGAGCCACGCTGAGAGACACAATAAGAGAGAGTAAGAGAGAAGAAAGAAAGAAAGGTATGCAAGAGAGAGAGAGAGACAGACAGAAAGGAAGTGGAATGGGGAGAGAGGTCAGAATCAGAGAAGGAGACAGACAGGAGAGAGTGGTGGGAGGCAAACAAAAAGAGACAAAAAAGAAAGAGACACAGACAGCGAGAAATGAAGAGAGAGAGGCAAACAGAATTGTACAGAAAGAGAGAGAGAGAGGGAGAGAGCGAGAGCGAGGCAGGGGCACCACTCCGCTCTGTCCCTGTGTACTTAACAACTTCCTCTCTCTTAGACAGTTTCCTGTCTGTAGGGCAATGATGGCAAAATCTCTCTCTCTCTCTCTCTGTCTTTCTCTCTCACAGTGTGAGTCTATTTACCTCTGTTCCTCTCTGATATTGTTTGCCTCTCTCTCTCTCTTTGTGATTTTTTTTGCCTCTCCATTTCTGTCTGTCTGTCTCTCCTTCACCCACTCACTTTTTCTCGATCCCTTTCAGCCTCTCATCTCTGTTTCTCAGACTTTCTGTTTGTCTCTCTCTCTCTCTCTGTCTCATTATTCATCCATCACTCATGTTCTCACACTTTGGCTGATCTTCCTGTTGCTCATCCTCCCTCGTTTTAACTGTTTTTCCGTCTCGCTCATGCTCTCATACATCCTTTATGTCTAAAGCACTTCCTGGTGCTCTATATTCACACATATACCTAAGAAAACTACAGAACGTTGAATAATAGAAGGGGGGAAAAAACATTTATTTCTTTTACTTGCATGGTTACCTCTGAGAGTGAAGCGCCACCGGCAAATCCTTCTCACTGATAATCTTTTTATATAATGAAACTTCTCTATCCTGGTGGGCGTGGTCTCTTCCAGTATGGCTCCGCCCCTTGTCATATACAAGACATGATGAGTGAAAGAGAAAAAGGTATAGAGAGAGAAACTGATAGAGTGACTTAAAGATAAGCAGAAATGCATGAGCGGTGAAAACGATAACGAAAGGAGAGAGCTGACAATGGAAAGGTGAAATTAAACAAAAAAAGAGACAATGAGACAGAGTTTAAGAGGGAAAATATAGATATGACAGAAAAGACAAAGAAAAATAAATACTGACAGAAAGATAAGAAGAAAAAAGAGGACATTCAGTTTTACAGCTGGGAGTGAAGGAAAGCGTCAAGAAAGTTGTTCCAGGTGTTACACACACACACACACACACACACACTGCCCACAGACAGGAAAAGCAGGAGATAGTAGAGATGAAAGAGAAGAAAATGAGAGAAAAGGGAAGCAGATGTGGGTGAGAAAGGATTAGATTGAGAGAGAGAGAAAGGAGCGTTTGATGTGAGGTTTCAGGCCTCAGGTGATTCTTTCTCCCCTTCATTAAACTGGATCTCCTCAATCTGCCATCTGTGCTTCCAGTAAAATACCAACTCAATTCATATTCACACACACACACACACACACACACACACACACACACACAGAGCTCTTTCCATTGACATTAGTTTGCATCCAAATCACACTGAACAATATGCAAACACTCCTAATGGTAATAGTGAATGTAAGTCAGGTAGCTAGCATGATGCTAACAGTGACACAGTAAACAAACAACCAAGTTTTAGCAAATAGTTAGCCATAGCAGCATATTTATGTTGTTAAAGATTAATATTTTTTCAATAATAATAATAATAATAATAATAATAATAATAATTTCTCACATAATTTTTTTATTTACAATTTTACAAAAGAAATGAAAGGGAAACATTTTGTTGAGCATTAGCGTCCAGAGGCTGAGCTTTAGCAATACATCTCACTTCAGTAAGTATTTCTACCTAATGAATGCCACATTATACAACCTTTTAACAAAATTATCATATGTAATACTTTGTTAAATTATTAACTATTTTCCAGTTGAATCAAACCAAATCTCTGTTAGCCACCCGGAGATTCACAGGCGCTTCCTCTGAGATACATGAAGCCACCTGCTGCAGCGTTCTCAGCTAACGCTAATGTAATATTCTAGTAGGAAAGCGCTACCTGAGTAAGAATAGCTTCAGCTCTGTATAATCCATCCTTCTGAGCCATACAGTGTTTTGATCCTGAAATAAACTCATACAGAAGGCAACTTAAGGACAGCTTTCTTTTAAATTTCCTCATTTCGCAATCTGTAGCAGAGTCACTTCTCTTTCTACGAGACTGCAAAGCGAGGAGAATCTTCTATGAAAGTGTAGTAAAAAAAAAAAAAAATCACACTCTGACTGAATAATGTGCTAAACGATTTATTAATGATTTGTCTTTCACCTTTATGTATTGTTCGAAGTTCCTATTTGGTTTTAACGTCGATATAATGGTTGAAATAATGCATCTGACCCCAGTCTACCAGGATATCCGAAGAATAAAGAATTCCACTATGCAGTAATGTATGTTTGAAGAATAAAGGACAAAAAAAAAAGACTATTTAATCAGAATAGTTATAAAATCGTGATATTTATAGAATTGCAATACAAATCCTAATTGACACCTAGGTATCATGAAAATATCGTATCGTGAGGTCCCTGGTAATTCCCATTCCTAGCTCCAGAGCTAATGAGAAATTATGGAATCGAAATTTAATTGAATGGCCTCTTAAATATAAACACACGCACACTAAAATCTATGAGGTTCAAAATAAAAGATCTAAAAATATTTGCCTAGATTCAACTGTCCGTTTGCTGTATGTTTTCTGTTTTTCGCACCGCTCTATGTAAACTCTATAGAACAAACTCTACAACAGTCTGAAGGTATGAACATGCTGTTCATGAAAAAGATCTGCGGGTCAAAGTCAAACCCGTTCCTCCTGTTGGAAAGAAAAAACTTGAAAGACTGTCTTGACTACATCGTAAAGAAAAAAACTTGCAAACAGACAGGTTTTTTCAGTTAACATTAGCATCGGAGTGACACTAGTGTTCTTAACATGACATCCATCTGATCGGAGATTGAAACAGACACCTCACACAGCATGTGAATCACATGTCATGCCACACATGTCACACATCTCTTATGTGTTGTTACCTCACGGTTTTCCTTTTTTTTCAGAAAGATTACCTTGTGGCATGGTATTTGCACAGTCCAGATCTCAGATGTTAAGTGTTTTTTTTTTTTACCCTTTTGGGTGTTTTTCAATTTATTTTGGTAAATTTCTGTTGTGTATTTTGGTGGACATTATTGTTATGTACATGAGTTCATTAGCATCAAGAGCATGTTCCCTAGGAGTCCAGTAGTAAGCACACAGTGCTTTCCCTGTAGCGGCTGGAGTTGGAGATCTGCCCAGACAGATCAGTTTAGTATTAATATTGTTTTTAAGTTGTGTGGTTCAACATCATCATCATCATCATCATCATCATGTAGCCAGTATTGTTCCCACGTCATTTCATCAAAGTAATTCTAACTTTCAGACACAATCTAATACCAACATTATCCCAACGTTCATAATGTTGTCAAATTAACGTCACCACAACATGTTGATAACTAAAAATTAATGCTGGGGAATCCCCTTGAATTTTGAGTCTTTCAGAAAGTGCTGATCTCCAAGGATTTCCACTGAATTTTTGTTGGAAAACAGAGAAAACTAGCAAGATTTGTTCAAGTTAACCTGCCAACACACTAACAGAGAGATCCGTCCACTCCAAAGACCAGACACTGAAACATGAGAAGGGCGATATCATATACGTAGTGCGATGCAGTGAAGTGTGTTCAGAGCTCTACAGTGAGCTGACAAAACAGCCTATAATTAAGAGGATGTACAAGCACAGAATGAGCCACACCTCAGGACCAGCATCGGCAGTGTACAATCAGGACACACATTTGCGGACGATATGTACAAATCTTGGACGGAGAGTATAGGTGGTTTGAGCGAGGTGTGATAAAGGCGATCGATGTGCAGGTGGAAAATCCTTCAGTCAATGGAGGTGAAGGTCTTAGACACAACCTACAGTATATTCCATTCTGCCCTTTTACCCATCCTGAGGAAGATCAATACCTCTTCACAGGTCCATCAGGAAAGCCACACCTAAGGACTTCCGGTACTCTCTCTGGTCATTACACTTTAACGACTCTCACTAATCTCCAACTTTTGCTGGATCTTTTCAACAACCCTCCCAGTCCGATCTCTAATGACCCTCCCTCCTACTCTCATCTGCTCCACTGTTCACTTAACGAGCCTTTTCATGCAGAGGAGGAACCTTGTCCCAGGAGGTTACAAATATGTGCAACTTACCAACTTTCCTCAGACTGAAGAAGCTACTTGGATGAGTGCTTAAACGTTTCTGCTTAATAAGGAAGACATCCATTAGAAACGACTCGACTCCAAGGCACTCTTTACAACTGCAGTAAGCAGAAAAGCATCTCGGAAAGCGCAACCTGGCAAACCCTGAGATGGATTGACTCAGGGATCCTGGGCGCCCAACCATGATGAAGCCAACACTTTCCCATTGGCATAGTATTTTATTGCTCCCACCACTGAAAACTCAGGGGTCTTTGGAGTCATCATTACTCATACCCCCTTTGAACTCTTGGCAGAGAAGAACATGAGTCAGAGTATACCCTCTTAATATATCACCATACTGTACTTATAGTGTACATGAAACAGGATTTTATATCTTATCTAGGGCACAGACATGGAGAGTATATAGGATACGGGGAGTCCCACATGTCTCGTTCCTGGAATGCACAGCATGCTGAGTGTGTATGCCATAAAAGTGTGTGTATGTGTGTAGACAGAGAAATAAGCAATAAAAAATGAAAAGGATAAATTAGTTTAACGGTCATGACAGCTGATTTAATGCAATTTCCATCTGAAAACGTGACATATGAAAATTCACTAAAGTAGTTCAGGCTGAGCTTTGTGTGTGTTGTGTGTGTGTGTGTTGTGTGTGTGTGTGTGCGTGTGTGTGTGTGTGTGTGTGTGTGTGTGTGTATGTGTGTGTGAGACCGTCGACCTTGTGAGAACGTTAGGCTGGCCTCCATGAAAAAATAAACTCTGCAGTTTTCATAAAAAAAAGAAATTACTGATGCAAAGGTTAAATTTAGGTCAAATCTTAGCATTAATTTGATGTATTAATATGTAAGGACATCAAGGTGCGTGTGTGTGTGTGTGTGTGTGTGTGTGTAAGAGAGAGAGAGAGAGGCTAGAAAGGTTGACTGAATCCTGAAACGCAGGAAACCGAACTGCTTCAGGGTGAGCTGTGTGCGTATGTGTTTGTGTGTGTGTGTGTGTGTGTGTGTGTGTGTGTGTGTGTGTGTGTGTGTGTGTCTGACATTATCTCTTTTCACTCTGAAATGCCAAGACTGCAGCAGTAATGCTCCATGGCATCCTGAAAACCTCTCTAGTAATCAACACACACACCCACCCACACACAGTTAAGTATAGTCCAATTCAGTATAGTACTGTGTTTACTCCAGTATTGTACATTGGAATGCCTCATTTGTGTTATTAATCACTTTTTATTTTTCACAGTTAGTTTATCAGTTATGCACAGGAACTTTAAAGTCAGTTTAATGATCAAGTCTTGGAAATCTTTTCTATCCAGATCCACAAATTATTTAAATCACTTGTAATTTTAGGAAACACATGACATGTCTATGGTTTGTCTCTTACACACTGTAGGTTTAGACACACGACTTCATCCGCACTGTAGTTTCAGAAGGTTTTTAAACGCATGTCTTTATCTTAATTGTGGTTTTAAAATTGTGTTCTTGCCAAAAGCCTAAAGTTTAGTAAGCATGCACTTTCCTAAGCTCTAGTTTCAGTTTAATGAGCATGCATTATCTAAACCCTCATCCAGTTAGAAATCTATGAGGAATCAGTGATGACTTACCCCAGTGTGTGTCTGATGAGAGGGAAGGCAGTCAAACTCTTCTGTCAGTGTACAGGCAACTGAGAAGGTCTATGAAAGAGCAGTGTATGAAAGAGGAGCTGAGTCGGGGTTGCCATGTTGGAACAAACCCCCACTATATACTTAAATATGGATGGATAGATACTAGTGTAATGCTAAAAACAAACGTCTCTCTCTCTCTCTCTCTCTCTCTCTCTCTCTCTATATATATATATATATATATATATATATATATATATATATACACTGTATAATACTGTATAAATTCAGGCAAAAAATTATATTTCGGGAAAAGTAAATGTATGTATATTATAGTGTATATATATTATCATATATACACACAGTATATTTTAATTATATAATATCTTTTATTAATGATAATAAATAAATAAATACATATTATAAGTGAATAAGTAAAATGCAGTGTAACCTTGATGTGCAGTTGTATTTATGACAAAGTGGCAACAGTGCAAATAGTAATCATTTTGCAGAAAAAAAAGTTTGTTCTAGAAAGACGTTCTATACAATTGTGTCCACATACGGTACTGTATGGGTGTCCACATACTTTTGGCCATAAATTGTACTGTAATCTGTTGAAAATTGTGATTAATTCACTTAATTAGTATTTACTGGAGATCTAATCTGAATACAATGAATTCACTCATAAGTTGTTTTTCACTGACAGGTTTTCTTTCTCCCCAGCCACAAGTTTGGTATGATCAGTTACTGTAAGTTTCAGAACTCAGAAATGCATAGTAATTAGTTTAACTCTTACACAGAGAGCATCATGATTTTTTTGGCTTACTTGGCTAAAAAACATTTTTTTTCTATGAGATCCACTCCATATTTGGAGGTGTTCTTGCATACTGACATGACACGCATCTAAAAATAACCATTTCGTGCCACTTGAGTGTTATTATCGGAGGAAAATGGTAAAACTCAGCGAGCAGGCGAAGCTCCCGTCTGGAAGTTTGTAAACCTGAGTGCGAAAATAGGACAAGTGAAACTGCACTGTTGTGCCGCTGTTCCAAAGAAATTCTTCTGAGTGAATACAAACTTGTCCAGAGCCCAGAATTGGCCCTGAGTATTTAGAGCGAGCGAGGAAATGCCATCAGACTCAACACACTAGGGGCAAAAAAAGAAAAAAAAATTTTTATTACCTTATTTGTTTTCTCCCTGCGGTTCTACTCTTGGCTCTGGCTTGTTCCAGTTTAAGTTTGAACTTCCAGCTTCTTCAGCTTCAATTCCTCACCAATAAACAAAAATCTGATTAGACTCTGTATTGTTTATGCAACCAAATCGAAATAACTTTGTTCTATTAGTTATTAGACATTCTATAATACAGGAAATTTACCTTAAACCCGAGCTAAAAAAAGCACGAAAACAAAGTCTATAGAAAATGTATTCAGGATTTTTTTATAAAGTCCTGTAGTTTTTCCTTGATACCGTTCCTCGGTCTACAGGGACAATCTGAGCGTTTTGGTTCATACACATTTTCTCACATTTCAGTTTGAAGGAGAAACCTTTTAAAGATGGCCAAAGACTCAGCTGTACAGACATCTAGAGGAAGTTCATTCCATCACCTATAGTAAAGTAAGTGCTAGAACAGAAAAGAGTCTAGATGCACGTCTTCCTCGATTCCTGAGAGATGGTGGGACCAGCCGAGCAGTGCTAGGGTATTTAGACCAGACCGGTCATAGACATCTAAACATGGAGAGCAATATAATTGTAGTGATATTGCCGAAATATATCAAGTCATGAGCTCATGGTACTCAAATCGTGGTCATGACTCTGGTATCTCGTTGCCATATAATTATAATACTTAGGTTGTGGCCTTGAAAATTTTACTTAATGTATTTAATATCTTATTTAATTTCACTTCAGCAGCTTTGTAAGGATGACATGTTCTCTGGAGGTACATCTGTTTTTAAGCAACAAAGATTTGCAAAGGCTTTTTTTGTGTGCCTTAGTAAGTTGTGGCCACAGCATAATATCTCATTCCCTTGCTTTATTAAGTTGTGACCAGAACATACTGTAGTATCTCGTTCCTACGCTTTACTCAGACATGGCCAGAACATAGTATCTCATTCCCACATCCTAGTAAGTAGCGACCAAAACATAGTACCCCAATTCCCACACCTTATTAAGTCGAGGCCAGAACATAGTATCTCATACCCATGCCTTAGTAAATCGTGACCAAAACATTGTATCTCATTAACATGTCTTAGTAAGGCGTGCCCAGAACACAGTATCTCACTAACATTTCTTAGTAAGTTGTGGCCAGAACATAATATCTCATTCCCACACCTTATTATGTCATGGCCAGGACATAGTATCTCATTCTCTTGCCTTAGTAAGTCATGGATAGAACATAGTATCTCATTCTCTTGCCTTAATAAGTCATGGATAGAACATAGTATCTCATTCTCACATCTTAATAAATAGTGACCAGAATATGGTATCTCATTTTCACGCCTTAATAAGTTGTGCCCAGAACATAGTATCTCATTCCCACGCTTTATTTTGTCATAGCCAGAACATAGTATCTCATTCCCTTGCCTTAATAAGTCATGGATAGAAAATGATATCTCATTCCCACATCTTAGTAAATAGTGACCAGAACATTGTATCTTAGTAAGTTTTAGTAAGTCGTGGCCAGAGAATATTTTTCTCCCCAATAACACAATTAGTTTTAGACCTGTAAATCTTGCCTAAAAATATTAGAGTACAACATTATACATTTCCTGTGCGAATGTGCATGTGTGTGTGTGTGTGTGTGTGTGTGTGTGTGTGTGTGTGTGTGTTATCCAAATTTGTGTAAAGTATTACAGATAAAGAGTATTATAGTCCGTGTAATTTGGGCAATATTGTTCTTTGTGGGGATTTCAGGGGGTAATCTGGCAACCCTGTACATCTCCACTCCTCCTCCCTGGCTAAACCCTCCTGATTCTCCTGGGAAAACTGCCAGACACTAACACCACTGAAGGCATAAATGCCCAATAAAGTTATAAAAATGTCTTTAAATTCAATATGTGTGTTTTCTTTTCATTCAGTTTTTAGGTTAGCATAATGGCTGATATCATCAACTTCTTGCTTTTAATTGGTTACTATAGCAACCAGATTAGGCTGCTGTTTGGGAGAGCACTTTGGCCAGTTTGTGATTCTTTCAGTTTGTATGATAAAATATTTATATGGCAGTGATTTGTTGAATAAATACGCCACCCAAGAATGTTAATTAAAGCAGAAAAAAAAAAAACAGAATAGCATCCAGTTATGGATATGATGCTAGTTCAATTCAATTAAATTCAATTTTATTTCTATAGCGCTTTTAACAATGGTCATTGTCTCAAAGCAGCTTCACAGAAATGAAAAGAAAATGAAAAGAAGACTTATGGAAATGTATATACGTGTAAGAAAAATGTGTCTAGATAATGAGATTGTCCCTGATGAGCAAGCCAAGGGTGACGGCGACGGTGGCAAGGAAAAACTCCCTGTGATGGCAATAGGAAGAAACCTTGAGAGGAACCAGACTCAACAGGGAACCCATCCTCATCTGGGTGATAACAGATAACAGAAATTGTATAACATCATGTGTGTTATGCAGATGAAAGTTCGATATAACAGAAGTTATTTAAAGTTATGCTAGTCTTATTAGCACATCATTAACTCAGCGGCTAACAAGCTATTGTCCCTGTGATAAACAAAGAAGAAGAAAACAAAACTTCTACAGTCATTAATTCTAAGCCTAATTGTTGAATTAAATCATACATGGTCAAATTAAAGACGTATCAGTGATCCACAGAGGGTTACCTGGTGCAGCCTGCTCTTATCTTCCATCTGTATTTGGTGTTTGTGTATGCTCGGTACACCTTGTGTTAAATTAGCACTGGGTTTTTGCTGTGCAGCTCAGAAACACTTCTGCTAGCTGGTGAAAAAGCTCCCAGCAGGGAAGTGAGAATTCAGCAATAAAGGTGATTTTTTTTCTCCACCTCTCTCGCTCTTTCTCGTACAAACAAAGAGCCTCACACTGGCACATTCACCTCCAACATTACACTGAGGATGCAAGCATACACACATACACTGACTACAGTCAGATAAAGACATTAATAGATATGTAGAGTAGACAGACAGGTCAGAATGTGATCAAACAGGTTCAGCTGTAAGGTGCTTCGATACTATTCTACGCAGTTTATACACAAGGCTTACATGACATTAAAACAGATATACAAATGTTCAAAGCTTGTTAATAACTTCTATGTTGGACGTTCAACAACGATTAAATAAAATATCGCTGCGGCATAAGAGCAAATAGTACACGGCAATTAGCTTAACCTGCATGTTTTTGGACTATGGGAGGAAACCAGAGAACCCAGAGGAAACCCACCAAGCATGGAGAGAACATGCAAACTCCATGTACACAAACCCCAAGGCAGGAATCAAACCTGGACCACGCCTTGATGTACAAGGCGACAGTGCTAACCTCTAAGCCACATTGCCACCATTCACTATATATATTAAATCATTTTCTCATTTTATATCCATGTTTAAATGCACAGCACAGAGTAGCCAGTGGAGTCATAAATTCCCACAATACACTGCAAAATTATACGTAAATCCCATAATGCATTTTGTCATATATAGGGAATAGGTACATACTATTTTGGCTAGAGTTTTTTTTTTTCTCTCTCTCTAAGCGAGTAGGGGAGAACCTTTGCCTGAACAGAGGCTGATTCAGAGTTTTATACTCTCATTAACTCCAGCTGTGTGTGAGGAGGAGGAGGAGGAGGAGGAGGAGGGGAGACGTGAGGACTGGGGGATGAGGGGGGATAGGTCTCTGTACACCCCATTCATTCCACACAGTGAACACTTAGGCCCATTCATCTGAGCATGTGCTGAGGGATGAGGAAAAAATTTAACAATTATCTCATAAAGTATATATATATATATATATATATATATATATATATATATATATATATATATATATTTCAAACTTTCACTATGATTTCAAGCAATAATCAGACAAGTGAAAGCATACAGCGTCCAGTTTAGCCTCGTCTGTAACTGCGTGTCTAATTCCTAAATCGTCACGTGGTCACCTGAAAGGGCCTTGGGAAGGCGTACAGAATGTCACACATGATTATGATTATGATTACGATTACATGGTTTCTGACACTTTACGGAGGACTTTGATCTATAACAGTGATCAAGAAGAAAGAAATATGTAAAACAGTAGCAGTGGTAGTAATTCACCATCACTTCACCCCGGTGTCAGATTCGGGTTGGAGGTGGACTTGCACTTTAGAAACGACTCAAAATAGTTCCGGTTTGCTTTTTATAGGATATTGCAGTTATAAACTTTCGTTTTAAGAAGAGTGTTTTTTGGCACTTAAAATGAGTGTGTGATAATTTATGTGTTTCACATGTGTAATGCTAAACTGCTGGATAAGCACTTCTTTTAAATTGTTAGCTACTGTACAGTATGTCAGTATCACTATCCAAATAAACCTTCAGTAGCCCAGTGTTTCAACTACTCACTCACTCACTCATCTTCTATACCACTTTACCATGTATACAGGGTCACAGAGGCTTGGAGCCTACCCCAGGAGACTGAAACTCATCTCTACTATTCTTAACAACTCTACATGAGGATGGTTTAGTTCCTGTCAAAGTTTTGTCACCATGTTATCTCAAATCTCAAGGAGTTTTTTTTTTTTTTTTTCAGTGCCAACATTGTTCCTGGCTTGTCTAAATCTATGTCATTAAATGTCATAAACAAGTAAACAAAAAATCTTGGTTCATGTTACAAAGGAATAGTGAGACGAGCTGACTCACAGCGCCATCTAAAGGGCACAATGGCTAAGCACATAGGAAAAAAGATCACTCCCTGGCTCCCTTTCAGTAACCGCGTACCCTAGCCAGCGATGTGGGCATGATGTGGGGTGCCAGTGCATTGCAGGGCATCACCACTCACATTCATACACTTGACCAAACCAAGGCACAATTTATCTTTATAGCCACATTCTGGTATGCTTTTTGTGAGGAAATTGAAACATCTGGAGACATGGAAGGAACATGCCCAGAGACAGACTAGAGTTGAACCTGGGCTCAGTCAAATCAGTGTTGGGTTCAAGTATTGAATAAAACATCAATAGGCCTAATGGCATATTCAGTTTATTAAATGATGATCAAATATTGGCATTTTCTTGATGTGTTGTACCAAAATTCGACCATTCGACCCTATTCCAAGGTATACTCGGGGCACGAGGTGTCAACCCATCGCAGAGCACACAAGCACAAACATGTTTTTGAACAGCTGGGCGAAACTGGAGCACCGAGAGGAAACAAACCAAACACGGGGAGAACATGCAAACGTCACACAGGTGGGAATCGAACCCTCGAACCTGGAGGTGTGGGACCACCATGCCACCTTGCACCAAAACAAATTCAACAAACAATTATGTGTATATTCCAGGGTGATGAAACATGTCCACATGTGTATGACACGACCACACTGGCACAATGAAACACATTAAAAAGAGGTTACAGAGGTTACATTAAAAAGCTTATGAACATATAATTACTATTATGTAATTCCACTATTAAGTGGAAGGATTGTTCTGGTGTTAAATTATTATTCTGTTTTTTTTTTTTGGCTACAATAAAAAATATTGACAGCATAATTGGAGAAAAGGTTCCTAATTGGGTTTTATCAATATCATTCCTCTGAAGTGTTTTCCATTTCTTTTGTACATTTCTACCGATAATTATGGGGAAAAAGGGGGGGGGGGTAAATTTTAGATTTAACACCAAAACGTTTGTACAGAACGAAAGAATTCCCTTATCGGCCACGATCAGATCTCAGTCTATATACAAGCTATGCATTGAGGTCAAGTGCACTTCCTTAGTTCTAATTGGTCTTATAATTAGTACTGGTTATGTACATGTACTGTATACACTATATAACGTGTGCCTAATTATCTTTTTCAGTTACATCAAGAAATCTGTAGGACTATCAAAGGTTAAATTATTTATTTTAAAAAAACATCTCAGTTCACATACAGTATAGCTGTTTTATACTCAACTTATATTGGACTATTTATTCTTCCATTTTCTATACATTATCCTGTGTAGGCTCGCGGGGGCCTGGACTCTATCCCAGGGAAACAAAGGCACAAAACAGGGGACACCTTGGATGTGGTACTATCCCTTTACAGGGCACACGCGCACACACACTGACACACTCATGATCAATTGGCAATTTCACAACACCATTAGCTTACAGTGCATGTATTTGGAGTGTAAGGGGAAACCAGATTACCCGACGGAAACTCAAATCACATGGGAACATACAAACTCTCAGCACACAGACCGGAATGAAGATGAGAACCTTGTAGCGTGGAGTTCTAGCCGTGCTGTTATTCAATACAACAGCACTCCCTCTTATGTGAAATTGCTTTTACACAACAGTTCTACAGTACAAACGCCATTTATCATCAACAGATCATCATTACACGGCTGGCAGAACTAGTAAAACTACTAATTGCTTAATAGGTTACTCATGTTATGTATTGTTTAACAGATTGTTATTTAGTTGGTAAGCCTTTAATGTACTTAATTAAGATGAAATAAAAAAAGAAATCCTGGTACACGATGTTGTAATGACGTAAACTTTATTCGAAGATAATGGGTTCATTCAGACTTTTCAATCGGTTGAGGATATACAGTGCCCTCCATAATTATTGGCACCCCTGGTTAAGATGTGTTAAAAGCCTTAAAATACATTCAGGTTTTATTGCAGAAGCATATTGTCACACTGAAAATTGCAGAAAAATATAACGTAAAAAATTAATCAAATGAATTTTAAGGGGAAATAAAAATCCCTGACTAACTAATAATTATTTTGCATAAAATAACCAGTTCCACAATTATTGGCACCCCTAACAATTCCTAGAAAATAAATGTAATTGAAGTATTTCTGTCATTTCTACAGTAGTTTACAAAGTTGATCAGAGTATCTACAGTAGGAACATTTAATTAGTAATTTGTCACTTCCTGCTTCGACGAAGGAACACACCATTCAAGTAAGGCAGATGTGATTCGACCTTCACAAGTCAGGCAATGGGTACAAGAAAATGGCCACCCGCCTGCACCTGCCCATATCTACTGTGAGAGGAATCATTTTTAAAAACTGGAACAGTAGTAAACAAGCCTGGACGAGGACACAAGTTTATTTTGCCTCCACGCACAGTGAGCAGGATGGTAAGAGAAATAAAACATTCTCCAAAGCTCACTGTTAAAGAACTGCAACAAATGATAGCATATTGGGGTCACAAAGTCTCCAAAACAACCATCAGACGCTATCTAACGTTTGGAGTTTGCTAAGCGGTACTGGGGCTTCAACTGGGACTGTATGCTTTGGTCAGATGAGACCAAGATAGAGCTTTTGGCAACAAACACTCTAAGTGGAACACAAAAGATGAGTATGCCGAAAAGCACCTCATGCCCACTGTGAAGTATAGAGGATGATTGGTGATGCTGTGGGGCTGTTTCTCTTTAAAGAAGCCCTGGGAACCTTGTTAGGGTGCATGGCATCATGAATGTTCTCTAATCTTGTGAAACATTATAGGAGAAGGTCAGGTACTGTTTTGTTGGCAAAAGGGGGATGTACAAAGTATTAAACATCGGGGGTGCTAATAATTGTGGCACTCATGATTTGATGTAAAATAATTATTTCTTAATGTGGGATTTTTTTTTTTCCACTGAATAAATGCACTTGAATTAAAGGTTGGATTTTCCTCTTTTTCCATTGTGGTCCTATGTTATTTAGAACAAAACTGAATTTTTTAGAAGCTAAAGAACACATTTTAACCAGAGGTGCCAATAATTATGGAGGGCACTGTAAATGTAAATTAGACTCTAAATAAAAGATTGAGAAAACAAGCAGTTCAGCAGATCCGTATGAAATACTCATAGTCTTAAATCAGCAACCGAACTAAATCGAAAATGAGAGTTAAAATGAAAGTAAAATTAAAAACTGCCTGAATTCCTCCTGACACTCATAACTCCTCCATATTCTCCCTGTCTCACTCATGTATACATTTAGAAATAAATATGACAATGTGTTGTCTTAGCAGAACAATGCATTTTACTTTGTACGCTTAACATTTAGCTCCATGCTAACAAAGTGCACTCGGCTGTGGCTTCAACACTCCGCCGCACATTGACGAGCTACAGCAAACTCACAATTCTCACTCATCATCTACAGTCGTGGCCAAAAGTTTTGAGAATGACACAAATATTAGTTTTCACAAAGTTTGCTGCTAAACTGCTTTTAGAACTTTGTTTCAGTTGTTTCTGTGATGTACTGAAATATAATTACAAGCACTTCATACGTTTCAAAGGCTTTTATCGACAATTACATGACATTTATACAAAGAGTCAGTATTTGCAGTGTTGCCCTTCTTTTTCAGGACCTCTGCAATTCGACTGGGCTGCTCTCAATCAACTTCTGGGCCAAATCCTGACTGATAGCAACCCATTCTTTCATAATCACTTCTTGGAGTTTGTCAGAATTAGTGGGTTTTTGTTTGTCCACCCGCCTCTTGAGGATTGACCACAAGTTCTCAATGGGATTAAGATCTGGGGAGTTTCCAGGCCATGGACCCAAAATTTCAACGTTTTGGTCCCCGAGCCACTTAGTTATCACTTTTGCCTTATGGCACGGTGCTGGAAAATGTTCTTCACCAAACTGTTGTTTCAGGATGCTTTACTGTTGGCATGACACAGGACTGATGGTAGCGTCACCTTTTCTTCTCCGGACAAGCCTTTTTCCAGATGCCCCAAACAATCGGAAAGAGGCTTCATCCGAGAATATGACTTTGCCCCAGTCCTCAGCAGTCCATTCGCCATACTTTTTGCAGAAGATCAATCTGTCCCTAATGTTTTTTTGGAGAGAAGTGGCTTCTTTGCTGCCCTTCTTGACATCAAGCCATCTTCCAAAAGTCTTGGCCTCACTGTGCGTGCAGATGTGCTCACACCTGCTTGCTGCCATTCCTGAGCAGCTCTGCACTGGTGGCACTCCGATCCCGCAGCTCAATCCTCTTTAGGAGATGATCCTGGCACTTGCTGGACTTTCTTGGACGCCCTGAAGCCTTCTTAACAAGAATTGAACCTCTTTCCTTGAAGTTCTTGATGATCCTATAAATTGTGGATTTAGGTGCCACAATATCCTTGCCTGTGAAGCCATTTTATGTGCAACGCAATGATGGCTGCACGCGTTTCTTTGCAGGTCACCATGGTTAACAATGAAAGAAAATGCATCACCCTCCTTTTAACATGTCAAGTCTGCCATTCTAACCCAATCAGCCTGACATAATGATCTCCAGCCTTGTGCTCATCAACATTCTCACCCGAGTTAACAAGACGATTACTGAAATGATCTCAGCAGGTCCTTTAATGACAGCAATGAAATGCAGTGGAAAGTTTTTTTCAGGATTAAGTTAATTTTCATGGCAAAGAAGGACTATGCAGTTGATCACTCTTCATAACATTCTGGAGTATATGCAAATTGCTATTATAAAAACTTAAGCAGCAACTTTTCCGATTTCCAATATTTATGTAATTCTCAAAACTTTTGGCCACGACTGTATACTGCTTTATTCATGGGGGGCTTGGAGCCTATCCCAGGAGACTTAGGGCAGAGGCGGGGTACACCCTGGACACAGTGCCAATCCTTCGCAGGGCACACACACACACACACACACACACACACACATGCATACACTCATTCACACACACACTATGGCCAATTTGGGGATGCCAATTAGCCTAACCTGCAGGTCTTTGGACTGTGGGAGGAAACCAGAGTACCCGGAAGAAACCCACCAAGCACGGGGAGAACATGCAAACTCCATGAACACAGAGAGAACCCAGACCCTGGAGGTGCAAGGCTCTGTACTACCGTGCCGCCCCTAAAATTCTCAGTGAGCTCAAAATTATAGCCGCCACTAGGTGGCGACATTGCCAGTCAGTTATTATAATAAAGGATATTGAGTTGGCAACGTTGGCACCTTGAACACAAACAGACTCTTCTTTTTGTGTGTGTACATTGTCCCCATGGCACTGCCAGATCTGAACACTTGTGTGGAGAATTTCTTGCATCCAGAAGTGTTTTTAATTGGAGGTGCAAGTTGTTGTCAGATCTTGTTTGTCATTGTATCTCGTTTCTACATCTAAGCATTTGGCAGACGCCCTTATCCAGAGCGACTTACATTTTTATCTCATTACATCTGAGCAATTAAGGGTTTAGGTCCTTGCTCAAGGGCCCAACAGTGGCAATTTGGTAGTTGTGAGGTTTGAACCTGGGACCTCCTGAACCGTAGGCCAATGCCTTTGTCCTGCCTTTTCATCAGTCTATTATCCAATGAGGGAGATATGAAGTTGTTGTCTGTTGTGACAGTTATGTCCTTGTCTAGCAATATTTCCATGAGTTTGTTATGACATTTTCAGAACACTGTTCTCCCGAGGTACGACTGAAGCCGTTCCTAAGTTAGGAGTAACGCTGCGCATGAATTTGGTCGCCAAATCAGCTGCAATCCAAAACTGTCAGGTATTGTAACAATGTAATGGAGGAAAGAACAACAGAGGGAAAGTTCGTATTAAACGTTAACAAGAAAAGTCTGATTAATTAATCGACACACTGGTGTTGATGTTACTCATTAGCTAACATTTACCTCAGGACTGACCACTGATCTCTGAGGCTATGACTCTAAGAACCATCATAAATAATCTATTACAATGACTTTGCTAAATAATCTACAATTTTTCATCTTTGAGAGAGAGAGATAGAAAGATCTATGATATCATAGAACATAAAGAACATAAGACAGACCACTGATCACACTATCACACAACCTACTTATCTATGTATATACAGTACAGAGTCAGTCAAAGAAATGTATACACAATTCAGGAAAAGATAAACTAGTATAAATATTTTAAAACATAATTTATGCTATACATATTCATTTATATATATATATATATATATATATATATATATATATATATATATATATATATATATATATATATATATATATATATATATATATATATATACACACCATACTATTTGTCTTTTCCTGAAACGTATGTGTACACTACTAAGTAGCAGATACATCTCAATATCAACTGCTCAAAGGAGATTATTGTATAAATGATTGTACATTGTACAACACCTTTAGCATTGTTTTACAGTGTAGAGAGAAATAAAAATCAGGTAAGGCCAAGGAATTAAAAGGTGTATCAAAACTTTTGACCGGCATTGAGTATGCGTGTGTGTGTGTGTGTGTGTGTGTGTGTGGGTGTACAGTACCGCGTCATATTATCTGTAGTACTAATTTTGTTATATAGGTTTATTATGTCTGCATTATGATGTACAAGACCATTCCCTACAAAGAAACACTCAAATGAATGAATAAATAACATTACAGAGGAATATTTGCATGTCTGTAAAGAAAGCGACATATTACAGTACATGATAGACCAGTTTTCAAATGAGAACAAAAAAAAACTAATGTACGTTCCTGTTTTATTTACAGTACTGTGCAAAAGTCTTGGGAACATCCAGAATAAAGCCATATGCAGCCATGCTTTTGGAAACATATCTACATTAAAAGAAACTTCTATAAAAAGCATTAAGTAAACAAACAATAAGCGGGCAATATTTGGTGCGGAAACTCTTTGCTTGAACATAAGCGGTAGTGTTCGATACAGATGTGTGCAGTATTCTAAGTAAAACAGCTGTTAGGTTTTACTGAGCATGCTGGAGAATATGAGGTCTTTTGGTCGACATTATAGATTTTTTTTCCCATCTGAAAACTGGTCGGTCATGTAATATGTCGCTTTCTTTGCAGGCATGCAAATATTCTTCTGTAATGTTATTTATTCATTCATTTTAGCGTATCTTTGTAGGGAATGGTCTCGTACACAATAATACAGACATAATAAACTTATATAACAAAATTTACACACCAATGTGTTTGTTCTACTACATGCACATTCTTGAACATGATCGAACCTGTGTGTTAAATTGCTGTTATTATATATGAAAGAAAATAGACAGTGAAAAAATGGAGAGGTCTGATCTTTTGTAGTTTGTCATACTAGCGCCAAACCCCCCTCTTACAAGTTTTCATGTCTGTATTTGCCAGCTTTAAACCTTCAAAGTTGGGGGTTCTCCCATCCTGTTTGTATGGAGTTTGTATGAACTCCCTGTGCTTGTTGGGTTGCCTCCAGGTACGCCTCCCAGTTTACAATTAAGGTGCATTAATGAACACTGTTAACCCTTTAAGGTGCATTAATGAGGTAAAAATGTCTCAAATGTAAGGTGCATTAAAGAGGGAGAAAAATGCTATCAAATAATATGAATATGAAAATACTGCTTCTATGTAAACATACATGATGATTGCATATACAGGTGGGAATGAAATTGTAGATAAGGTGCACCAGTAGAGAATGAAGTATGTGACCGGCGAATTCTAAAAAAGGATGTAATGAATGAAGGAGGTAACCAAAGTGCATTGAAGGCAGAATGTATATGAACCTGTTTAATGTGCTGTCAAAAAAAGGAGATCAATCTCTTACATACATACATTCCTGCAACCTTACAAACTGTGGTTCCGTCAGATAGTTGGTGGTCCAGGAGGTTTTGGAGGTGACGACATGCATCTTCTCCCGCTTCTCTTGCAGCAGTGCAGGATGAATTTAAAGGCACTGGAGAAATCAGAGAACATAATTCTCACAGTGCTACCTGCTTTATCCAGGTAACTTAAACATTTGAAAACTTAATAAATGCACCACTAGGTGGAGACATTGCATGGCAGAAGGAAGCATATGTGCCCTAGTCGAGGTTCAACCTAAATACTGTAAATAAAGACTGTAGGTTATGTAGATGACCTGAGGGGTTAGGGGTTACTTTTTTTTTCTTTTTCTTTTTTTCAATTTCCAAGTGTTTCCATGACTGGAAAACTAGTGACCGGAAGGAAAACTGGAATGCACTGAACACCCAACCTAGATGAGCAGCAATAATAGAGACCACATCAGGTTTTACTCCAGTCAGACAAGAACAGGAATCTGAGGCTATCATGAGAACAGGATTTATCCAAACTGGACAGGTGAAGATCACCGGATTCTTTTTGCCAGTTTCCAGCTGTCCAGTTTCACCTCTGCAAATGTATTTGAGAAACAACATAATTGGGTAAAAATTGCACATATTACACTTTTTTTTTGTTAAACTAATATACTAAATATGTGTATACTTCAATATTTTTTTTAAATCTCATTTTATTTTTTAAAGTGTGCATATAATTTTCTAGACATTCTATTTATCTTATCTATAAATCTAATGTCATGAATTAGATATAAACAACAAGGTGAAGGAGGGAATTCTGGTATTTAGAATGCATGTAGAATTAATACAAGATTAACAGTGTCTGGCATACTAGAATAAAGATTAAAGTACTGTAACGTGTATTATGTGTATAGAATTGATAGTTTTTTAGGTTAACTTAAAAATGTAAAAATGTAAATCTGTCATATTTGAGCTAGTCAGCTAATTAGATCTCTTAGTTAGCTAGCTGGTTCCGGTAAAGCATGTTGTTAACTTATGTTGTGTTGTTAATTCATGTCGTTGCATATATGTAGCACTTTGGTCCTGGAGGAACGTTGTTTCGTTGTTTCAAGGTGTACTAAACTGTATATGGTTGCAATTACAATAAAAGCCTACTTGACTTGATTATCTATAAAATATATCAATATAATTTAAGAAAGGTACATTATACAGACTGTATTTACACTGTCACCTTGCAGCTCCAGGGTCCGAGTTCTGCCTGGGGGTCTGTGTGCTTGGAGTTTGCATGTCCTCCCCGCTTGGTGGGTTTCCCCCGGGTACGTCAGTTTCCTCCCACAGTCCAAAGACGAGACTAATAGTCGTTAACAAGCAGTTGTTACCTTGCATTTTATTTGAAAAACAAAATGAACAGGAATCCATTTTTTTTTCTTTTAGATATAAACACACTGACAGAATGTATAGCTGATACTATTTTTAAGTGGGTTTCTTTTATTTTTGGTGAAATGGGACATGATGAATAAAAATATATTTTTTTTTTCCATAAGGGAACCTCAATATCATTTCCTACAATGCAAGATTTAAAGTATCCAAAATGTTTATTGTTTAAAAACCAGAGTAATCATTCTCTTATTGCAGTTTTTATCAAATTAATTGACATATTTTAAAGTGGTGCTCTACATTAACTGAATGACGAGAGAGAGAGAGAGAGAGAGAGAGTGTGTGTTCAAAAGAAAGCATTATGTACAGTGTGAATGTCTCTGGAGCGGGCTGATCTCAGATCAGTCTGGAGGCAGAAACACAGAGGGGGGCGGAGTCTTTAGGAGGGTCAAGGTTTTGTCCAAACCAACGGAGAGTTTAGTCTGATGACTAATACATTTATCTTAAAAAGGAGTTTAAATCGAAACACGAGCGGAAAACCAACTGACCCGATATCCGAAAGGTAGAGTAACACAGATTTACTTTTTCTTTTAAATTAACATTTTTTTTTGTTTGCTTGATGTACGGGTAATTAGGATACCCCGACCAAACCCTAAATGAAACATTTTACACACTGTTTTGATGGATTTGGTTATTTGTTTTGTGTTAAACTCGTGCTTTCTGATTGCTCGCATATTCTGGTTTTACGTGAACTGCAGGCAGTAAAAAGGACAAAGTTTGTATCGCCAGCGTGAGGGAACGTGAAAGGAAATCACGAGATAACCACAAGACGGGCTGGTTTACAGTCGGGCTGTGATTTGTCGGCAAAATACAACTTAAAAACTCGAACGTAGCGTATTATCCGGACCGAGTATAGAAGAGAAACGACTCTGCGCGAGATCAGTGTGCGCGAGGTCTTTAAAAAAAGAAAATGAAATAACCGCCATTCGTGTTTCTCAACGGATTTCTTTAACAAGCTCCAGGTTGCTCCATGTCGCAGGTTAATTTACAGCTGCGACAAAGCCAGCGGTTTTGTTTTGAAACCTGAACCAAAAATTCGTATACATTTCATTTATGCCTCAAGAAATGATTTTAGTCTTAATGTACTGTACACTATAGACAAGCGTATCTGGCCAAATCTGCAGTGACATTATATTCAAATACTACTGCTTTTAAATGGACTTGGTCCCCCTTTTGCAGCTACCAGTATAACAGCTTCCCTCCTTTGGAAGATTTTGGAGTGTTTCTGAGGGAATTCACGTCCATTCATTCTCTAGAGCATTTATCAGGACAGACACTGATGTTGGACGAGAAGTCCTGGCTCACACTCTCTGTTCCAGTTCATCCCGAAGGTGCTCGATGGGGTTGAGATCAGGGCTCTGTGTTTGGCCCAGTCAAGTTCTTCCACAGTAAACTCATCAAGCCGTGTTCTGATAGTCCTTGCTTTATGCGCTGGGACACAGTCATGATGGAAAAGAAAAGTGCCTTTCCCAAACTATTGCCACAAACTTGGGATCATAGCATTGTCCAAGATGTCTTGGTATGCTTCAGCATCGAGATTGCCCTTCACTGGGGATACGGAGCGCGATTGATTGAAACACCTGAATTCAATAATTATGAGGTTTGAATAAAATGCCTTAGTCACTATAGTGTAGTGTATAAGACATACAATTTAAAAAACCCAGCAGTACCGAAACAAACCAAGGCTCAAATTTACAAATACTGTAAAGGTGTTAAGAAAATGTTCTTTCACTGTCAAAGAAAATGAGACTACCCTAAACTTTATGTGAAAGAAAACAAAGAAAGAAAAAGACCTGAGGTGGAAAACATGCAGCAACATATCTACTGTATTTACTCCTCTCAGAATACCAGTCTGTCTGGGTTGAGATGATTTTATATGAAAATGAATCAATTCCCAGTTCAACGAACACACCCCTTGAATGCATAATTATTAATAATTCCAGAATGTATAATCTGTTAAAAATGTAATAAACTTTTTAACAGGCCCCGTTTGAATGCTAGCCTTTGAAAGTTCAGGTGTCAAAAACATCAGCACCAGTTAGAGCAACAAATTTCATAAATCCTGAACAAACCCACAAATGACGATAACGGCAGTAAGTCACTTGTTGCCCAAATATAGCAACGTATATTAAGTTGTGTTGCACTTTTTTTCCTGCCATGATATTTGTAGACATCTTTTTTTGTGAGAACTGTTAGGAAAGCATTGTATTGGCTATGCTGTTATTATTTGTTTATTGTTTTTAATTTAGGACCATCTGCTTGTATAGCAAGCAGTGTTTTGGCTTTATTGACATCTTCGATTTTCATTTTGAGGAAATTAGGAAATATTGAAAATTTTTTAAAGAAGGTAATTTCCATCTAAACAAACAGAATGCATATGAGTAATGCATGCAACAGTGTCTCATGACAAGAGTGGTGTCTGCTTAATTTATTTCTTAATTTTTTTAAGGTGACTCCAGCCACTTTGTAATTTTTGCATTATAATAGAATTAAAAAATTTATACTTACAAATTCCAATGCGCTTGTTGTTTAAATAAAATTTCTTCAAGGAAACTTACAAGGCTAATGTTAATAACAGGAAACATAAGGGAAACCTCCGTCTACCAGAAACACACTAGTATCTGTCACAGTTTTCGGTCCCAGTCATTTCCAACTAAACGCCAGCATTTGGTTTGAACAAAGGAAAATGTGCTAGATGTGTTCACATCAGAGTTCTTTTGTTTGATGGACAGTATATAAACAAGGACCTTTTACTTCAGTTAAACATCATCTGTTACTTAGCAGATATCAAACAGTTCACTCAATCATCGTCTATACCGCTTTATTCTGCATTCAGGGTCGCGGGGGGCCTGGAGCCCAGGAGACTTTGGGCACAAGGCGAGGTACACCCTGCACAGGGTGCCAATCTATCGCAGGGCACACACACATACACACACTCATTCACACACTACGGGTAATTTGGGAACACCAATTAGCCTAATATGCATGTCTTTGGACTGTTGGAGGAAACCAGAATTCCCGGAGGAAACCCACCAAGCACAGGTAGAACGTGCACACACAGACGGG
This sequence comes from Clarias magur, assembly GCA_013621035.1. Classification (NCBI taxonomy): domain Eukaryota; kingdom Metazoa; phylum Chordata; class Actinopteri; order Siluriformes; family Clariidae; genus Clarias; species Clarias magur. The sequence continues at coordinate 929,764 of QNUK01000150.1, forward strand.
AATCAAACCCAGACCCTGAAGGTGCGAGGCGACAAAAGACAATAAACCATAAACATTTGTACATCAAGCTGTTTAGAAGGAATGAGAGAGGTCAACATCAGTGCACATAAAATAAAATAAAAAACTGTTGTAATGATGATGATAAAAAGGTCCATTAGTGCAAAACAACTGCAAGTAAACAACTGTATAAAATAACTGTAAATAAATATAAACTATTTAAATAACCAATGCGACAAAACAAAGAATGTAAAATAAATGGTGTTATTAAAAAACAACAGCTATGCATATATTACTAAATTCAATTTAAAACGGGTAGAGTGAAGGCTATCGTGAAGTCAGATAACCGCATTTGCTTAGGCAACATCACTGGCAGCGCAACACACTTTGCCCTAGACAAGCGTTACACTTCAGCTCAAAATGTGCGTGTTGTTAGTTCTGCTGTGATATAGTATGTAACCACTCGTCGCAGCTACGCACATCAATGCGCGTCTTTCAGAACCCCTCACCGCAAGCCTCTGAATAATACCATAGTAAGGTAGCGGTCACCAGGGGTTTGGTGTAATGGCTTGTTTAGTTACACCCTTGGTAAAGGTGTTGAGTGAATGGAGTCCTGAGGATATTGATGGACTAAAAGCTTGTAACACTAAGATCAGCATCATCCACGTGGTTACTTTTTTGACTGTTGCTTTGTTTTCCCCAAAACAAACCACAAGTCAGTAACACATTTCAGTTTTATCTTAGCAAATGAGAAACTCTGAAAATAATCTAAACCACAAGGTTTTATCTTGATCAAAGAAAAGGATGAGAGACATTTGGGTAATGACGAAATAATGCAGGTATAAACACACCTCAATGTAGGGATAAGAGAGGACAAAAAATTAGAAGAAGAAGAAGACAACGACTTTTTAGAATTAGCTGAAGCAAAGAAAATAAAGTGTAAAGAACATCAATGATTCAATTGACAAATCAGCGAACGAGTTAAACTGGTTCCATAAGAGAAACCAGAGCGAGTGTAAATTTCTGAGCCGTTGTTTAACAAACTATTATACTTCCTTTAGAGTTTCCTGCAGACCAGGAATGATGGTAAAGATTGCTGTACTAAACATCACTTAGCAGTCATGGAAGGTCTGTGGGAAATATAGGTTGTTATTTAGCAGAGGAAACGGTGAAGCTTTAAATGTACTGCACGGTTTCAGTCTGAGGTGAACTTGTTCCTTTCAGTTTTTTATTTCAGGACAGGATTGAGGACGGTGTGTTCTGAGGTTTCTCAGTCCAAGCTCCATTTCTTTGTCCTTTTAAAACAACACTGACCTAGGATGTACTTCAACAAATCTCTGACAGATTTTGGAGTCCATAAAAATTTTTTTTTTTAAAAACACAACACAACACTGACGCGCTTTCTAAAAATCACATGGATAAAGATCCAGTTAATCTTCACATGAGGATGGAGAAAAATGTGATCCCTGTAAAGGTCCGGTTTAAGTGTTACAGAAACTGGTCAGTCGTATTAGATTTTTCTCACACAAGATTCTTTAGAATTTACAGCGAGAGTGGTGCAAAGAGCAACGACAACAAAACATCCAGTAAGCAGCAGTTCTGTCAGTTCAGATGGAAAAAGTCCAGACTGTTTTGAGCTGAGAAGAAGCAAATAAGCATTCTTAATAAGCGTGGTGAGCATCGTAAAACGTAACACATAAAACTCTGTTCAGGATGAAAGACTGAGAACGAGAGTTTGTACAGTAGGCTACAGTGTGTACAGGATCAATCACAGGACCCAGACAGCCGAAAATGAGGAAAAGGCTGACGTTTTGGATAATTGCATGAATGTCTTGAGGTATTGATGTAGCTGTGCAGATATTACTAAATTAAATTTAAAATGGGTAGCCAGGGAGTGTCACACTGATACACACACACACACACACACACACACACACACACACACACACACACACACACACACACACACACACAGCCATTTAGGCCTCAGTTATAGGAAGGATGCACTTCCTCTACATTAGCATATATGCAGTTCTAGTGCTGCCTGTGTTGCATTGTTTACTGTATGTTGCACTCCTAAACTTGATTTCATAACTTTGTTGTGACATAAATGTGAGGAAAGCAAAATGCACAATTGGCTTCTCCTTCCCCCCCGTCAAAGGAATACACAGCTAAATAGATTGAAGAATGCAATTGGCAAATGGCTAGTAAGCTTTTTTTTAAGGCTCATGTTTTGGTGAAATAAATGGTTTTGCAGGCTTGAGTTAAATTATTATTAATAATCTTTAAATGATCAAGGTAGGATTTGTCCATGCAAAAATTGTCTTATACATTTTGTTAGAAATCCAGACTGCTCCTCTCCCCCCAAGCTAAAATGCACTGAAGATGTTCTCCGTTTCCTCATACAGAGCTTTATAGCTGTTACTTGGCGAGTGGGAGATTTGGATTGACCATGGTCCGTTGTTTGAGGTTTTTCACGGCGGTGGGCGATAACCACCGCGCCATCACCACATGGAATGTGGAACCGCTACACAAGGTTAGCGAAGACCAGGAGGCTGCAAAACAACCGGCCACACAGCTGACGTTCAGAGACGCTCTGAGACGCCTCTTCAGCACAGAGAGATTTCAGGTAACTGAAACATTCAGCGTGGCTTTACATCAGATTCTAGAATCAGAAACTTTTATTCATTTTGTATGATAAGAAAAGTGAATAAGGGATTTTTTGTGGAGATGATAGAAACGCAAATTTCAGAAATTTAAAAATATAATAATAGTAGTGATTGCATTTGAGGTTTATGAGCTCAATATCTGTACAGATCCACTGATCTGCACAGAAATGTATTTGGTGTTGACTGAAACAGAAAATGCACTCACTAACTCACTCATCATCATCTATACTGCGTAATCCTGTATTTAGGGTCACAGGGGCCTGGAGTCTATCCCAGGAGACTTCTGTGACACACACACACTCATTCACACTATGGGTAATTTGGGAATGCCAATGAGCCTAATCTGCATGTCTTTTGACTGTGGGAGGAAACCGGAGTACCCAGAGGAAACCCACCAAACACTGGGAGAACATGCAAACTTCAGGCAGACAGAGACGGGAATTGAACCCGGACCCTGGAGGTGCAAGGCGACAATGCTAACCACTACACCACCGTTCTGCCCCAGAATATACACATGGAATGATTTTTTTTTTTGCATAACTTGTAGGATGTACAAGAGAGCAGTTTGTTTTTGATGCCTGAGGGTCTGTGCCAAAATAACTCATAGAAGAGCATAAACAGAAAATACTCTTGAAGAACATTTGGAAGGGTGAAAGTTTCTTAAAGAGAATCATTACTGGTGATGAGACACGGATTCATCACTGCATATGTAGCGTACGGAATGGAAACATCCGGCCTCAATCGCCAACCAAGAAAAAGTTCAAAGGTCAACCATCAGCTGGAAAGTTAATCGACGTTTACAGTTTTCTGTGATATTCTAAAGGGCCAGGATTGGAACATTATCAGGAAGAGCTGAAGACTAAACTTCGGATTAAACGCAGGGGACAGCTATCCAAGGGCATTGTGATCTTGCACTTCCACACACTTCTGCCCACACTGTCGACACTCTGCAATAACTTGTATGAGTTGAATATAAAAGCTTGTTGACAGATCGTCAAAGTGTACTGAAAAGCAAGGAGATTTTTGAAGTTATTAATTAGCTACAAAAGCCTTATTAAAACTCAAGAGTTAACCTTCCTTCTCTTATCTTTCATTTTCTATCCTCTGAAATATACAGGAAATATGAAGACATTAAGGTTTTTCTATAAAGCTACAGTACTACAGAAACTATAAATGTTAAATATTCTTGATAATGCCAATGACTTTTTTTTCTTGTGCTCTAGGTAACTGTTGTGTGCCTGGTGGTCCTGGATGCCTTATTTGTCTTGTGCGAGCTGCTCTTGGACCTGTCTATAATCAAAGCCGACGAACACCACATCGCTCCACAGGTGAGCTGAAGCGAGATCCAAGGCAAATGAGTCTCTTTTTATAACCAGAGAGGAAAATCCCCATCAATAGTTCCTTCTTGCTCCGTCCTGCAGGTGTTTCACTACCTCAGCTTGGCGCTGCTCACCTTCTTCATGGTGGAGCTGGGCTTCAAGCTGTACGCCTATCGGCTCGAGTTCTTCCACCACAAGTTTGAGGTGTTTGACGCGATCGTCGTGATCGTGTCCTTCATCCTGGACATCGTGTACATCTCCAAAGAAAACGCCTTCGACGGCATGGGCCTGCTCATCCTGCTCAGGCTGTGGAGGGTGGCCAGGATTATTAACGGTAAGGCTCACATGGGTAAAGGAAGAGTTCAGGACAAAAGCTGTTTCAATTTGTTTGTTTAGCGTCACACTGTTTACTTAAACCCAAATGCACTCCTCCTTAACCAAAGAAGGTGTTTAACATCGCAACCGATGCTGACGAACGCGTTTCTGAAACTATACGCCAGTTGTCGATAGCAACACACAAAGCCAGTTCATACCACAGACTGTACAGTACAAGAACTGGAAAAACCCTCAGTAATGTCACCCACTTAACTGTAGAAGCTCTGGTCATTGCCATCTTGGCAGGAGCTGACTCTCTAAATCCCGCTAAAATGGGCAGAACCTACCACATGTCAGGTACCACAAGCTACATAGCTTAGCTTTAGCTTGGCTAAAATGCTGTGGTGACGAACATTATTTTATATGCTAATGTTCCTCTGAATTTGATTGCACCCATTCATCCGCACTCTACACGACGTCCCTGTTAATGGCTAGTTTAACTTGTAGTAAGTTAAAGTATAACGATCCTAGTTAGCTGGTTAGCTAAAGTGATGCATTGAATACAGGTAGCAGTTTTACACCTGCAATGTAGCTGTGCCTCAAGGTCAAGGACTCTTAAGGACAATTGTGTCATGGGTATATGGTCAGGTGTCCACAGACCTTTGCCCATTTATTTAATGTATTAACATTGTCCAAAACCGTGATCTCAAAACAAAACATTGTCAGAAAAAAACTGTCACACAGACAATTTGGTACAAGACATTAAAAATCTGAAATATAATACGCAACTCTTCAAACTTCAACAACACACACACTTTTTTAAACGATGCCCAACATCAATTTTTTTTTTATACACTGTGTGTGTGTGTGTGTGTGTGTGTGTGTTCTCTCTCCATTAGGTATTATGTTGTCAGTGAAGAGTCAAGCTGATCATAAAGTGAACAAACTGAAAGAAGAAAATGAAGGTCTTCAAAATCACATCAGCGAGCTGAACGAGCACAAAGTCACACTGGTGAGTGAGCGAGTGACCTGAGGCTGAGAGCGCTGACGGACACATGGTGTTCATAGTTTTACAATTTATGTAATGTTTAAAAGCAGGGAAAATATATTTGTGTAAATGATTTAAAAAATATTTTAAATGATTAAAAATTACAACTTTTTCTGTTTCTATTAGAATACATGTATTTTATGGTTTTGTTTACAGGAGCAAGAGATCACCAGGTTGAAGACACTCTTAACAAAGCACTCCATTGAGTACTGATGAACAGAACGCACCCTTACCAGTTGTACATCACACACATTATAAACATACAACCTGCATGCTGAGTGTGAACCAATAAAGGGAACTACATTATACTAAACTAACAATCTGTAGGTCAGAGTTCTAGGTTTATATTTAAGGCCAGTGCTACTGTACAAGGCAAAATCAAGCATGATAAATTTAAGCTATTCCAAAAATCTGTTCTGTAACTGCTAGACCTGCTGAAGCTTTCTCAACTGAAAGTAAACCATTACATCTGAACCTGTTACTCGAGGTTCACAATAACATTGCAAAAGTCCAGACTCGACTAACACCTGGGTCACTCTGATTTTCTTAGAATTCCTACTTGGAGATTTGGATCAGTCTCCTCAATCCTGGGTTCAGTATTTTGTGTTATACTGTACATAAATTACTGGATATTTGTTTGAGAGCAATCAACATATTAGCTTGTTAACACTGACTGAAGTGTTTAGGAGGTAAATATACACCAATCAGCCATAACATTCTGACCCTCCCCCTAATATTGAGGACCAAAACAGCCCTGACCTGTCGATACATGGACTCCACTAGACCGCTGAAGTTGTGCTGTGGTGTCTGGCACTAAGCCGTCAAGTCCTATAAGCTGCGACGTGGAATCTCTATGGATCTGCCTTGTTCCTCCAGCACATCCTGCAGATGTTCTATTGGATTAAGATCAAGAGAATTTTTAGGCCAATCAACACCTCAGACTCGCTGTGTTTCTCAAACCATTCCTGAACAGTGTTCGCAAATTATCCTGCAGAAAGAGGACACTGCCATCAGAGAACCCTGTATTCATGAAGAGGTGTAACTGTTTAGCAACAACATTTAGGAAGGCGGTGTATCTCAAAGTAACATCCACATGAATGTCAAGACCCAAGGTTTCCCTGCAGAACGTTGCCCAGGCCATCTGGCTCGCCTCTTCCCATCATGCATCCTGGTGTCATCTTTTCCACAGGTTCGCAACGAAAATGTAATTCATCAGACCAGGCCACCATCTTCTATGGCTCCATAGTCCGATTCTGATGCTCATGTTCCCATTGTAGGCGCTCTTGGCAGTGGACACGGGTCTGCGTGGGCACTCCGACCAGTCGGCAGCTACACAGCCCCATATGCAACAAACTGTGATGTGGAAAGTGTTTTAACACCTTTCTTTCTGAACCATCAGCTATTTGAGCTACATTAGTTCTGTAATTGGATCAGATTACATGGGCCAGCCTTTGCTTCCCATGTGCATCCCATGGCTACCTATGACACTGTCACCTTCCTTGGACCATTTTTGGTAGGTCTGACCTGAGAAGACAGGCAACAGTGCTCTTTTTTTAGGTGATTCCAACACATCACCTTCAGGGACATATGTTTACTTGCTGCCTAATATACACCCGCTTCCAGGAGCCACTGTAACAAGATAATCAAATTATTCACTCCAACCATCAGTGGTCATGCTGTTATGGCTGATCGGTATCAGAAAAAAATCCCACTTTTACTCAGTATGCAGCTTCAATCTGAAAACAAAAGTTCTAATTTCCCATCAAATGCATCATCTGAGACATTTATGGCCATTAGTTTTTTTTAAGCCTTCAAATTCACCAAATTTTGTCAAATATCAGCACATGAAAGATTAAAGAAGGGAATCAACAGTGTGCCTTTCATTTATTTTACTGTCTTCCAATTCTTTTGTGCATATAGAATGTTTGAGTTATAGAATGTGCACTAATATTTTTTTAAGAAATAAAAATTTAGGCTTCTGTTTAGTTTGATATATTTTGTAAAGGAATCAAGCATTTCTTTTTATTTCAATTGAAATGGTATGTATACTGAATAAACTTACAAAATGGAACTGTGAGTGCAATATGTACAGTTCATACAGAATAACTTAGTATTTACAGCAATTTCAATACTATGAAACTATGAGACATTGTCAATATAATAATAATAAAATGATGCAATTTTATATATAAATGCTTTGATCGAGGTGATGTCTATAGAGTATTTGATGTCCTGATTAAAATACAAAGTTGTTCTTGATATCAAAGCTGTCATTAATGTAGGATGACAGGATTTAATAATAATATATTAATAATAATAATACAAATATCCCTTGCGCACCTGCTTTGCTCAAGCAAAAGAAAAAAGTCTTTGAAAATTTCAGTGTACAATTTTAACTACATCTGTGATTGTAGTCCATGTTCCCTGAGTGCAATTATCATGCCAGATATATAAAATAGCAACTCATTTTATCTTAATCTTATTCATTTTGGGATTAAACATAGCAAAGAACACTCTTACAACCTTCATAGTACTTTTTTTCTGAAAAAAAAAAAATCCAATACTCATATTTTTGGAGGCGGGGCCAAATCTAAAATCAAGAACTTCAATATATTGCAAATTCAAATTTTCAGTCTTAGCTTGTAAACTGTGAAAAAGTTCAACCTGAATTTGAACTAACAATGCACAGGCATTAAACGATATGAAATCTAGGTCACAATATAAAATCAACCTAAAACAGGAAATTACCTCCATGTGGAAAGTTTACTAGTTTCCCTGTTTTATACAAACGGGAAAAAGAAGTCTGATGGCAGCTTGGCGTTGATGGTCGGAGGAGCTCTGAATCCTGGGCTGGCTGATTGCGACACGTCGATGAAGCTCACGGAGCTCACAAGTGAGACGACACCACCACCGGTCGAGGGAGATGGCTAGAGAGACAAACAATATTAATCATAAAAAAAAAACACTAACGTAGTTCAGTGGACTTCAAAAAAGTTTTGTGCCGCTGCTATTGGGTTTGCTAGAATTTAAGGAACAATTATTTTGAGGCTTTTATAACAGGAAAAGAGGAACAACATCTGGAAATGGATATTCAAAAACACATGTATCTATAGATTAGATATTATGGATATAATACAAATGTCATTTTCACACCTCCTTTGCTCAAGCAAAAAAAAAGAAGGTTCTTGTAAATTTTAGTGTACAATTTTAACTACATATGTGATTGTAGTGCAAATGTAGTGCCTTAGTGCAATTCTCTATAAAACACCACTTTTTTTATCGTAACATTAATTCTGTAATGAAACGCACCAAATGTTGCACTTCACAGTAATTTCTTCAGAAAAATATTCCACTACGCTGATATTTTTGGAGGCGGGACCACCAGAATCTAAAAATCAACAGCTTAAATATATCGCAAATTCAAATATTGCATCTTAGCATGTGAAATGCTTAGAACTACAGTACCAAGGTGCTGGTGTTGGTCTTGATCGTTTCCATCACATTCACTATCTGGGCCTGGGGGTTCACCAGTGTGCCAAACTTGGTCCATCTTACTTGGAGATGATAGGACACTGGGATGCTGCATCCCTGCGTAACCTTTAAAGAAGTGTAAAGTCACGTGAAAAGATAATAATGTGATCATGTGTTTCTAAGTCAAGCAGGCCGTCTGATTTTGTCACTACTCGATGGAGGGACAAAAGAACACAAAGTAAAGTAAAAGACAAACACTATTGGGTCAATGTTAGTTTTTCCCATGCTAAGAAAGTGTCGTATGTGTTTAAACACTGATAAATTTTGAACAGTACACACTGACTTGAAACCACTTTGAACAAGTCCTACAAAACTGTTTAAATAAACAACAGCCCAGGTCTCAAAGCAGAAAGAAGAAAAACCAGTTCATAGCTGAAATCTGAGCTCACGCTATCGGACTGTAGACGTCCAGGCCTGTCATGGTGACACGGCAGAAGAGGACAAGGATAGATCACATTCACCTGCTCTCAACGCTGTAAAGTAGGATGAATTCAAAACAGCGTTTATGATACAACTCGAGTCTGATTGCTTCATATTGACTCTTGGGAAATTTGCTTTTACCAAATGTGTACTCTTACTTAAAAAGCCACTGTTGTGAAGAAGACACGCTGTGAAGTCCCTGCTTCACACCACGTGATTTCATCACAATACTCTTCCTTGATTCACTTCGGTTTGTTTTTTAGATAGAGCTGTGTGAGGCTGTTAAAAAAAAAAATTAAAATCTAAAAAAAAAAGATTTAACTCTAAAAAAAAAAAACCCTCTAATTTCTGCTTTTTGCAGAAAATGTGACTTTATTAGTGAATTACTCTGCAGCAATAGTTTTTAAAGTCTTTTGGTCATGTACTTCCTGTCCTCCCTCAGACATGTGAGATGAGTCTGACTCAACACTGGTCATTTACCCTTTTCTTTTTGGCCTAAAGACAAAATATCTTTTCATCAGATTCTAATAGAAGATAATAACCAAGAAATTTTGATCTTTAAGTCTCATCCACTTAGATATTGTACCAAAAGAGGAAACATAATTTTACAAAGTAGTCCTAGGATTTGGGTGTCAAAATACTCAACTGAGCATGAAATTTAATAATCATGAAAAACATTTTGAGGTTTGGAGACAAAATAGCTGCATTGTGCACATCGAGCTTGGGTTACTCAAATGGCTGTAATTTAGGACTCGTATTAAACCTGAAAAGCATGTTGGGTAACCTAGATTGTGGTTAATCACAGTTCATTCATGATTTAGCAAGGGGGGCGATTACTTTTTCACATAGGTTTGGTCAGCTTTTCCCCCTTAACAAATGAAGTCATAATTTAAAAACAGCATTTTTTTACTCTTGTAATCTTTGTGTAATATAAAAATGCAATAAAAATAAGTAAATAAAGTATAAGAATGAGTAAATCCTTTTTCACAGCACTGTAGTCGTTTTGTACGTCCGGTGTGAAATTTGGTTAAACTCGAAGTGGATTACAGACAATCTGAGATTTCAGCCAATCAGATTTTAGCAGCCAGTTCACATGATTAGTACCGTGCCACCATCACAAAACCTGACAATGGCTTTCTTTCTTTTTTCTTTACAAAATAAGAAGTATTGCGTCTTATTTTAGAAGCAAGTCATACTGTAGAAGTCATGCTGTCCATGCACCATCTTTCCTCATGCTGTAATTCTGCAGTCGTATTGCATACGTCATTACAATCACATGGGGGGGAAAAAACGCTGAAATGTGACCATATGGGAATTTTTCTAATTAAACTGATAACCATCAATAACAAGCATTCAGATTTAGAGCATTTAGCACTTGATCTTATACACAGCGACTCATAGAAGTGTGTTAAAATCTCTATGAAGAAACATACAAGACAGTATATAAGAATAACATGATGCTGAAACCCGGCTACATAGGGACAAGTAGGTGAGTTAGTACAGCATGTGAGGATTTACCTGGGGGACGGTTTGGTTCTCAATAGGAATCCAGTCCATGGGGTTTTGAGGAAGAGAATTTCCAAACGATGCCACGTAGTCCGGAAAAGTCTGGCCTTTCAGTCTCCCCAAAATGACTTCAGAGACTAATGAACAGTTCACACCGTCCTCAAGCCTAAAATTCAATAATAACGCACTTACAATTACAAATTTATCTATATTATTTGCAAATTCATACATGATGTTGGAGTATTTAAATTTTGTACCTAAAGGTGCATCCTGACACCACATCTGTCCCAAACACTACGGGTGTTCGCTGAGGCGAGCCGAACAGACAGTCCTGCTCTGCAGAACTCTTTAAGACAGTGAGAGACCCGTCTGGATCTGAGCTCCGGATAATTCCCGTTAAAAACAGATAAGGAACCAAAGACGGATCAGTAAGAGTTACAGCATTAAAGATGTATTATACCAGTACAAATGACGACAAACATCAGGGATGCACTGATACAATATTAATATTGGACATCAAATCCCTTAAATAGCTAGATCAGGTATCAGATAATGGAGCTGATCCATGGGGCGATCTATTCATTTCAATTCAAGGAAAGACCATGGAGAGAGACAAAAACTCATCTGTCTAGAGATATTTCACCCTTGCTATGGCAACAAGTTCAGCAGTCGTAGCACTGCAAAACTTACTCAAGCACCTCCAAAAGCATCATGCTAAAGAATATGCCAAGGTCCTGCAGTTGAACAAGACAAAAGAAGGATGCAAAATGACCAAGCAGTTAACTTTAGCAGATGATCTGCAAAAATGTGAGAAATTTCCAATGGACAGAGTGAGAGCAACAAATATCAGAGAAGGTACAGTTCATTAATTCAGTAATCGTATCAGAGAGGTAACGGCTAATAAGCAAAACCCAGGCCTCGATATCCAGTATCCAGTATAAAACCCAGTATCGATATTGAAAAGTCAAATCATTGCACCTTAACAAACATTAAGGTCGGAAACACTTATCTGTTGGGATTTATTTTAACTTTTTTTAAAGGTAAAGTGCAGGTTATTTTGTTTTATTTTTACTTTATATATTGTATTAATAATTTTTCTGTATGTGGAACGAATTATTTGAGTTTTCATTATTTCTTATGGGAAGATTTGATTTGGTTTATGAGTGTTTTGGAATAAGAGCCCGCTCCTGGAACAAATTATGCTCGTAATCCAAGGTTCCACTGTATATATGTATATATTGTTTCTACAATACTTATATGTATTCGTGTTGCAATGCAAGTGATTTTTGTGTGAAAAGTAAAAAGTCCTGCAGTAATACAAAGGTCATTTTAACTGGGTACGGGTAAGAAGTTGAGCTGTGTTATACATGAACCAGAGCACTTGAAGTACATTGTATATCAGATGAGAGATTTAGTGAAAGGATATTCTGCAGTTCTCCATCCGGCCACAAGGGGCAGGCCAACAATATAACCAGGATTTCCACTGGAGCGAAGCGTAGCATCACTTTTGGACTCCTGGAAAATATAGTACACATAGAATATTTTACATTTACATATCTTATTTTGTAGAGGTGCACAGTACTGTATACTTAGTTATATATTTCATAATATAATAAGATGGTAATTTAACTATTTAACATTTGCAAATCCATTTATTGAGCACCTGAACAAACTTTATCTGAAACTCCTGCTGGATGGGTAGCGTGTTTTTATCGACTGCACCCAGAACAAACGACGCTGTCACACTCACAATCTGTCCAGCATCGCCAAACTTCACAGTGTACTTAACCTGAAACAGATTCCAGACAAGAAACCACATGTGCTGATGAGATCTGAAAATCACTGGCATTGGGCAGAGAATGCCTGGAAGGATCGCGGTAAGCCATCAACTTTACTGCAGAAATGTGATTATAAAATAATAATAATAATAATAATAATAATCAATCATGATCAATTAAATGCTTGGAGAAGTTGCATTGTAAAAAAAAGTACAGTAGAATTCAGAGCTATATTTAATAGTGAAAATAAGTAAATTTTCTGACACTCACAATGTAACAAAAAAACTATGAGGATTGAGACTAAACAGCTGTGACCTGCATTAGAGTCCAGGTGATGGAAGACAAATTGTTCAGATAATGATAAAAGCATGAAACGTTTCACAAATATTCAAAACAATAGTCTAACCATTTCCAGATGTGGAGCCATTGTGAAATGTACTGTATATAGCATAGCAACGTTGCTAGGCAACATGTTTTCCTTATCAACCAGCATATTAGGATACAAGTGTCCGCCACTGTGCATACAGACCTGATATACTGTACAAATACATTTTGATATGAACAAAATTACTCATCATATAAACATTAAGTAAGTAGCCATTGTCAGCTGCATAATGGTTGCCAGGCAACTGGTTTCCGTGCGCGTATCACATCCTGGCAAACTTTTGCACCCTTCGATTAGACTACTTTTATTTTACAGAATAAACAACCACCATGTAAATAGACCCTTTTTGCATTTTTTATTTTCATATAAAATTATAGTTATCCTGTATATGGTTTGTTTTATATGCACATATCTATATGATATATATTGATCACATATCTAATCTGCAATTTCCTCAGGATTAACAAGATCCATGTTTGCGCAGTAGATACTGACATAGTCGGTCCAAACACGGAAGTGTTTGCGCCTGGAAGCATATGACCTGTAAACATTGTTGCTTGAATTGGTTTTTGGTAAAAACTTAAAAAGCAAAAAATCTGTGGTGTCCGTAACCATGTCAAATTCATGTTGCAATATCTTTAAAGTTTTTCATTTTAGAATAACACACCTTTTCTGGTTTATGTCTTTTCATGTGAAATCTAAATTGGTTGAGTTTCATCTGAATAACAGTTATGATTATTGAAAGATTTGAATTATTAAAAAAGTTCCGTACACTACGCCTTGGTGAGACACGTTATAGCACCAGTACCATGTTTTGGCCAGGTGGGGCAGCAGTTACAAAGGATAAAACTTTGGATCGTAAATGGTCCTGACAAGAACTTTCTCAACATCTCGCCTCAGTTTGCTGTTCTGTTATACAGTAAGATGGTGGAGATGGTTTTCGTGATGCATGAGCTCTCAATCAAAAAGCTCATAAAGCATCGATTCACACGTAAAGGTGAAACAATGTCAGTCCTTCCTCATACCAAGACCACCCTAAAGTAACAGAAAAATGGAGTACCTTTGGACAAAGTCTGAGCCAACGCAGTGTAAATGCAGGAGCAGGTGGGCAGACTGCAAACGTGTACGAGCACGTCTGAATCGCACTGCACATGCAGGGGCGTGACAGCACATGAAGCCATAGTGAAAGGGTGAGGAGAGACCACGTCCATGACAATGCTAAGATTTGATGATTGTGTTGCCTAGAAATGCTGTTGAAATGCATAGCAATGCTGTTGAAATAAGATGAATAAGATGAAAGATGAACACCAGAAGGTGGGCCTAAATAAATCTGAAAACTGTTTGAGTTAAGCAAATCTCATGTAAATGTTTTTTTTTTTTTTTTGTTGCTATGTTTAAGTTAAATATTTAGTTGCTGCAAAACTCATTTGAGTTACGTTTTGATTAGAATGACAGCTTGTAGTTCTACAGATTATTTACCCAAGATACTTAACTTTTTTAGATTTGACTAGTTGGAACGTCTCGACATAAATAGCATCAAGTTGTCATGTTTTTTTTTCTTACTGGCATTAAAAGCTGCCCAATGTTTTTTTTATACATGTCTACAGTAAGTTTAGATGGTCTGTAACATGGCACTGTCAGTGAGTACTTAGATTTAATATAGTGGCTCGTTGCTGGAGTAATTTGCTCCACCCCTCATCATCACCTGGACTGTTAGTGTAAGAAGGGAAGTGCATGAAGCGATGCACCCATCACGCATAGCGTCCACTGTACAAGCCTCTGGAGACAGTTTTATGATCTGGGGTTGATTCAGTCACTCAGGTCGAGACTCAGCAATGTAATGTGGCAATAAAATGAAGTCAGCTGACGACCTGAATGTACTGAATGACTAGATTATCACATCTATGTTTTTTTTTCTTTGATGATGTCACAAGCATATACCAAAACTCTTTGAGTGATTCTCGAGGCATAACACATACTGTAACCAAACTAAAAACTTTGCCAGATGAAAAAAATAACTGTAATTTGCAGTAAACCATATGACACATGTGGTCTAAGTTTTGTGTATTGTGTGTGTGTGATTTTCTGCTCATCTTGTACATTCAATCTGCCATTACTGTTTGATTTTTATTGAGATACATTACTGTTGTTTTGAATATTAAAATTATAATAATAAACAGAGTATTGTCCTGGACAGTCAGCAGTCATCTGCCCGCTCACCTGCAGCACCACCTGGTTGCAGATCTGCCCATGAAACACAGGTGTGTAGTTCGAAGCAGCAGCAGAATCCGTCTGCACCAGAATCTGTGTGCCATCTAGAGACTGCAGTGTAATGGTCTCCACTGCTACGGACACCAGCTGACATACACACATAAAAACACACCCGTCAGAGACATCTTAATCCAGTCCTGCAAATCCAACTGCTCACGCGCCCTGTATCAGAACTGTTTTAACTCTTACGCCATCTAGAGGCCACCTAACAAGTAGGATGCCGATTATGTGCAGTCCCTTTAGAAAGGATGTCTAAAATATGAAAAGTAATCATGATATAATAAATTTGTATTCTTACATCAGCACCGGTGTCCTTCCCCTGTAAAGAAGAAATGACAAGAAAATGGGATCAATGATTCATGTACAGCTTCGTAATCATCGTAGCTGCCTATCAATATTCAAATTCATCAATATTATTTAGATAGTTGCTATAATGCGTAGAGGTAACTTCAATAACCCGCATTGCTCTGGACCCACCGTAAAAACACTAAAACTAGTGTATGTCTTAAGGTTCAGAGCATCTAACATGGTGCAGTCTTCTGACAAAGCAAAGCTCCTCACACATCTGCTCATCTGATCCTTCAGGAAAGCTGCAGAGGAAAAAGTTCACAAACAAAAAGATGGCAAAAATATTAATAACAACAACAACAATAATAATAATAAAATAACTTAACGTTTGCTAAGTATGTATGGGATTGAGAAAGAGGTGAGAAAGATGGAAGGGAAAATCACTAATATACAGTATAAACCACAAACATAAGTGATGATAAGAAAATCCATACAGCTATACAAACGAAAAACCTATGGTAGCGCACCAGTGTTTTATTTATTTATACTGAAACTCTAAAAGACCATAGATTCATATTTTATATTTTGAAGTCAGGAAAGTATCTCAAGAGGTATTTTGTAATAATGACAAGCTGGTTATTTTGTACAGCTGTAAAATTGTGGATGTGTCGGTTTACCTGCGGGATTCGTGTCTAAACAGTTCGCTGCACTAGCAGATGCTGGAAGCCTGAAGAAACCTCGCTGCTCGGTGACATCCATGGTCTGGATCAGATCCCCATACTGCAAACATACACAACAGAAACAATCACAGTTTTTTTTATGGCGGTCCATTAAAGACCTAAAACGTTGTGCTTAAGGACGTCATCATTCACTCTCAGATAATACCTGCTGTGCATGTTTGGTGAAGGTGTTGCTCTAAGACTGGATTTGCCTTACCGATGATATTAGACTTTAATAAATGTCGCAGATAAATGTAGTTAGAAATGCATTTGGATAAAAAGTGTAGTCTTATTTTGTAAATGGAATGTGGGCAATCCCGCTAGCTCACAGACACCCAAGTCTGGTTAGAGCCGTGATTGATGGCATTGATATCCCTTCAATCAGCTCTCTTCAGGACCCCCTACTTTACTGCTGCGCCACTCAGAGGCACTTTTACCTTAATTTGAAAGGGATTTTTTTAAGGGCTGTCTGATCACACAAGTCTGAGGTTGATCAGATCGGATCTGAGTCTCTTTCGTATGTGGTCCTAGTTTGGATATACTGTATATAGGACCAAAACGTGGTTATGAGACTTTGAATGAGGACGGTCAGATCAGAATTTGTGTGACTTTTTGCCTCCGCGGGTGTATGATGTTCATTTCAACAATGAAGGACAGCGGAGAAAGTATTCAGTGAAGGGAAAGAGAAATCAGTGATTTCGTAGGTATTTGGTGCAGTGAGTCTGTGCTTGCAAAACTGGCTAGCGAACCTACAGAAATAAGGAAGTGTTTGATGTTAGTTCTGTAAGCAAAGATGTACTGACGTGCATTTTGGAGAACACACATTAGAGTCAAATAAAAATAGCTTGTAATTATGAATGTGAACCGTCGTAACGTGTCAATCTGATCTGACCAACTAATCGGGATTGAACAATGTGGCTTGTTGCCTATATGGCCAAAAGTATGCGGACACCGGATTGGGTTCTGGTGGGTGACGTGGAAGAGATTGAGTATCATGTCTGGAGCTCATGCTCAATGAACACCTTCAAATGAGCACGGCGCTGGATGCACTTATTGTTATTCCTCCCACTCATTACCTCATCACCATAAAGTATTAAAATGTTGTCACGTTGCTGCACTTGTCTACACATTTGCACATGCACTTTATAGGATGTGGATAGTTTTCTGTTAATTTAAAAATTATCTTGTCTCAGCTAGTCAGCTAATTAGGTTTCTTAGATAGTTAGAGTTGTTAATTAATGTTGTATTTAGCACCTTTGTCCTGGTTGTTTCGCCTCACTGTGTGTATATGGTGTATATAGTTGAAATGACAATAAAAGGCTACTTGACTTGACTTGACTTGACTTGAATACCGCCTGGACCCCAGTTTTCCTTCCTCAACATCAGTGCCTGATCTCACTACTGCCCTTGCACCTGAATGGGCACAAATCCTCATGTTCAAGCTCCAAAATCTAGTGAAAAGCCTTCCCAGGAGAGTGGAGGCCATTGTAACAGGACACACAGTATGTTAATAACTTCAGTATCATAGCTAGCTAATAAAAACCCTCCTAGACCTCACAGCAGCAAATCTCCTACACACCCAGCTCTCAGTTTATTTCAGACCAGAGGAAATCAGTGTCACTGAGAATAGTCACATGACTGAAACGTTGAGATAATGCACCACTTTACCACGTATCCTGGGGAGTTCCCCTGTACAGGTGCCAGCGGTACACCAGAAGGGCTTCTGAAGAAGAATCCCACAAAGCGGTCAAAGAGGCTGTCGAAATTAGTCTCAGTGGGAACTGTCGGTTCGATGAAGGACATTCCCTGTCCATCTTAGAGCAAAACGGAAAGACAGAAGCAACTGTAACGAAAATGTTTCACCTTTGCAGCTTCCTCCTGAACAAAACAAGTCAATATCTGGTCATGTCGATGATATAATTTCATTATAAACATACACCTGGTATAATTGTGCTCCTGTAAAGCGGTGTTGCACTTACAGTTAGCAGACTGTATGCAGAAGACATCAGGGTTGATCTCTTGCTGGACAGACGTCGTGACTTGGGACAAACCACCTGGAATTACAGTGAGTGTGTACAGAGCGGCATCCCGACTGCACAGCTTCGCATCCCCACTGACAGAACACACAAGCAGGACCATTATACAAGGTATAATCTGTATACAAGGTATAATCTGTATAAAGTTATAATCTGTATGTAAGGTATAATCTGTATATAAAATATAATCTGTATATAAGGTATAATCTGTATATAAGGTATAATCTGTATA
Source organism: Clarias magur (assembly GCA_013621035.1). NCBI lineage: Eukaryota > Metazoa > Chordata > Actinopteri > Siluriformes > Clariidae > Clarias > Clarias magur. The sequence continues at coordinate 948,278 of QNUK01000150.1, forward strand.
TAAGGTATAATCTGTACGTAAAGTATAATCTGCATACAAGGTATAATCTGCATACAAGGTATAATATATATATATAAGGTATAATATAAAGTATAATCTGTATAGAAGATATAATCTGCACACAAGGTATAATCTGTATATAAGGTATAATATATATATATATATATATATATATATATATATATATATATATATATATATATATAGATAGATAATATAAAATATAATCTGTAAAATATAATCTGTATATAAGGTATAATCTGTATATTCTGTATACAAGGTATAATCTGTATATAAGGTATAATATATATAAAGTATAATCTGTATAGAAGATATAATCTGTATATAAGGTATAATCTGTATATGAGGTATAATCGATATGAGGTATAATCTGTATATAAAATATAATCTGTATATAAAATATAATCTGTATATGAGGTATAATCGATATGAGGTATAATCTGTATATAAAATATAATCTGCATATAAAATATAATCTGTATACAAAATATAATCTGCATATAAAATATAATCTGTATACAAGATATAATCTGTTTTTCCTGAGCTTTCAAATGTAGGGGATGTAGTCATGATAAAACGCCACTAAATTTACGGCAATAGCTAACATTAATCAAGAACATCACACGTCTAGAAACTGTTGTCTGTCATTGAGAGTAAATGTAATGCAATGTTGAAATGCAAGATGTTACAAAAGTTTGATAACCAACTGAACTTGTGTCAGTGGGCATATATGACTTCAAGACAACGCCATAAGATAGATCAGAAAAGCTAACTCTGACTTAATTGATCACAATATCGATTTCATATCATCATACTGCCCACTTTTTTTTTTTTTAATTAACCTTAATTTTACATAGTTATTTCAACAAGAAAAAATTTAAATCTGGAAAGCACACATTGACATCAAATTAAATTATATTTATCCACATGTTTAACATTTTGGTATGAATACTTTCTGCTTCTCAAAGGACAAAGTGCAATATATACAGTACAATAGGTAAAAAAAAAACATAAAACTATGATATTAAATGTGCATTAAAGACTTTCTGAAAATATGACGTTTTTGAAGGGAAGAGAAAATATGAAGGGATCATGTTTAAAACATACCAAAGTACACTGCACTTTTAGACAATGCTATAGGGTGTATACTGTCTAGTCTGACAGCTTAATCCTTCCACTGTTGATTTCCTGTATTATATGTTTATTCTACATTACTTATCTTTCGTTTTCATCACTCCTGTACAAAACATTCCTGTGCAGTCATACTGTTGGTATGTGTACAAAGGGAAAATTAAATCTCTTCAATCTTGACACTCCTTATGGACCTTTTACATTGCTATTAGTATAAGCACTTTCAGTATTTTATTATGTTTTGGTTGTGGGAATTTATGACATGTCTTTATTACATTTCGTTATTACATTGGTGGTTGTTACACATCTGATTAAAATTCAGTACTGATACTACAACTTGTGTGTAGCGTCACCCTGTCCAAGCGCTTGCACTCCATGAAGAAAGACCAGCTTTTTGCGCTGTATTTGCTCCCTCTAGGGTCTGTCCTTCAGAAACATGGCGCAGATCTACAGATCTATCTTGTTATTAAAACCGAATAGGAACGGATCTATACGGTCCCTGCTAGAGCGTCCTGTAGAATTACATCATGGCTGGCATTAAACTTCCTTGCATTTATTATCGCCAGGTTAAAGTGTTGTACATTGATCTCTCACAATCATGCCTGATCCGGTTACAGCTGGCTCAGAATGCTTCTGCTTGTATTCTGACTGATACCCATAGACAAGAACATACAGTATAACCCTTGCTTTGGCATTGACGAATAGCCATCCAGTTCGTTTTAGAGTTCATTTTGAAGTTGCTATGTTTCTCTATAAAGAATAAAATGATTCATTTAAAAATATATATAGATTTAATTCAATAATTAGAACATAATAAAATTTCTTGATAATCTAACAGCTGCATTAAACTACAGTATGTGCCAGATCAGACAGGGTTAAAACTACATAAATATGTGAATAAGTGAACAACAGAAACAAAAAACCAATGAAAAAAAGGTCAAAAAGGTGGAAAATACATGACTGGAACGTACTCACAAATCTTGGTACCATTTGATTCCCATGATCTCATTTTAAAAAAAATAAACACTGCATATCTAAATCTGCCCTAAAAAAGTATGTCAGACAATAGAGGTAGCAGAACGCAAATTATAAAGATTATACATACAACTCATAGTTTAAAAAACTACTGCTGATGTGTGTGTGTAGAAGCTTACACAACTTTCTGCACTGAGCACTGTGTGAAGAGACTCAGCTCCTGAGTGCAGTCCGGGTCACAGCAGCAGTTTATATCACATCGCTCTCTCTGTACGTTACACGGACACACAGCCGACACTGGAGCAAACACACACACAAACAAACACACACACAAACCACAGGGAAGCATCAGTGTATGTAAGCTCACTTCATTTCATGTCGAATGATTCTGATAATACTGGAAAGGAAATATTAAGGAGCGAGTGGCTTAGTGGCAGGTCTGCCTCGGTGCACTATTAGTCCCCTGCAGCGGATTCAGAATGCAACTGCACGTCTTGTCTTCAACCTTCCTGGTTGTTCTCCCACACCACCCCACTTCTCTGCTTCCTGCACTGGTTTCCTTTAGCTGACTGCATCAAATTCAAAACCCTGATACTTGCCTACAAAGCTAAAAACAGCCCTGCACAGTCTTACCTCTCACCTCTCATCACTCCTTGCACCGCACCACGTTCCCGTCATCTCTCAGGGATGTAGGAAGACGTGCATCTAGACTGTTTTCTGTTCTAGCACCTAGGTGATGGAATGAACTTCCTTGAGATATTCAGACAGATGAGTCAGTGGCAATCTGTAAAGGACGACTAAATCTGCTTCTTAGATATTTGGGTTAATCTCTCCCAACAGTGTTTGAATGACGGTACTTAGCTAGTAACCTAGTACCCCAAGTGTATTCTTGATCTTATTTAATTTTATTTAACAGAAACTTCAAAGCACTTTTGTAATTTACTCTGGATAAGAGTGACTGTAATGCTTATAATGCTTATAATCTTGCTTTGGCCATGGCATGCTTGTATGCTGAAGCACTGAGAGATTGTCCTTCACTGGGGATAAGAGACCTGATTAATTAAAAGACCTGAATGTAGTCATTAACAGGTTTGTACAAAATACTTTAGTCCATATAGTGTATCTGTAATGTGATTGGAGAATCCATCTTAAAGCAAGAAACACTCATCATTATTCATGTAACACATGCCCTGAAGTTATGGCTTAACAGTGTTCATCACAATAATATCTTCCAGGACATTTGTACAAGTAAGGCTGGATTTTGCTTTTAAATGGACTACTGGAGCTTTACACTTGTACCTTGTCTGACAGGCTGAGGCAGAGACCCCGCCAGAGGCAGAGGCAGAGAGGAAACAGCCCGACCCCCGGGTTTAGAGTTCGCTGTGGCCAAGTTGCTTGTTTTTGCGACTTCTGTTGTAAACAATGACGGCGTTTGTGTTGCGGTTGTAAACACGGATGGTGTTTGTGTTGTCTGTAGTTCAGTCGCGGTAAAAGCCGAGCTTGCTGTAGAGGTTCCTCCGTCTGTCACCGCAGCTTCGGCGCTCTGCTCCGGGGAGGTCGGGGGGACCTGAGGCGGTGTAGGAGCGGTGTCTTCTTCCTGTCTCCCGGTCAGATTATTAGCTGTAGAGGGGACAACAGTGTCCTTAGAAACGATGTGCGTGATGTTGACTTGGTTCGAGCTTGCACTCTTAACAAAAACTGCATTTCCTAAACATGTTAATATAAGCGTCCAGTGCAGCGCCGCCATGCTTGGTAACCATCGCTCGGTGACGCTCGTCTCCAGGAAGTGAGCGCTCTGTATCCAGGAAGTGAGCGCTCTGTATTCGTCGGTTTCTACTTTCTTTTTCCGTTATTATTATTATTATTATTATTATTATTATTATTATTATTATTATTATTATTGTGGTTGATACCATTTTATACCATTGTTTATTACACTTTTATTATTATATTTTTCGTTATTACTTTCGAGATTGTCCGTTTTTTTATGTTTATTACTGACACCTACTGGACTGGAGTGTGGATCAGCGGTTAAACAGAACAAACTACAGTAGATCATATATATTTTTTATTACAGTATTTTATGATAATATAGTATTATAATATTCTAATATTATAATTATTATAATTACATAATTAAATACAACAACAAAACAAAAAAAATCCAAGTGTAAGCATAAAATAATATCAATATAAATGAGGACAAGCATATTAAAATGCATCACTCATGTAGAATAAATAAACACGTTCTTCTTCTTTCAGCTGCTCCAGTTAGGGGACGCCATAGCGGTCCATTTGTCTCCGTCTAACTTTGTCTACCACATCTTCCCTTGTGACTTCAAGCTCCTGAACGTCCTTCCTCACCACACACACACTGTAACCGCGGTGAAGTTCACCACACACACACTGTAACCGCGGTGAAGTTCACCACACACACACTAACCGCGGTGAAGTTCACCACACACATACTGTAACTGCGGTGAAGTTCACCACACACACACTGTAACCGCGGTGAAGTTTACCACACACATACTGTAACCGCGGTGAAGTTCACCACACACATATACTGTAACCGCGGTGAAGTTCACCACACACATACTGTAACCGCGGTGAAGTTCACCACACACACACTGTAACCGCGGTGAAGTTCACCACACACATACTGTAACCGCGGTGAAGTTCACCACACACACATACTGTAACCGCGGTGAAGTTCACCACACACACATACTGTAACCGCGGTGAAGTTCACCACACACACTGTAACCGCGGTGAAGTTCACCACACACATACTGTAACCGCGGTGAAGTTCACCACACACATACTGTAACCGCGGTGAAGTTCACCACACACACACTGTAACCGTGGTGAAGTTCACCACACACACACTGTAACCGCGGTGAAGTTCACCACACACACACACTGTAACCGCGGTGAAGTTCACCACACACATAACCGCTGTACGATTAAAAAGTGATATTTGTTACTTACCTGGCTACGTGCCCCAGTTATTCTAATTTATTCTTAAAAGTACATATGCCATGCGTCATTGCATACTGTCTTTGTTTATTTATTTATAATAATTGAATTAATAGATACCATTAATTATGTGTCGTGTGAATTAATTAGCATTTATTTATTTAGTTTTAATTAAATCACTATTTCTTCAATCGCTTCATAATCATGTGACCCTGTGACCCAAAATTAGTACCAAAATAATCTCACTGGACACCCCCACAAAGTACACCTCATTTTATCCCAAAATATGTCTTCATTGATCTTTATTTATTTATTTATTTATTTAAATAAAATCACTATTTCTTCAATAGCTTCTAGGTCATGTGACCCTGTGACCCCAAAGTAGTACCGAAATTATTTACTTCGACACCCCCAAAAGGTTCACCACTGTGTAACCCAAGATATGTGTTAATTTATTAATATTTTTATTGAAATTTAATTAAGTCACTATTTCTGCAGTACCTTCTAGGTCATGTGACCCTGGAACACAAAACTAGTTCCTAAATAATCTCATTGGACACCCCCACAAAGTACACCTCATTTTATCCCAAGATATGTCTTGATAGATTTTTATTTACATTTTTATATATATATATGTATAAAAAAAAAAAAAACGATTTCTTCAATAGCTTCTAGATCATGTGACTTGGTGACCCCAAATTAGTATGAAAATAATTTATTTGGATACTCCCACAAGCTACACCTCTTTTCTCCCTATGGCCATACAATTATACAATTCTTCTCTGTAACGTGGACACTATAGAGAGAGCCCCCTTTAGTAACAATAGCGTCAAGATCACAGTATTATTACGTACCTGGCCAATTTGCGCAATATATACCAATGCTCTTAAGTCATACCACTTTTCAAGTGCAAGTCCTGATTTTATTTACACATATAACTTAACTGTGCAATATTTACAGTGTTCTTGGGTATACCACTCTGCAATTACCATAGCAAACTCTGAATTATCCAATAACTGGTGCAATATCTCTCCTTTTTCCCTCACATGTGCAAAATCTGTAAATAGAATTATGTTTAGTGTGCAACTAAGGATTTAGTTTTTTAGTTTGTTTGTTTAATTTATTTATTACTCTTTTCCTTTCCTCCTGTAAATGACTGTAAGCAACTGTAACCAAGTATAAGCAATTTCCCTCTGGGATTAATAAAGTTCTTTGAATCTTGAATCTTGTAGTCCAAGATATGTCTTTGTTGATTTTTACTTTAATAAAAGTTTAATTACTTGGACACCATCATGAGGTATCCCAAAATATGTCTTCATTGAGTTAAAAGTTTTATTTTCATAAGTCACTATATTTTCAATAGCGATAAGATCATGTGACTCAAAATAATCTCATTTGACACCCCCACAAGGTACCCCTCATTTTATCCTGATATGTCTACATTGATTTTAATTTTAATAAATAAAAAAACACTATTTCACACTTCATTGAGTTTTATTTATTTTATCCCTAACAGAAACGTTACTTGCAGGCCTTTCCACGATCACTGTTTGCCTTCGGGAATATAGTTGAGAATGACGAAGAGGCACAAGGAATGAGTATAAAATCCCCTTAGGTTTATTCACATATTATACATGCTTGTATATAGGGTGTATACTTCATTATCTGCTTCACCTTCACAATCATGTTTTAGATATAAAAATTATTATTATCAAGAAGGTGAACTCTTTGAGCACTTGAGAGATTAAATGTTCAATGTAAAATGTCTAATATGTAATAATAATATATGAAAATAAAAGTCAAAATTTCTAATAAAGGAAAAATGTTTAAGTGTTAACTGTAACCCTACTTTTGGCCCACCCTGTATACTCTATTGAATTGAATTGAATTGAATTCAATTTTATTTCTATAGCGATTTAACAATGGTCATTGTCTCAAAGCAGCTTCACAGAAATGAAAAGAAAATGAAAAGAAGACTCTTTTATTGCCCTTTTTATGCAAGGCATATTGTTAACTGGATAGCAAAGGCACAGAGCATGAGCACTGTGTAATAAACTCATTTCGGTGTATAAAATGTCAAAGCAGTATAATTCTGGAAAAACAGGATACTTTGGATATCTACACAGGACAGAGGGCCGCCCACTTCCATCACTATCTCAAATGTACAGTGATAAGAACGTGACGATCTTCAGACCCTAGCGGATCCAGATCCCCACATCCATCATACAGGATTCATCAATCATACAAAGAGAAAACATCCTCTTACTGAGGGTAACATATCCATTAATACTGAGTATAGTGATATCCAAGGTTAAGTACAGATACAATGCAACTCTGTATGTGTTAAGTATATGGAAATCTTTAAAAATATATATTGAAATATAATACATATGCATACCTGTGTATTCAGCAGAATGACTGTAATATATTTTATGAGAGGAATTTGTTAACAATTACAAGGTAATAAGAAAAATAAGACATCAAAAACCTCAGATCAGTTTTTATTTCAGATCTTGTGGTGAACTTTGCAAGCAGTGGAAGTCTTGACTTTGTTTCAAAGTTGAACATGAATTCCACTATTCCACAAACAGATACGTTTGTTTAAGTCCTATATTATAGTAGGACTATAAAGGTTGTAAAATCTCCATCAGGTATATTAAACTGCTTGGACTGGCAGTAAGCAAAACCTTCGTGGGTTTCACCTGTCTGTCACCTGTTCAGGTGAAATTTTAGGGGCATTAAAATAAAAAACACTCCCTTTGTTACTCAACAACAGTCTGCCAGGTACAACGTGATCTTGCTCTAAACCTAAAAAAAATTAAACAAATGTTTACGATTTTAAAAAGTCCAAACAATTGTATTATGAGATCACTTGCTAAGTGGCAACAGATAATAAAAACAATAGTTTTTCAGACTAATTGTATTTACAAACACTGATCTCCTTCAAACAAATCAAACAAAATTGCTATTTTCAAACTCAAACATAAACATGAAATGAGTTTCGTTATATTGATTATTCAGAATGATTTTGAAAGAATGTTTTATTAGTCAAAAAAATCCGTCTACACCCCTGGAAGGTGATGAAAAATCACTTCATTGTTTTATATGGTTTACAGATTTAAAAAAAAAAAAAAAAAGAGAGGAAATCATTGTGGTAACAAAAAGCTAATAACTAAAATGAATCATTCAAAACAAGGTAACATAACCTTATCAATTCTAATGATCGTAATGAGATTCATTATATCTATATTTTAAACAGAACATTTTAAAACATGAGACGTTTATGATGGCCTGACAACCTGTTCATTCACAATTACTTTTCCACCAGTGTGAGTGACACCCTCGTAGGTTCCACTGGTTTTAAACTCCAGCACACTGCCATTAAGGCAAGTAATCTTGATTTTGCCCCTGAAGTTGAGATCAAATTTAGCCTCGCGAAGTGTGATAGACACATTCACCTTTTTGCCCGGAGGGACGTTAACAGGAAATGAGTAAAGCTGTATCTTTTCTGTACTGTTCTTCGCAGGATATGTATTCTCATCGCCAGGTTTAAATGTGTATGTTCCAGCGATTCCTCCAATCTTTGGAATTGCTCCTTTCACTTCCAGGTTGAATGTGTGTTCCGATTTGCTTTTAACAGACCAGGAGGATGTGTCCACAATTTTCTTTGAGGTTTCAATTCTATATTCTTGAATTTCAGTAGTGTTATTGTAGTAGGTCATAGAGTCGACTTCTCTGGTATACATAATTGGTTTCTCCATATACATTCCTTCATACACAACATCTGTAAGCTCTGCAGACTTGACCTTGCTAAGGAAAATGAAACCTAGGTAAGCGATACCTCTTCGATCTGAAAATCCGTTAATTCCCACGCAGAACCCAGAAGCTACCTCAACTGGAACTTCAGTTTGGGAATTTTTACTTTCCATGCATGCGTAGAACTCTCGGGAGTGATTTGTCTTGAATTTTATGGCACCCAGATGTCTTCCCTGTCCATTTTTCCAAAGTGAAAGGGAGGTAAAATGCTCTCCAGCTTCAAATATAAACACTTTTCTCTTCATGTTGTTTTTAATTACACCATGCCTCTTGGGGTTATTATCATTAGTAAGACAAACCTCAATCCCTTTTACCTTATTTTTACCAAGCCACACTGAGATCTTTTTCAGCATTTTTCCTTCTTGTGGCTCAGATACAATAAATTCAGTTCCATTTGTCTCACCAACTATAATAACTTCTTCCAGGTATGATGTGTCTGGCGTCATCTTGTTCTGAACCTTAAAAAGGCAAGTAAATAATCAAGTTTTAATAATTTAAAATAGAAAATAGGTATTTTGGTTAAGATGTATATAAAATGTAAAAAGCTTACTGCCAATATTCTTTGCTGCTTCAGCTAATACAACATAATTACCTAATTATTAGATGTTATTAGATTACTTTCTGGATGCTAATGAATACTCTTTGTTTAAGGTCAGTCATTCATTATTTATATCCAGTAATGCTTAATGAAAATGTTTTCTTAATGGCATCCTCATTATTTATTTGATTATTTCACCTACGTCCTGTTCTCATCATATAGTACATGCCCGGCCCATGCATGGAAAAAAAATTGCACATGCTTAAGATTTCATTAAATGCCCATCACTCTGGAATAGGGTCGATCTAAACACATCAGACCACTTGACCTTTTTCCATCGCACCAAAGTCCAATCTTTATGCTCTCTAGCAAACTGAAGCGTTTTTCCTGATAAGACTCCGTCCGGCCACACGGCTGTTTAGTCCCAATGCAATCCAGTGAGTTCTTGTTGATTTTTACCATGCAACCTGCTTAAGTGATATCAGTCCATTATTCTTTTTACACAGTACCTCCACAAAGTTGTTGGTTTAGCATTATCCTCCCAGGTTTTTGATAATGTGTTGAACCCTGTAATTTAACCCTTTTGAAATGACTTTTCTACAATTTTGTTTCATGTCAAGCTTAATTATAAATGTCCTGGTTTCTCTTTTGGTATTACATTTTACCCCAGTCCTAGTTATTTTTCTTTCTGTCTTTAATATGTGATGTTAAAAGTGTGTTCACATTCTATTCTGTTTGCTTTGTCTGAGTTCGTTATCTTACACAATGAACTTTAGCATAAATTACACCATCATTAAGCTTGACCCCAAAAATCTGAGACCCTAAGAATTTAATACATCAACATTCAATAATTTCCTTTTTCAAAATTTACAGTATGCTAATTTTAGTCCTGGATTAACTAATCATCAGATTTAATCAACATTTAAAAGTAAATGATTGGTTAATTATCATGATTGGTAAACTGTCCAAACCATACTGTATAGAAAAGAATCAGAATTGAGCATTCTAGATAAATGTATAGAAATTAAACAGTACCATATATAGTAAAAGCAAAGTGGATATAATTTGCCATAACCTACATAGATATTTAACAACTAACATCAAGAATAGCAGCCACACTTACAAGGCAGTAGTCAGAAGCACGAAGCAAGAAATGCCTTCTTTAAAAGATGCTTTTTGATGTGTACAAGTAACTAAGTGGTCTTGGACCCTACTAGAATGGTGTATCTTCTAAGAATAGTGTGTGGGTGGGTGGTAATGAAATTTGAGCCACACTTCCAGGAAATGTTTATTTGTCTACGTGTATGTATGCATGTGCGGTCTTATTTTGTGTGCCTCTGTTCTTGAAACAGAAGAATGCATAACATAACATAATAATGACGATACTGTATATAGTATGTGTGATTTTAATCACAAAACAATGTTTTAATACTACACATGGACTGCATGGAACCATGGTGAGAGCCCTTATCCACAAATAGAGAAAAGAGCACAGTGGTGAACCTTGCCTGACAAAAATTATATATATTTTTTTATTTAAAAAACAAAACAAAAAAACAGGATACTACAGAACCTTCTAATTCAATGTTTCTTGTTAAGTACTTTCGCCCCCACTTTCTAGAATAATACTGTAGGTTTCAAAACTATGAAATGACACATATGGAATCAGGCAATTATGTAACAACAACAGTCAGTTATTATTTTAAGACACGAAGGTCGGTTGTTGGGTGTGGTTACATTTGACATTTCACAGGCTCTTTTGCGACCCACAGGCTCTTTAGTGACACACAGGCTTACATGGAGCTGACCCTGAACAGAGACGAGACTAGACTAGAGACAGGAGAGACTAGAGACTAATGATTGAACGGGTTAGTAGTTAGTCGGGTTAGTATGTAGACCTGCATGATGACCTAACCGGGTTAGTAACTTCAAGGGTTAAGATTTATACAGGTTAGTAACTGATCCTAAATGGAACACAAACACACAAGAGGCTAAACACACACAAGAGGCTAATCCATACTAGAGGTTAAGCCTACTAGAGACCAAAGCCACTAGCGGCCAATCCGACTAGAGGCTAAACCTACTAGCGGCTAAACACTCAAGTAGCTAAACACGAAAGAGGTAAACCTACACAGGAGACACACAGCACAGTTCTTACACATGACAAGAGACAAACCTAACTAGACACCAACAGCTCCACAACACCACAGCACTGTGGACATAACAAATTAGAGCCAATATAAAAAAAAAAAGAAAAACAAAACAAAACGGAATGCACACTTTATTAATGCTCGACCCAGTTTCCCAGAACTAACAGCTTTTTATAACATATCTAATGAGCTACCTCGGTTCAGGTGAGTCTACAGTACAAACAAAAACTGCACAAACTAAATTATCGGACACACAGTGCCCTCTAGGGGTGGTCCCTTACACCACCCAAAACATTGGGACATCATTGTTTTAAAAATTTAGAATGGCTTTTATAAAGTATGGGACTTATGCATTGTAAATCTTATATATTAGTAAGTTGTTTTAGTTAAATTTTCTTGTGCTGTACAGCAGTTTCAGCTTTGACTTCCAAATGCACTTTAGAAAAAAAGTATTTATTATATTTGCTGCTGTATTTGTACTCAAGTCATCCTAAATTCATAAATTGATTATTTGCTTTATTATAAAATGTTTTTAAATGTAAGTGTAGAATAGAGAATAGTTTCTCAAGTGAATTTATTAATTCGGTTAACAGTTGTCATTGTCGCAAAGCAGCTTTATACAAGCAAAAGAATTATTTAAGTTTGTACTTTGGAATGTGAACGTGTATGAATCAAACTGGTCAGATAGTCCCTTATGAGCAAGCCGAGGGCAACGGTGGCAAGGAAAAACTCCCTGAGATGGTAATAGGTAGAAACCTTGACAGGAACCGGACTCAACAGGGAACCCCTCCTCATCTGGGTGAAACAGAAAGCAGAAATTGATTGCATTCATACTGTGTGTTGGGTGGCAGGCAGTTCAGTATAACAGTTGATGTTAATTGATGTTAATATGGAGTCCAGGTAGTTATTGGAGGCTCAGGTAGACTTGTAGGAAATTCCAGTTCTGAACTATTGAGCGCCTGCAGCCAAGTCAAGTGCTCAGAGAAACAGCTGTCAACATCAGTCGAGGCCAGAACCGTCTTCATGGTAGAGTGAAACCGTCCCCAGATACCAGACAGACCCCGACAGGACTAACTATGACAGCATAACTAAAAGTTAGAGCTAGAAGGAAGGCTTTTCCATAACTTTGGGGCTTTGTAAGAAAAAGCTCCGTCCCTTGCTTCATCACTTCACCATTGGTCCCGGTCATCCATCCGTCCATCCGTCCCTTGCTTCATCACTTCACCATCGTCCCGGTAGGTGTCGTTGGCAATGTTGCAGAGTGTAACGGCGGTTAGCCTGTTGAATGGCGTCGTTTGCTTGTCTCCATAGCCGTCGACACCGGCGAACCAACTGTTGGGCCGACGGTACTTCCACCTCCGGTTCTTGATGGTCGAACATCGGAGGTTGGAAGCCGTAGCATACCTCAAATGGGCTTAGGTTGGTGGCAGAAGACATGTGGAGGTTGTGAGACAGCTCAGCCCAAATGAGGTAGCGGGCCCAGGAGCACTGGCGATCAGCAATGAAGCATCTCAGGTAGCGCTCCAGTTGTTGGTTGGTTCGCTCCGTCTGACCGTTCTGTCTGTGGATGGTAACCGAAGGACAGACTGCAGGTGGAATTGATCAGACGGCAGAAGGCCTTCCAGAACCGGGACGTGAACTGGGGCCCCCTGTCCGAGACGATGTCCTTTGGGAACCCATGCAGGCGGACTACGAGCTCTAATATCAGCTCAGCTGTCCTTTTAGCTGACGGGAGACCGGAGAGGGCCACCAGGTGAACAGCTTTGGAGAACCAGTCGACGATGGTGAGGATGGTGTCTCTTCCTTCGGAAACCGGCAGGCCCGTGATGAAGTCAACGGCAATGTGTGTCCAGGGTCGGCGGGGAACCGGGAGTGGTTGAAGTTCCCCTGGCGATGGTCGGTTGCTGTCCTTGGACCTGGCACACACTGGGCACGCCTGGACGAACTCGTCTACGTCCTTCTTCATATTGGGCCACCAGAAAGCACGTTGGACGAAAAGTAGGGTACGCCGCTTTCCGGGGTGTCCAGAAAGTGGGGAGGAGTGTCCCCACTGGAGTACTTCGGTCCTGATGGCATTGGGTACATAGAATCGGCCAGGCGGCACACCTGACGGTTCGGTCTCCGTAGCTTGTGCCTGGCGGACCCTCGTTTCCAGGTTCCAACTGAGCGGTGCGAGGATCTTGGTGGGTGGCAGGACAGGCGCAGGGTCCGCCCGGGGGACGTCTTCCTCGTGCTGTCGGGAGAGGGCGTCGGCTTTGGTGTTCTTGGACCCCGGGCGGTATGACGGGTGGAAATTATAGTTCTTGAAAAACAGTGCCCACCGCGCCTGTCTGGGGTTCAGTTGTTTTAAGGTGCGGATAGTGTCGCCATTCCTCCATGGCCCACTTTATGGCCAGCAGCTTGCGGTCCCCTACTCCGTATCGCTGCTGAGTGGCGTCAAATTTCTTGGAGAAAAAACTGCAGAAGTGCAGTTTTTGGTCTGGACCTCGCTGGGAGAGAACAGCCCCGGCGCCCACATCCGAAGCGTCCACCTCCACAACGAATGGTTTGTCAGCATCCGGGTGAAGGAGGATGGGAGCAGTGGTGAAGCGGCGACAGAGCTCATGGAAGGCAGAGACGGCAGTTGAGGTGAGGTTGAAGGGGTGAGATGATGGGCGGGTCAGAGCGGTTAGTGGAGCTGCAACGGTACTGTAGTCCCGGATAAAGCGGCGATAGAAATTGGCAAACCCGAGAAATCTCTGGAGTTGTTTAAGAGTCTTGGGTAGGGGCCAGTGACTCACAACTTCCAGTTTCTGCGGGTCCATGGCCACACCCTGGGGTGAGATGACAAAACCTAGGAACGTGGTGGAGTGCTCGTGAAAAGCGCACTTCTCCAACTTACAGTACAGCTGGTGGGCGAGCAATCTCTTTAGAACCGCTCTGACGTGCTGGATATGTTCGTTGACGGTTCGGGAGTAGATGAGGATGTCGTCTAGGTAGACGAACACCCAACGGCCTAACATGTCTCTGAGGACCTCATTGATGAATTGTTGAAAAGTGGAACCAAAGGGGATGACCAGACTCTTATAGTGTCCTGTAGGGGTGATGAAGGCCGTCTTCCACTCATCGCCCTCTCTGATGCGCACCAAGTTGTAGGCGCTCCGGAGGTTCAACTTAATGAAGATGGTGGCACCAGAGAGGGCGTCCAGGGCAGAGTTGGTAAGAGGCAGTGGGTGTCGGTTTTTTATGGTGATATTATTGAGCCCCCGATAATCGACACAGGGACGTAGACTACCATCGCGTTTTTTCACGAAGAAGAACCCCGCAGCGGCAGGTGAGGAGGAGGGCCGGATGGTACCATGGCGAAGTCCTTCGCGGTACTTCCGACCCGTTTGTGGCCAAACTGGAGGTGTACTTTTACCGTGAGACGGGAATCATTAGTCAGGGTGGTGGAGAGGGAGATGGGACCCGGTGAGCTACACTCATTTCTCACCGGGGCTGCGCATTTCCCGTCCGCAGAGCACAGATGGCTCAATGGTGTGCAGCGGATCCACAATACGCGCAGAGCCCCTCTCTAAAACGGCGTTCCCGTTCTGCAGCGGTTAAGGAGGCGCGCCCTAATTGCATGGGTTCCCCGGCTCCTGTGTCAACCACAGCGGGAGGTGGAGTACCGACGGTTCTGGTGGGTGCTGCAGTGAATGAGGCATGGACTTCTGAAACTGGAGCGTGGGAGACGAAGGGTGTGGTGCGAGGTAGTGCTGTCATGATGGGTGGCAGGGTACGGGGAGCTGGCTTGGGGCGAGCGAACAGACGTTGGTCGATCCGGAGGACGAGTTGGATTAAGCCCTCCAAGGTCGCTGGGAGCTCTCGTCCGGCGAGCTCGTCTTTTATACGCGAAGCCAGTCCCTCGTAGTAGGCCGTCCGGAGTGCGGAGTCTCCCCAGTCGGTCTGCACGGCGAGAGTGCGAAACTCCGCGGTGTAGAGGCTCACAGACGACCCTCCCTGCCGTAGATGATATAGCTTAGAGTCGGTCTCCACCTCAGCAGCCGGATGCTCAAAGGTGAGTTTCAGCTGACGGGTGAATTCTGTGTAGGAGTAGGCGACGTCTGAATCTGAACGAAGAACCGCCGTGGCCCACTCAGCTGCCTGCCCGGATAGCAACGAGACGAGAAGAGCAATGCGCAGTTGGTCTGTGGAGTATCTGGTGGAATTAAACTCAAACACAAGATCCAATGCAGTTAGAAAAACACTGCACTTCCCATCCGTGCCATGCCATTTGTCCGGTAAAGCTAGAAAAACATCAGAAAGTGGGGAGGGGGTTGGCGGCGCAGCAGCCGCTGCGATGGGCCTGACAACAGCCGGCTTAGCGGCCGCCCCGCGGAGGGTCGCATTCTCCTGTCGCAGCTCCGCCACCTCGCGGCGCAAGACCGCGACTCCTTGGAGCTCCTTGCGGAGAGATGCGACTTCACCGCGGAACTGATCGATCAGCTTAGCATGCCGGTCAACGACATCGCAGAGGTGAGCAAACTCCGCTGGGTTAATGCTGATGGCTCAGTCATTCTGTCACAAACTAACCGGAGATGAATCAGAAGACTAGCAGTTAGCCCTGTAGCGTGGATGGTAAACCCAAACGCGGAAGTAGCGCGAGCAGGCAGGATAACCACGCTGGTTATTATTAGAACTCTCCCGAAGCGAGAGCAAGAGTTTACACAAATAAACCCGCGTTCTAAATACACACACCCAATCAGAAGCGATAACCCAAGAAAGTGAGTACTCACGTTTAGACGAGCAAGGCGTCGGCGATAGCATGGGCAAAACTCAATGACTGAGCAATGTGAGGCGCCATCTTGTTTCCTTTTATGCTTCCTGAAACCCGACTGTATTACTTCCGGGTCCTAGTGCCGGTCGTGTTACGAGTGTGCATGACACTGTGAAGGAGAATACTATGATCAATGGTGTCAAAAGGTGCACTAAGGTTGAGTAACATAAGCATAGTGACGCAACCTTGATCAGAGGCCCATAGGAGGTCGTTTACTACTTTAACAAGTGCTGTCTCTGTGCTGTGATGAGGCCTAAATCCTGATTGATACATTTAATGTATGCTATTTTTATGTAGATATAAGCATAGCTGCTCCGTTAATAGATAGATAGATAGATAGATAGATAGATAGATAGATAGATAGATAGATAGATAGATAGATAGATAGATAGATAAAGGGAAACAAGCTTAAATTATATTTTGTCTAGAAGAGTTTGTTGTGTGACATTAATTAACATATGTGATCTTTCTAAACTATTCTTTATAATAAATTTAATTATATTAAAGGTTTGAAGGCAGTCTCATATTTGCATTGTAAGGTTAAACTTCTTATCTTAACCACAAAGGAACTTTTGTCATAACTGATTTAGTTTAAACCCATTTTGACAAAGGTGCCAATAATTCTGAAGAAAAATAAATATATATAAAAATCTTTATATACATTATATACTTTATATGTTGTTGATCTTTCGGCTGCTCCCAGCAAAGGTTCGCCACAGTGGACACTTGGTCCCCACATAAAAGCTTGGTACAGGTTTTACGCTGGATGCCCTTTCTGATGCAAACCTCCCATTTTACGGTGCTTGGGACCGGCGCTACAGTACATCCAGTGGCTAGGGTTTGGGCACTGGCTGGGAATCAAACCCAGGCCTTTTGCATGGCAGGTGAAACACCTACCACTGAGCCACCAGTGCCTCACATTACTGTATATACTTTATATAAACACTATACGTGCGTGCGTGCGTGTCACATGAATAAGCCATCCCAAAGGGATCTGCTATACTGTAAATTAGAATCCCCAAAACTCCTCTCCTAGCCCGAGATACGCCATCCTGACAACCTTATCTCGTCTATGACACAAAGCTCTGGGAAGCCTATCCCAATCATGGAAAGGAAGTCCGCTGCGCCGGAGGAAATGTCTAGAGAAATTTGCTGGCCAAGCGAAATATTTCACATTGCTGTTTAGTTGGCACATTATGTACCCAGTTCAAAATCTTCAGTTGACTCAACTTGTACTTCAACTATTTAAGTCAGTTCAAGTAGTATTGGTTGTGGGCTCAATTGATTATATTTCTCTTGGTTTGACTTAGCCCAACTTTACATTTAAAAAAGAAAGTTTTAACCCATTTTGCCCCACTGAGGTAGTTCATTAAAGTTTTTATATGTTTATTTATTTATTTTTAATTATAAAAACCGGTTGGCCCAACAATACTCTGACAGTTAAAACACACAAACATTACTTAAAAAAACATTTTTTTATTTTTATTTTTCCAAAACTAGTCAAAGTTAAACCATAAAACAGGAGAATACACATTCTATTTTGCTTAAACGTCAATGAAATACCTGGAGATCACCAGATCATCAGGGCCTTACCGATTCTTTTACACTAGAACATCATAACCATTTTTAAAAACTAGCAAAGATTTGACTTTTGGAGACTATTTTTCCCCATTGTGTCAGACACACACACACACACACACAAAAAGATTCTATGTCAAGGAGAGTATGTTTCACAGCATGTGAATGTGAGAGGGGTCGTGTCTCTCCAAGTCCAATAATAATCGTTCGGATGGCTTCATAGGTGTACGTCCAGTCCCCCCCCCCCCCCACACACACACACAGTATGCTACATAATCTCTATCAAATAATGGGTATATGATTTACAAATTACACCAAACAAATTTGATTTAAAAAATAAGCAATATAAAAAAATACATGTAGTATATGATTTTAAAAATATATAAATTATGTACTGTTGTATCTTTTTTATATTCAACATGTATATGAATAGCGTCAGTCAGGGAAGGGTTTTTATAATTCACGTGATTGCATCTCAATGAAGCTAAATTGCTGGCTCAACTTGATTTTTTTAAACTTATTTATTCAGTCTGTGTCTCCAAAGTTCTCAAGGACACAATGTTACCTGTTGTCTCAACAAATACCACTGTAAGAAGTTGGGCCAACAATACAATATTAATTAATTCAACATTTATCTAGGCGAAGTTACAGTGCACAAGGTACACCTCCGTTTATCTCAATGTATGTCTTCATTTATTTTTATTTTTATTGTATTTTATTTTTAAAATCAATATTTCTTCAATAGCTTCTAGGTCATGTGACCTTGTGACCCCAAACTAGTGCCAAGATAATCTATGTGGGCATTCTCATGAAGCACACCTCTCTGTACTCCTAGAAGCTATTGAAGAAATAGTGACTTAATGAAGTTATAATTAAAATAAAACACATATCTTGGGGTACAAAGAGGTGTACCTTGTGGGGGTGTCCAAGTAACTTATTTTTGTACTAGTTTGGGGGTCACCGAGTCACATGACCTAAATGTAATTAAAATACCTTACTGTCACAGATGACTCCAGCTACTCTTCTCCAGCCATTCCACCAAGGTTCCAAGTGATTTGTCTCTGGGACAGTCCAATCTCAGACTGATTAACAAATCTAGTCATGCTTAAAGACGGGTCTATTGCAATCTGTAAAGAAGAAAAGAAATTGTAGGCTTAGTAATGGTTACATCTTATGGTGCTTTATTTAGTCCTAAAGCTGTGGGTGTGTATTTACTGCGTGTATGACTGTAATACTCTGTTCCTTTTCTTTGTGGTAGGAGACTAATGATTTATAATCTCACTATATAGATTTTCCTGTGGGAATTACTTAAAGCTGATTTCTTTCATCTGTGTGAAAATATCTATTTTAATACTGTCTATTATTAATAGAATGTCGCGTATATTTTGATTTTTTACTGTATATTTCGTTTTTTTGCACTTTCACCCCATCTCAGGTTTCTTGCTACTGAAAAACCAAAACCATTTTCCAAATTCTACCAAAGTGTGAAAAAATGATTAATTGGTTGATTGATTTTTGACTACACTGACTAGAAAATTATGACATTTTTACATTTTTATTAATACATCAAGAATTAAGGATAATTAATCAAATTAACACTATTAATACATCAGGGTATCAATAATTTCTAATAACATCAATAATAAAATAAAATAATCAAATTCATCATATATTTAAAATTAATATTAATACAGTGGCCTAAGTAAAATAAAAAATATATTAATAGATATTGATTTATATATATATTTTGGACAATAATACAACATGCTTTAAAAAACAATATTCAATATTCTTATAAACAGATTAAGTTAAAAAAAAAAGTATTATTTTATTATTTATTGATTGCCGTTAAGTGCATATACAATAAATCAATGTAGCATTAAACAATAGTTATAAAAATGTTTACTGTGTCCAAATGAAATCTAATAAAAGTTTTTAGAATCTATACATAATTGTTGTAAAGTAAATAAGAGTGCAGACAACATTTCAGCAAAGATAAGGTCCATTGCTGGAATCCCACAAACATAGGAGTATAACAAAATATTAGAGAAGTGTAAAATTTGTTATCATCCTTTTTGTTCCTTATTAGAACCGTAGCAGAACAACATCATCTGTATGAGTACGAGATCTTTGCTAAATGATTACATCACTACATTGTGATTTGTTACATCGTGATTTGTTTAAATAAACCAGTGCGGTTTATTGAATGTTAAACTGTTAAATCTCACATGCACACAGTCGGAGTGTTTGCTCTTAGTTGCTGTATTTGATCATATTATGTGAATGAATAAAATGTATAGACGTGTATTTGAAATATTTAGGTATCAGAATCATAGAAAAGATCAGACATCAAGCGGCTAGTATCATGAAGCTGACTGGAGCTGATATTCATCTTTTGTTTCATATTGCACCATTGGATTATATTATCTAAAGTAATATATATATATATATGTATCAACAAAGCTGCTTTTTTTTCTCTTCCATTTTTGTAATGAAATATCAACTACTTTTTTTCCCAGAAAGTTTCGTGCGTGACTTCAGTCAAAGCTCAGCTTCTTAACCATGCAAGACTCTTATCAGCTCAGCTATCTTTGTGGTTTTGGACAAACCTGAGCACATGAAATGCTTTGTGAAGGTTTTAGGGTGTTCGTTCCTGTTTCTGAGAGTATATATACTGAGCGTACATAGTGAGCCAAAACAGAACACAGTGCAGAACTTCTAAAACCTGAAGACCAGACTGAAGCGGGACGTGAACATGGCCTTCCCCAGGACCCTGCTGGTTTTATTCCTTCCACTTCTCAGCATTGGTAAGCTTTTCGTCTCGTTACCTGTTTCTCTACGAAACCAAAAAAAAATACAAATAATAATCAATTTATGTTGCAAGAACTTAACAATTTAGCATTTTAGAATAATAATAAAACTTTTTCAGATTTCTTTCTTTTCATGTGAAATCTAAGTTGGCCAAAGTTTCATCTCAATGACAGTTAAGATCACTGAAAGATTTAAATAAAATGAAAAAGTTACAGACACTACATCAAAAGGCATGAAATTGTATTTAGCAAATGTGTTTCTTTTCATCTGATAAAAATATAAATGTGTATGAATATTTACAAAAACTGAAGCATGGATCGGGAGATAAGAAGCATTAAATATTATGAAAAACGCTGTTATACGATCCTATCCGAAAATTCACTTTTCCTCCTACACTAGGTGAGACACCTTTTAGTACCAATACCATGTTTTTCATGAAACATTAGCACTTTGCATTATTCTTTATTTATTAAAGCTAAAGTACTTGATCAGTGGGTTATCAGTGTTGTTTTACTGCATTACAGACAATTAAAAAAAAGATTATTCACCAAAATGTATACTCATTACTTTATCATATGATTTAACCACAACATTGTGTGTTTTTTTATTTACACATTAGTACTTTTTTATTTTTACCTACCTACATTTTTTTTACCTTCCTAAAGATGTGTATATAAAATTATTTTCTTACTTCACACAAAAAAAACCCAACACAAAATAGTGTAAGAGAGTACGTACTTTTATTCCCTCTCATCTTTCGAACAGAACATTGAGATCCGTAACTTTATCCTGGTAAGATAAATTCCTGATGTGACATCGGTCCATCCTAGGGGACGATTCACACACTCATTCATACTTACAGGCTAGTCACAGGCTAAGCCACCTCACCCACCAGAGTGTTTTTAGAGAACGTATCAGAAACCAACATGAACACTCAGACATGCAGAACTTTACAGATTATCTCAAGCTCAGGATCAGACCATGAACCCTGGCGCTGTGATGTGGTAACACTATCCACTGGTCCCGTGTTGTAGCTCATAATACAGAGTTATGTGAGATAAATCAGCTTTTTTTCTTCTTCTTCTTCTTTTCCAGCCACAGCGAGGATGCTCAGTCCAGAACAAGCGGTTCTGACGGAGAGTAATGATGTTAAGGTGATGCAGGTTTACCCAAGAACTCACATGCTTACACATTACAGACATTCATTCTATGGGTTTAATGAAGGAAAATTGTCAAGGGCAGAAATTGTCTATGCTCTAGTACTTTATTGGGGGGAAAGAACTCTTGTAGCTGTTCCAGATGATGCTCTTTAAAGCTGAGTGTGATAATGTAAGCATGATGTTAAACTAGTATACTGTAGTACAGTATACTGCTGTGTTCAATTAGAGGTCCTGACGACCAACCAGAAAACAACAGAAAGGATTAAAAATACTATTCAGGATCTTAGGATGGTTTACTCAGGTTTGAGTCTTAACAAGTGACCTCAACTCAACTCAACTCAACATGGACACGCACAGCATAATCAGTAACCAGAGTGGCTCCTCTTATGATGAAATGATTTATCCTGTATATACAAGCATTTGAGTAAATAAATCAGATACAGACGTGTAGATTTAACAAGCGAATAGCACAGATTACGTTACTCCTACAGTTAGAGAGACCACTCAGAGGTCTGTGGTGCCAAATTCCCATAAATGCATGCACACACACACAGTTGCTCAATTGCACTGAGGTATAAAATGAGGTCCTACTTCCAATTCCAAAGTAAATCAATAGTAGCAAACTGATCAGCCATAACCTTAAAAAACATAAAAAATTTCACGTTAGCGGCTTCATCCTTGAGTGCCTTATCCACGGATCAGATTTGTGTGTCCACCACATGCCATGGACGCTCGATCGGATTGAGATCTAGAGAGTTTGTATGCTGGATCAACAACTTTGAAGTCAACCTCGCTTGCCTGCTAAGCATCATATGCAGCAGGCTGTGGTGTACTGGGTGTTCTGATACCTTTCCATCATAGCCAGCATTAACATTTTTTTTAAATCAATTGGTTCTACTTTGGCTTTTCTGTGGAATCAGACCAGACAGGCTGGTTTTTGGTCTCCATATGCATAAAACAAGAGCCTCCATGATCCTGTCACCAGTTTACTGGAATATAATTGATAATCAGTGTCATTCAGTGCACTTGGTGGTGCTGTTGGTGTTATAACGGATCTGTCTATAAACATTCCATACTTACATTACATCATCAGTGTCAGTTCCTTCATTACAGCCCGGACTGAGAATAAGCCTGACCTGGTCACAGTAACAATCTGCACTTGCTTTTGTTCAGCTTAAGGTTTCGTTGAGGCTGTTACAGCTTTCAGATCCTCCACATCCTCACACCTGCACCTAAAATACACCAACATAAACACTTTTATCAGGACGTCCACTAACCTCACTTCTGTTTTAGCCTTACAGGCGCTACAGCTTTTCTTAGATTAGGGAAAAATAAGAAATAATTGAAAACAGTGTTACAACAATGAGTTGTACAATTATTTTAAATGAAAATGGAGTTGCACCCAAGCGATCAGCATAGTTCTAGTGAATAATTATTTTTATTTATTGAGTAAAAAATTTACAAAAATCATGAGCTTAGTAAAACTAATCATTTGATTGATCTCTGCGATTAATATGATGATCCACTTTAGGATGATGAAGTTTGCCAAGACTGTATCCACATCATGGAGACCCTGAAACACTTGCTGTTGGAGGAAGACTTCCAGGTAGGAACAGATCATCAATGTCGCTATTAAAGTGATGTTTTATAGTTTAGAATATCTTTTTTAATTCAGTGCAAGAAATGTAACACATTTAAATCTTTAGGATTTTTTATTTTAGGTTGAAGAATTTATTTTAGCCAACTAAACTCTCAATTAGTCCTAAGACAGTGAGTGTTTCCAAATGAGTCTGTTAAACGCACTTTGACCATTGTTCTCCTTTGTTTAAATGTGGATATTGATTTATACACATGTATGTTACTTTCTATTTTTTTTTTATTATTACTTTGATAGATATTTTATTAAAGATATTTTCTACTGATCTTGACACACATCCTGGTTAAAACCAGAAGCATTAAAATTTTTAATATATATCATTTACTATATTACAAAAATAATAGCAGTGATTACCTGTACAGTGTCAAAGATTCACTGACAAAGATTCAAATGATTTGACTCTCTTAAGTGAACATCATATACGTCATCTCAAAAACAAGACATAATATAATATTATATGCACAATAATGTAAAAAGAAAATAAGGCAAACGATAATGCATTTACATATATAAAATATATACAGTATACAGTACATATAAACAAGCTTTTATACTTCCACATAATGATTTTGATCAGACACGAGTAAGAATTTCCAGTTTCTGGGACAAACTTCTGCTCATATTCATTGTCTGTGCAAATATAGAATTATTGACTTATTAATACTTGTATGCATGAAAAGATGACAGCTCAGTTTATTTGTTTTTTTGTTACTAAACCTTATTTCAGCATTTGTTAAATGTAATCATGAGAAGAGAATGTAACCTCTTACTAACATCTATAAACACTATTTCACTTTCATTCCGCAGATTCAGGTTCAGGTGAGAATGATATTTTATTTATAAAACAAAAAAAGAGACCAAACTGATCTGAGTAGGCATGTGCCGATATACAGTACAGTATAATACATCATGATATTTATCAGCCATGATATTGTGATGAATATCCATTATCCAATGTATAAATGAAAGAAAGGAGACCTACTGTACCTGTATGTTGGTACAGTAGAGACGTCTTCTCAAATTCCTTGTTTTGAGGAATGAATAGGAAAGCAGAATTGTACAGATTCATCATAACATATTTTTTCACAATTCTCATTATCAAACCAGACTCCTTAACATGTTGCGCAATGCAGTCGAGGACAGAAACATATCTACTGTATATCTATGACCAAAGTGAAGTGATGAATGATTGATATTGGCACATGCCTATGTTTGTGGTATAAAGACTGTGTACATGATTGTGGCTCCTTTCTCCTTCACGTTTGCTTGCATGACTGTAGCGAGGTTAAGAAGAGTTCATGAACAAGAAAATAAAGGAAAAGACTAATAATTAAAAGATAGAGGAAATTCAGCTGAGAAGCTTTGACCTGGCATTCCTCGTCTCTTTCTCTCTTTGATACACAACAACGCAATACATTGAAATGAATACAATAAGCACTAAGAGAAATGTGTGTTCTCAATAGACCTTTTTGTCAATATTTAATTCATCACTCTGAAACATGTGTTTTGATGTGTGTTTTTGATCAGACGATGCTGAAGAGCGCTATGCAGGAGGTGTGTGACTCGCTGCCCGAGCAGATTAAGGAACCATGCCGCAGCGAAGTCGACAAAAACCTTCGTCTCGTCCTCAACTTCCTTACCGCACTCATGGTGAGCCAGTCACTAAGAATCAGCGAATTCAGCCAGTGCCAGTTTCCGACATCCTTAAAACCATCAATATACTGATCCTGTCACCATAACTTTATTTCAACCTGGGACTGAAGAAATATATGTAGTAGAGCCTGGCAGAACAATCGATCCTCTCTTGAAAGATTCAGCACTGATCCATTAAACATCAGAGGTGGAAAGAGTAATAAAATTTTGTACTCAATTAAAAGTACTGTTACTTCAGTGACGTTTTACTGAAGTAGAAGTAAAGTTACCATTAAAAAAAATCTACTCAAGTAAAAGTAATAGGTACCTCATAACAAAAATTACTAAAAGTTACTTATTTTAACAGCTGGGTTGAGGTTGGGGATTCTAGTGTAGTTAAAAAAAGACAAGCGCATATGAATCTCAAACAAAGTTGCATAATAAAGCTGTTGTCTTTCTTATGCTCGAAAATCACAGTGGTCACTTAAATATGGCGTTACGTCCCAGTCTAGTGTCGGTCGTACAGCAAACGAATGGTTCAGGATTCTATTTTAAACTGTATGGAAATGATGGCACAAAGAACTAGATCCAGTCATTAACTGATGAAATAATGAGGTTTGTATTGCTTTACAAAAATATCCATAAAAAATTATACACGCACAATAATAAACAAAAGGGTATCTGTATTTTAGTAGTTAGATTTCTTGCAAAAAACTAACAAAAAAAATACTAAACAAAAATACATGTACCTTCCCTGACCCTAAACCAAAAACAGTGAATAAATTCCCTCTTCCCAAAATAAATGGCAGCCACGCCCCTACTACTGGTGAGAGCACAGACATACAGTGAAATTATCTACAAATATATACAAAAGACCAACCAAACCAAAGGGACAAAGCAATAATCAAAGTCAATGGGAGGCAAAAAAATCAAAACGCCAAAATCACAATCTCTTTCCTCTTTCCGATGTCGCTCTCCGGTTTATATATGGTGGCGCTGATTGATGACGTCACTCGCAGGGCGGAAGCGACCGTGTGGAAGGTCAGGTAGATGCCGATGTGGGGACAGTCAGAAAACCTGCACTGGAGTCTGGAGCGGCGCGCGACCAGGACACGAGACACACACGCGAGCGCAACGAAGCATTTATACAAAGCACAATAGCAATATTTTTTTTATTATTTTTCATTTTCAGTCATTTTTTTTACTCAGTAGCGAATATGATTTAAAATGTAGCGAAGTACATTATACTTCAAACAAAACATACTTAAGTAAAAATAAAATTACAGATTTTATAAACTACTTAAAAAAAATAGAAGTACACACACACAAAAAAAAAAAAACTACTCAATTACAGTAAAGCGAGTAAATGTCATTCGTTACTTTCCACCTCTGAACTTCATAAGCCCTATTTGGTCTGGATTAGTTTCCCATGTGGATGTGTTTGGGCAGATACGGGCTGTCTGAAGGACAGAAGCCAAATATTAACATTTAAAAAGAGACCATTTCTGTCAGTCACCCACTGGGGCACTTTTTTGTTTGTTTGTTTGTTTGTTTGTTTTGTTTTTTTAATCACATGTAGGTCAACCCTATAGGCCACTACATTATATATTCTTCACTGGAACAGCACCCAAGTGGGCACTTTATCGCAATCTATTTATTATCGGATTGCTGGTCTGCTGTAGCGACCCCTCGATGGGAGCAACTAAAACACTAACAAATTACTGAGGAAAATGTGAACATTTGAATTCTGAGTACCAAATATTTTGCATGAAATAATTTTTAAAAAGTTTACATGCAATTGGTTTCAATCATATGGAAATATTTGCTAATTTAAATGAAATCAAATTGTAATGTTCCTAAATATTCCAGTCACTAACACAAATAAAAAATATAATGACAAAGGCGGTGTTTCCATTTTCTCTGTGTTTCCGTAGAACCCTGGACAGGTGTGCGCTTACTTTAACCTGTGTGATGGAGAGGTCAAGCAGCAGATGGAGGACATTTTGATGAATTACATCCAGAATACCATCACAGCCTCTCCTGTCATGGTAAACACACCAGACACATGGACTGAACTAACAGAATATGTTCTCATTCCACAAGTCTAGACTATTTATGCACCTGGGAAGTTAACTGTGCAAACAAGATGAATTACATTGTGTAACTGTACTGCTACAAAGTTAGTTGCATAATAGATCTAAAAAAAAAATTTAAAAAAAGCAGCTCAGTGTGTGCTTGTAAAACTAGACCGGTGTAACAGGTTTATTATGGATGCTCTGTTAATATTTGATATCTGGCGACATCTAGTGGTGAAACTACGGAATGTCATTATAAACTAGTTGAAGATGTTTGATACCTATAACGCCCTCTGCATTGACAATGTTATTTCATGTTTCCTCTAAACAGGTGGAACTTTGTGCATTTATGTGTATGTTCTCATTCTTAATTGACATACTTGCTTTGTTGGTGTGTTAATGATCATGTTCCTTTTGTTGTGCACGCACGCACACACACACACACACACACACACACACCATAGATGGAAGCTTCGTTTCCATGCAATGCATGCACATACGCTTTGAATGTGCTGGACTGTCTCCTACCCACAGCACAGACAGAGGTGAGATCAATACACACACAGAGAGAAACATATCACATTATGTGAACAATTTGTGAGCACCTTAATAATTATGTGAAAACTAATTAGTTATGTGTACAAATCTCTTATAGAAGTAAATTATCATCTGTAACAAAATCACATTTGAAAATCAGGGATTAATATAAATGATTCATGGGGGATTAGATATGAATGAATTGAGGCAACATTAAATAAAGTAATTATGTGGAAATGTCTTGCACATTAATTGGAAGAAATCAAACAAAAGTCAAACAATCTCTAGGACTATTTAGACTTTCACTTTCAGATTGTTTGTTGTGTGAGTAAAGTGTGTGTTGTGTTCGTGCCAGAGTGCCGTGATTGGTGTGTTGGATCAAGTGTGCTCCCTCCTCCCCATCCTCATAAGCAGTCAGTGCTCACGCATGGTCCAGAGATCAGTGAAGAATCTGTTCGAGGTTCTCCTGAACGCAGCATCACCCAACTCCATCTGCTCTGTGCTGCGGCTCTGTCAGAGCTCGCCTCCATCCAGTAACACGCCTTCTCCTTCTCCTTCTTCCATCTGTATCTCTCTTTATTCCTCTTCAGTCTCATCTGTCTGTTTCTATTTTACACCATGTCTCATGTTTGTTGACCTGCATCTCTCTCTCTCTCTCTCTCCTTCCTCTCAGTGGTATCTCCTCTCTCAGACTGTGACTCATGTCTGACTCTGGTCGTCCTGACTCGTCTCCGTTTGGGTGCGAACGCCACTCAGCCTCAAGTCACCTCCTTCCTGCGCTCCGTGTGCCAGTCACACCCCGGCATCCTGCCCAAGGTTAAAGACCTCTGACCTCTACACTCAGACTTCAATCGCACAGTCTTGAATTCAAACGTTTGTGCCTAGTGTTCACTTTTTAAATAACCAAATCTGATTTTCAAATCTGAATGTTTTTAGTTGATATTTTAATCATTTTGATTGCTATACCAGCAGTGTATACGTCTAGTAGGATTGTGAGGCAAAGTAAAGGTTAGATCCATGGTGTAACCATCTGAACCCTTAAACTTGGGATAAATCCCAAATGTATTCTAAACATTATATTGTGAATATTTATTACACAGCATACACACAATATGGACAAAATGACATTGTATTCAAATACATACACTTCAATATGGGGTTGATCCAGTTTCTGCAGCTATCACACTTTCCATTCTTCTTGGAAGGCCGTCTACAAGAGCGTTTCTCAGGGAATTAGTGTCCTTTCATTCTGTAGAGCATTTTTTTAGGTCAGGCACGGATGTTGGACGAGAAGGTTCTCAGTTCCAGTTCATCCCAGAGGTGCTCGATGGGGTTGAGGTCAGGGTTCTGTGTTCAGGCCAGTCAAGTTCTTCCACAGCAAACTCATCAAACCATGTCCTTATAGACTTTGCTTTGTGTAACTCTGCATTAGCGTCAGTTTAAAAAGATGTGTTTGGCTTCACAAGTCTCATACGAAGCTTGTCTTTGGCTTCACTCTAACGTACATATAGTCAAGGCTGCGAATTAGTCTGATTCTGATTAAGTGACCAAATTGGGACAAGAAAAATGTGGATAAACTGACTAAACCAACTGGTTGAACTGGGACGCACCTCGTCATGTACAGTAGGAACTCTCCTTTATACATAGAGTAACAAGCAATTTTTGGGAAGACTTGGAGTTAAATGAACACCTCTGATCACTTTTGTCAAATTTTCCTCTTGTGAGTTTGTTTCTTTTCTTGTCTGCAGTGTGAGAGTTTTACTCAGCGCTATGGTGAGCAGCTCCAGTGGATTCTGGGAAACGAGGCAGTGGCTCTGGATGTGTGTGAGGTACTGTACAGACATACTGTATACAAAGACTTCGGTAATACCATTATCAGCCACCAGAGGGCAAAAGTACACTAGTACTAGTACTAGTACTACTGCACCATCCATCCATCCATCTACAAACCTTTGTAGTCCAACTGGAGGCCAGTGGTGATTACTATTGTATTTATTTCCATATTCACACCCTCATTCACACACTATGGGCAATTTAGGAACACCAATTAGCCTAATCTGCATGTCTTTGGACTGTGGGAGGAAACCCACCAAGCAAAGGGAGAACATGCAAACTCTATACACACAGACCCCGAGGTGGGAATCAAACCCAGACCCTTGAGGTGCAAGGCGACACTGCTAACCACTAAGCCACCCTGCAGCCACTACTATCATTATTTATTTCATTCATTAATTAAGTGTTCACACTGAGTCAGAGCAGTAAGAGTGTCTGATCCATTCCTGTACCCGATGTGTTTAGAGAGCCGATCTGTGTACGGGGAGTCAGAGGACGGAGCAGGGAGACGCCGGTGACCCCTGCACACTGGGGCCCAACTACAGCTGCCGAGATCTACAAACCGCTCACACATGTGGGGTGAGTTGTTTAGGAGTGTGAGTTTGTGTGACACAGAGAGGGAAAGTGACCGAGTGGGATTTAAGTAAGAGAGTGAAACAAGTAAATTACAGGAAGAGTTTTTAAATCCCACAGTGTGAAAAGAGTTGAATAAGGAGATTTATATGACTTTAGAATTCTAAGCTCATTTAATTATCAATTATTATCATCATTTATTATTAATTACTGTATTAATTTCATTATTGAATCCAAATTTAACTTTAAGGTCCAGTTTTTCTTGTTTAATAATGTACATAGCCTTATGCTCATCATGTAATTCCAGCAACATTGCAGAAAACTATCATTCCCAATAGGTTTAAAAAAAATTTTTGGTAATTTTCTGTCACAAAATTAGCTTTACACCCAGACGTTCCTGCGTCTATTGAGGTTAAGGAAAGTACCTGCTTTAAAATCTACTTTAAGTACAAAAGTCCAAGTACTCCACAAAGAAACAGATTTTTCTGCATATCTATCAGACTGAATTACTTCTAAACAATATTTTAAGTATTTTAAACCCAGTTGAAGTCGATGCTGTTGATCATACGAATCTGTGAGTCTAGTAGAGATCGATAGCAACAAGATTTAACATTAATTAACTAACAGCGAGTAGCATTGTTAGCCTCCTTCATTACTTTGCTAGCGTAAACTAGCTAGTTGCTACATCATACTGTATTATTAAAGAGCGGACTGGGTTACTGATACTTTCCAATCAGTAACTCAGAGCCTTAACACACTGAGGCGGCACCGCCCCACACATGGAGCTTTTGTGGAAGTGGAATTCGAACCCACACCTCAGAGAGAGGCTGCGACCTGAACGCAGCACCTTAGACCGCTCAGACAGAGGAATGCAGTTTTTTCACATAATTATACAATTGACTTGTGGTGTGAAATTTGCTCGGCTCGGAATTTTAACTACATCCGTAAAAAAAAACCCTGGAGGTCGATAATTACAGGTCTTGTTTCAGACAGATCTTTGCAGGTTTCCGCACATACCTTTGTTTCATGTTCGTGAGCAACCTTGAGGTGACTCGCTTCGTTTTACAGAGTCACTGACATTTGCATTGAGAAGGTTAATGCTGTTACGCTGAGTTCCTTTTTTAGCTCTAAACTACACCTCGAACATAATAATCAGTGTAAATAAATAGCAGCCTAACGCTGGGTAACGGCATTTCTACCATCCACGGTCGTGACTCTTTACCCGGTTCCTCATACAGTACTGAAGTATATGAATGAGTCTGACTGATGACAGAATGTATTAAAATAACAGGGTTATTTTTCAGTAACAGTGTTTGTATGATCATTTTCTTCCAGGTCGTCTCTTTCTGCCAGACCAACGTGTGGAAGTAGATGTGAGTTCAGATTCAGTTCTTCAGTGTTATATAGACTTTGGTACAATAAAGAGAAGTCTGAAATAGATGCAGTGCTGCAAGCAGTATGCTGTACCAGTGTGATCACGGTTCATATAGCTACTGTAGCATAGGAAAATTATAATAATCGACAAGGTACCCTGTACCCAGTTAATAATTCTTTTGAAAACAGAAAAAAGATTCATAAAGGGTTAACGCCTCTTATAACACAGAAACACAGTTTCCAATGCTAATGACTGATTATGTTTTTAAAACATATTAAAATTGATTTTTGAATATTTTTTGACAAACAAAAACATCAAAGAACAAACAAACAAACCCAAAATGCTGAAAAGCATATTGAAAAATCAAAA
Source organism: Clarias magur (assembly GCA_013621035.1). Lineage (NCBI taxonomy): Eukaryota > Metazoa > Chordata > Actinopteri > Siluriformes > Clariidae > Clarias > Clarias magur. Next base: position 980,286 of record QNUK01000150.1, read on the forward strand.
GCTATTAAACAAATATACATACTGTACTACGTATACATCTCTTACTGCAAATAATAATAGTAATAATAATAATAATAATAATAATAATAATAATAATAATTGTCCTGAAACAAGTAATCAAAATTTGAGTCTCCTGTCTCCAGGTTTCCAAAGTCTCTAGAATTTGTCCGATTTATGTTTTAAATCATACGATACATTTAATGCTTCATGAAAACACTTCCTTCCTTCAGTTCCTGTAACCATGTCATATAATTTATTTCTTTATTTTTCCCTCCATTGAACTGAATGAAATGACCAAATCTGATTAAGTTTTAGCTGCCCTTATATAAATTTTGGTTGCTATAGTAACGATGCAAACATGTAGTAGGTGGTGAAAAAGCACCAACCTGGAGACTCTTCCAAAAATGGTAAATAAACATCTCCTTCCAAAGAAAGATCACCATATTAACTTATGAAAATCAGTTTTCAGTGGAGCGTCCAGAGTGAAGTTCACATGGTCCAAACACATCAAAATGAGCGTGTGGTTTTAAATACGACCAGAACAGCTTTCATAGCTAATTATAGAAAAGTAATCCAAACTTCTGATCGATCAAAATAAAGGAATCTGGCATTATTATTATTATCTATAGTGGCACTGTGGTATATCTTTATTTACTCATACAGCACGTAGATGCGCTTCCTTCTGATTATTAAAATAATATCTCACACAGACACCTTTCTAATCCGTATATTGTGTAATGAATACATTTTGACCTTTTATCTTTTTTAACAGCTCTGTACGCCGTTGGAGTCCAGCTTCTCAGCATGACATCAGCAACACTGAGTCTGAACGGGCGATCCAAAATGATTTAACAGAAATGTTTGTGTTTGCGTTTCTAATCTGGGCTACAAGGTGAACCTGAGCTCTGACCTGCTATTGTTTAAACTAGTATGTTAAAGCAATAAAATATCATAAAAATCTACCACTGAGCATGTTTATTCTGACCCCTTACGATATTATAAACTTAATCGCATGGTGTGTTTTTGCTTTCAATTAAGTTTTACAACCTTTCACAAGCTTTCCTAAAAGTCAGGTCAAAGTTCCTACACATGACACAGTGACGTGTTCATGAACAAGCTGAGTCACCGCTGTTATAGTGTGTTCACTTCCTTATCTAGATCTAGGTTAAATCTATTAAATCTAGTAATATCATGGGCAGCAAACCAGTTAGTGGTAGTTTTGGCACTGTGAACAGATGTTAACTGCTACTAGATAAAGAAATCGTCAAGTTTCACAGCTTCATTCCATCAAAAGCACCAAACTATCCCTCGACGTTACGTGCATCCCAGTTGCATAAACCTGTCCATGCTAGATTTCACAATTCACAGTGCATTAAAGAACCAAAAACTCGGGGATATATGCAAAGCTTCTTTGCAACAATGACCACTGTTAAAATTATTATATTTATACTGTATACCTCCTTATTTATAATGTATATACATACAGTATATAGACCTCAGCAGTCAAACTGTGTCGAGATTGAAAGAGATTGAAATTCTTTCTTCTGAGGTGACTTTAAAAGTTACATTTAACTATAAAAATTTCCAGCTCTCCTAAATATGACTATGATAAGGTCAATTTCAGCTTTATTCATGAGTCCCACTTTCATTCTTCACTCTCTACTATTATATACAGTACAGTGGCGAGTGATTTTAGACCCTTTCGAGTTTTTCACATTTTCTTATGCTTCACAATCATCTTAAAATGGATTTAAATGGATTTCATAATTCGATACATAATAACTACATACACACTCTGGAGAAGGTTTTTATTCAGGATAGCTCTCTATTTCTCTGCATGCTTTTTCCCCCTCCATACTAAGATATGTCTTAGAGTCTGGTGCAAATCTGTGAGAAATATCTGCCTGGCTACTCCAGCGTGGGCCTGGTGAGAGAGAGAGAGATTTCTTTTTCTGGATTTCTGGATTTCCAATAGTTCAATCTTTTTGCCATCAGACAAAATGATTTTTTCTTACTCCAGAAGGTTGTCACGTGCCTTTAAAAGAGGAATGCGCCTGTCTGGACGCTCTACTAAAGAGGACTGATTGGTGAATGCTGCGATGATGGATGTCCTTCTGGAAGGCTCTGCCGTCTCCAAAAGGGAACTTGGGATCTCATTTATAGTGCCCCACGGGTTCTTGGTTAACTCTCTGAACAAATTTCTCAGTTTGGCAGAGGTACCAGTTCTGGGAAGACTGATGGTTGTGTCAAACGTCTTCCATTTGAGAATGATGGAGGCTACAGTGGGCACTTGGGCACTTTCATAATCTTTCCTCAGATCTGTGTCTTGACACAATCTTGTCTCACAGGTCTATGGATAGTTCTCTTGACCACATGGCTATGTTTTCACTCTGACATACACTGGCTACTGCGAGACCTTTTATAGACAGGTGCGTGTCGTCCCTAATTATGTCTAATGAATTGAGTTAGGCAAAGGAGGAGATGTAGGAGCATCTCCTGGACCACTGATAGGAGCTGGATGCACCACAGCTTAATTAAAAATGTCATAAGAAAGGGTGTAAATACTTAGGTACATGGGATATTTCAGTCTTTTTTGATGCTTTTACTTTGGCATTGCGTGTGTAGAATGATGAGAAGAAATGGTTTGAATCCATTTCGTTCCAAGATGAGTGTGAAACTAAATCTTATAAGGCAAAATGCTGCTTCCCAAATCAAGGTGACTTTGATATACCCTGTGCACATTTAAGCAGATGTACAGGGGGTCCCAAAACATTTGACATCATTTGAAATATTAATAGGCAACACGCTGGTGTAGTGGTAAGCACTGTCGACTTGTACCTCCAGAGTCTGGGTTCGATTCCCGTCTGTGTGTGTGTGTATGGAATTTTCTGAAATACTGAAAGTAAAAATCGATCCTTTCTGTATCTTTTGTAAACCAGGTGCACGGCCAAGAGTCCTTGTCACCTGACTGTTTATTTAAAAAATAAACAACTAAATGTTCACTAGGAAACGTCTACATGTCTGCCATGTGGAGCAGCACAACTACAGAACTTTTAAAATAGAAGCCGGGTTGCTCTCTCCTCTGGTTACGCTGTTTCTCATCCTATAGCTCAGGGAAACATGACACCACATGACCGAAGGACAGGGTTATTTGGGAATCTTGGGTGTAAGCAAGACATAGCATAGAAGTTATTATTATTACAAATACTTAGCGCCAAGCTGACATAAACGCGAGTCTTGGTCAAAGGATACCACACAGGTGCACAGTACTGTAAGTGATATTAGTGTGCAAGAGAAGTTTGCGTAATTTTGACTTGGTCTGATGGTGATGGTGGCACCATAAAAATAAAATAAAAAAGACGTGTGAAAGATGTTAGAAGTGTGGCCATGTGATGGTTCAAGTTGGAATTTCCTTCCATGGTTCGTGTCTCCACATTTACTCTGCAGAATCAAAACAGTGGATCAGGTTCTAGACTATTTACTGGAAATGTACAGTAGCTGAAAGTAAAAGCAAGCCCCGAGCTGTTCAGGTTCTGACATGAAATATGTGAATTTCTTGGCAAACAGTCAATGACCGTAATCAAGCATAAACAATCATAAACAATCCAAACCAGCAGCATTATTTCTATGGTTCCTATTCATGGGTTAGACCTCTGATTTTGACACAAACCAATTGAATGTATTACTTTAATCAGCAACTTTATTAAAATGCAGTGTATTTGCTTAAGCTTAACCATTTTGAGGAGCCCATAAGAAAAATTATCTAACACGTCTGCACATTTAGACAGATAGAGAACACAATGAAAGTTTCTCTTTATGTCTGCTGAACTTCATTTGGTCTGCAATAATATTACTAGAGATATTAAATCATAAATATGGCCTCCCAGATTAATCTCCCTATTATTATTATTATTATTATTATTATTATTATTAACTATTATTATTATTAACTATTTTCAACTTACCTGTGACAGGGTGAGGTAAAGAAAAAATCTATACAATAAAGACAAAAACGTTCTTTACTGTATGTTATTACACCACAAAAATGTGCCATAAAAACAGTTTTTTAAACTACGCTCTTTAAATGCAATGTTCAAAGCAAAGGCTAGACAAAGATCAAAAGCATTCAAGTTATTTACAGAATGCTGTCTAAACCTGTGTGATCTGTCTACAAAGAACTAAACGACATACAGTATGATGCAAAGAAATCTCCGATATGCTTTAAAAAAATGAAAACCGCGCAGGCTTCAGGTCCACAGGTCAGTTAGACTTTGCCTAGAGTCAAATTCCAAAAAGATTATGAGATGTATGTTTTTTCTTTCTTTCTTTTTCTTCTGATGTCTACAGCTCCAAGCAATTATCAGAAGATGAGACTAACTGACACGGGCCATCAAGCCATTTATTTTGGGGGTCTGCGCTTATCATCTCCTAAAAAAAAAAAAAACAGTTAAGTATTTAATTGTGTGTAGACTGATTCCTTTTAAAGCATACTACTAAGTGTAAATTATTCAGTGAGATATAAAACTCATGCAACAAAGTCAGTCCTTTAATGTGGACATGTGCTGCTGCAGGACATCATTCACATTTATTTATTCATCCTTAGTCATGACCCGGTCCAGGTTCCAGTGGTTTCAATTAGGCTACTGATTTGTTTCTATTTAAAAAAAACTAAACAGAATTGACTAGATTACTTTTAAATCGATGGGCGATAACACCACAATGATTGAAACCGGAATAAGGACCGCGTCGTATGCAAATAAAACCAAATGCATGGCTGAGATTCAGAATTTGTCCAGTACAGCTAACAAAAGTTCACCATGTGTTACTTCTAAAATAGGAGCCCACAGCTGGGGTTCTTCTGTCTCAGGGTACCGTTTCACACCATATAGGTCATGGTAAATGTACACCATAAGCCTGTGGCTGTGAAAGGGTGTCGGGTGTGAGGTGCTATAGAAGTTATTATTATTATTTCAGTTACTCAGTGCCAGGCAACTGCGCCTTGCTCATGAGGTTCCTCAGACATACTGAACGACATGCAGGACAACTGGATCTGAGTATCAAATTCATAAAGTCTTTAACACAAATGTAAGGTCATTTTGGGGTAATATTTGTATGTTCCTCCCGTACTTGGTGGGTTTCTGGTTTCCTACCGCAGCCCAAGGACATGCAGATTAGGTTAATTTATTAATTTGTGTGAATGTTGACCGACGGTCCTACCAAGGTCGTAAAACGGGAATAAATGGAATAAATACCACGGTAGCCACCATTGGTCTCCACGGCTCCTTGTTGGACTACAGAGTTTCCTAAATGGACGGATTTATACTGCATGTTGAGTCTCTGCTACAGTTTCTCTACCTAATCTCCTTTTGTCTTGCTGTCACATAAGACATCACAAATACACACCATGCTCACAGATGTTTGTCTTCTCAAGATCAAATCAAATAAAAAAAATATTTGTTCAAAATAAATATTCATTACAAAAAACAAGTACGTTTTTGTTAAGTAAAAACAAACATATATACAAACATGTATAAATACATATCTATCTCTCTCTATATCTATCCATTTATCCATCTATCCATCTATCTATCTATCTATCTATCTATCTATCTATCTATCTATATATATATATATATATATATACACACACACACACACACACACACACACACACACACACACACACACACACACACGCACACACTGTACATACATCCAGTGCTTGGACCCCTAATGATTGTTCTTCATGTATTTACAATGATGTTTACTCCCTGATCAGCTTCATACAGGTTTTAGGTAAAGCATAAAATCACTGAAGTGTGTGTAGAGAAACACAGCCTGGGAGATTTTCACCAGGTTTTCAAAACGGTACACATCCCTAAAGAACTAGAATGAAAAAGCAGTACATTGTGACTGGTGTAGTGTAGAATGATCATTACATCAGTATGACTGTTCCTGGTTTACACAACACAAGCATTTCAGTACACAAGTACAGTATTTAGCCTAGAAACTAAATCTGACTTGTAAAAATGACTAAGTGCATGTTACTTAACATTTGATAGTTTTGTATATTGTATATGACACACCTTCAAACAATCACTTTGGGCAAGGGTTTATTCATTTATTTTTTTAAACCTCCAAACACTGAGGACAAAACGTCCGCTCAACAGGATCGACCTGAGCTGCAGAAACTGAGGTCAGTGTCACCGTGTTTGTTCTTTTCGACATTTCACCTTTTACCCTAATCAGTCTGGTTCTATATTGTTTCCAAGAAGATGGGAAAAATCCATCACTGAATCAAGTTTATATGAGGAACTCCTCATTATGGGCATTTGTGTTCAGGTCCTCTTTAACTAACATATCTCATCTCGTTTGTTGCATCAACACCAAAGGCTTGTTTTTCCTCCCATCACGTCTGCATTTACAGTAGAGACATAAGGAAATAAGAATACTGCAGTTTTGACGCTATATGACTCCTCTGTTCAACATAATTCGGAAGTGAATAAATTTATCATGAAATTAAACTGATACCGGGTTTCCCAAATTGTCAGTCGCACTATAAAGAAATTGAAGAAGCAAACTACATACGTTGAGCAGGTCCTGGCCGACACACTTTGTTCTAATGAACATGTAAGTTTTGCTCACTCCAGTCCAGGTTGCCAACAATTCTAATCGAGGGAATCGAACTCTCGACCATGGAGGTACAAGGCCACAGTGATAACCATGGTTTTCTTATTATTATAATTATTGTTAAAAAATTAATGTTAGCCGTTATAACTATATTGTATTTTCTCAGAAACATGGCTGAGGTTGACATTAAATGAGAGACAGAGCGAAGGGGTGGTGGTAGTGAAGGAACACCCATCACACCACCGGGTCAGGTCGTATCACGCCACCCTATCACTGATTAAAGTCCCAATAACAGCAAACCTCTACCCCTCCCAACACAACCGATGTGTAAGTAATCGATCCAGACAAATCTGTATATTCTAAATAAAGGCAGTACATCTTATGACATCACATACATTATGTGACATCCCTCCTTCATACAATTTAAATATTGATTAATAAAACCTGCGACCTTTCAGTAATTAAGGTAGTCTGTTCTAGGCGTCTCCATTGTTACTCAAAGAACTCCTGGGCCATTCAGTGAAACTTTCTGCTTTATGTAAAACGGAAAAAACGCTCTGGCCAGAAAACCACATGCTGATTCACTTCTAGACACAAATGAACATCTTTTTCTTTTAGTAAAAATTACCTTATAGGAAGTCGAAACTCCGAGAACACATTATCCACAAGAAAAACAAAAGGTCTTATTAATTTTCTTCTAACTGATTATGTGGAGAAAGAGAGAAGAAAAAAAAATAAAAAAATAAAAATCCACCAGTGCCATGGGAAAAGCTGCTCAGTGGTCTGAACTTTGACTTCGGACTAACTAATCCACCACACTGTGATTTCAAAACATGCACGAGTTTGTAAAACGGTTACATCGATGACATGAAATGAAAGTTTATTAAACGTCTCTCTTGCTTTATAATCAACATTTGATGCAAACGTATTCATAATGCCAGTGTCAAAACCAGACAAAAGCCTTTGCAGCACTTAATAAATAAATGAACACACATATGTACATTAATACCCCAACCAATACTTAAGTGACCATGATGTCAGGTAAGTTTTTTTTTTTTTTTAAGGTTACTGTCTTCACCAGTATTTTAAGGGGACAGGCCTGAGTGCGCACGCTCATGTTTAAAAGATGTATTCGACTTGTACTTCACCTCAAAAGGACCCGAGGAAGTGTATTATTTTTATAGATAAGAATTTAAAGAATGATTCTATCTATCCATCTATCTATGTATGTACCAAGAAATAAGCAACATATCTGTGAATCAGATTTTTGAATACCAGATCAGAAATTCAACACAAGACTCAAAAGAAAAAGAAATCTCAGGACATGGGAGCAGAAGTTTTATTTAATCAATCAGGAAACAGTATCAACATTTGGGAAAAGTGGGAAAGGAAAAAAAAAAAATAATAAATTAGGCATAGCTGCAGGTGCATACATCTCAGAGGGAGAAAATCTGGTGGACAGAGAGAAAGGGAAAAAAAAAAACCCAAGGAGTGGGGCAGGAATGGAGAAGGAAAAAAATAAAAAACGGAAAAAGGCACTTTTGCTCTTCCAGTAACCAGTCTGGTGCACCTATGGCTGGCATTTAAATAATAATTTAAAAAAAAAACAAACATGTAAAGGACTCTCTGACCACACCAGAGCAGAGCAACGTAAACAAGGCCAGTTTCTCTGTACAACACTGGCCAAACTCTTGCTTCCGCCTGGGGTGCAGGCCAAGTCATCCACTATGTAATAAAATACTTTGTGTGCATGTACAGTATGGTCAATCCCTCTTCATTTGCAGTCAATCAAGTAAATCTAGTAAGATAAGATAGGCAACAATGGTCACAGCTTCCAGAACCACCCGGCGTCAGAGCCCCAGAGCGTTTCTGTACGACGCCATGCGGATGCCGTCGGGTGGCACGCTGGGGCATGCAGCTACACTGCCGCGCAGGATTATCCTCTAAAAGGTTTCCCCTCGTATAAAAAGGAACAACTTTCCAGTGCTCTACAGGCTCCCTGACTACTTCCGTATGGACAGCAGGGCTCAAAAACTGGTGCAATTCAAGTGGTGAAGTCGACCCCTCTGTGGCGGCGAGGGAGATCAGCTTCTCTGTAACTACGCCGACTATCGGCCGCGCACAGAGGGGAAGTGCTGTGACTTCACCTTGGTCTAAGAAAAATAACAAAATAACAAAACTGCCAACAGAGCTACCGAGATAAAATTTTATTTTATAAAAATAATCTTAGAAATAAGCAGAAGAGGGCGGAGTTAAGAATCATACAGTCCTTCAGAGCCACAGTTGGTAGCAGCTTCTGGCTTCTCTGTAACACACCAGAATACATGTGACCTGCAAGGACTGAGTCAGATTTCTGAAAAATAACACCGTGTCACGTAATAAAATATATATTGTGTGTGTTCTCCAATCGAACCAGGCCTTCTAGAGTTATACTTTGATTCCACACAAAGCTGGCATTCAGATTGTTCAACATTTTACTGATCAAGTTTTTAGCACGTTAGTGAATGAAATGCATTGCTTAAGAAAGGGGGGGGGGGGCTGGAGGAAAAGGAGAAAAAAAGGGGGTTGTGGAAGAGGAAAAACAAATAAAAATATGTGATTGGCTTGAGTGCTTCATGTGGAAATGCATAGCAATCTGCTTTTAAAATATCAATTTGTACCATCATTCATTTCAGCAGGATGCAGGAGAGGAGTGTGAGGAAAGCAAGGAGAAGTACAGGACAGAAGGGGTTTAAAAAATGTGTATCTATATGCAATCTGTCACAAGACAGACTTTTCTAAAGGTGTTGAGAGGGTGCAAGCGAAAGGAAGGACTTATTTATTCATCCATCTTTGGGACCGTTTGATTTAAAGGAACGGGGTTTAAGGTTAGGCAAGAGGATACATCCTTCTCCTCAAAGCAGCAAGGTTTCTCTGTAGTGTACACCCGCTGACTGAAAGGAGAAGCCGTTACAGGTTTAGTAGTGAAGCTTCTTCGGCACCTCCCACGAGAAGGAATCGCGCCCAAAATGGCCGTACACGGCGGTGCGCTGGTAGAACGGCTTCTTCAGGTCCAGGTCTCTGAAGGAATGCAGGAAAACGAGATGAAAACACAGACAAGGACCATCGGAGACGTTTATCAAAACACAGACATTAATTAATCAGAAATCGTGTGCATTAGAACCTGCACGCTCACAGCCCCTCGACCCACACACTCTTGAGTTTTTCAGTCGTTGGAGGCGTTTAAGGCCTCTTTATAATCCTACAGGTAAACCTATTTACACTTTATTCCGTGTGGTAGGAGTGAGGTATCGTTTCTAAACAAACTTGGCAGATATTTGTGTCACATGACAAATACAAGAGACATTTACGTGCTGCTCAGTTAAATGCATTTGAAGTTGTTCTGTATTGTTTAAATGCTGCACTTTTTTGCGGGTTAAGTATGAAAACTAATGTTATAAGGAATGTTATTTAATTATTCATTAAAACTTTTTTAAAAAGGTGTAAAATGTAATATTGAACCAGGATATTTACTTTAAAAATAAATAAATAAAATAAGAATCTTGACGTGACCGATGATTCCCACACAGTTTATACAAGGAGTTACAATAGGACACTGGTATCCCATCCTACACACGGACACGCCTACTTTACCTGACGATGACCCCGGGCCGGAGGTCAAAGTTCTTCCTCACTATTTCCAGCAGTTCCTTCTCACTCTTCTCAGAGGTGCCATAGTGGAAGATGGAGACAGAGAGAGGATGTGCCACGCCGATGGCATACGACAACTGCAAGACAAAAACAAATACTAAAATGTAAATCTGTTTTAAACTGTACTCCTGTAATAGATCCTGGATTAACTCCTCACCTGCACAAGGACGCGTTTGCAAAGGCCTGCCTTCACCAGAGACTTGGCGACCCAGCGGGCTGCGTAGGCAGCGGAGCGGTCCACTTTAGTGTAGTCCTTCCCAGAGAAGGCACCACCCCCGTGAGCCCCCCAGCCTCCATACGTGTCCACGATGATCTTACGTCCGGTCAGACCAGCGTCACCCTAAATCACATCAACAACTCGATACTGTAATCCAGTTAAGGCACAAGCACGCCCCGTCACACGCCTGTGTACTCCTCCCACCCTCACCTGAGGTCCTCCAATGACGAAGCGCCCACTGGGCTGCAGGTGATAAATGGTGTCATCGTCCAGGTACTGGCTGGGCACCACCGCCTTCACGACCTTCTCCTTTAGTGCGTCACGCATCTCATCCAGGTTGATAAACTCATCGTGCTGCACGGACACCACCACAGTGTGCACACGCAAGGGTATCATGGTGCCGCGGTCCTGACGGTACTGCACGGTGACCTGCACCGGAGACAAAGAGCTGGAATTTAACAACCTTGGATGTGGTAATAAAATCTCTGGAGTAGAGGTTGACCAATTTTTAAAAAATTAATAAAAATCAGGACAGATGTACTGAAGCTTTATACGCAATATCACTTGTACTTACAGATGGGATTAAGGAAAAGCAAAGGAGAAAACACAGCAGACCCACATCACTGTAAACTGCTACTGTTTAATGACTGCTGTCTCATGGTGCTTTATGTAAATGTAGCCAAGAAAATTATCCGAGGCAAAACATTAATTTGCGTGATAGATCTTTTACCACCCCCCCCCCCTTCAAAAATCCAAGCTTTCACAGAAATCTAAACCCATTTAAAAAATGTTTTTTTTTTTAAAAAGCTGTAGTTACACTCACCTGAGTTTTGGAGTCCGGCCTCAGCCATGGCAGAGACCCGTTGCGGCGCAACTCAGCCATTTTAGCATTCAGCTTGTGTGCCAGGATGATGGTCAGGGGCATACACTCCTCCGTCTCGTCTGTGGCGTAGCCGAACATCAAACCCTGAAAACCACACAAAGCATGTCTCAGCTGTTGTGTTACATCCCAATTCATGATAAAGCCTTGTGTAAATACCATCCTGTCCTCAGCATTCTAACACTCTGCACATCCTACACCATATTCTAAAGACCACATTTCATCACGCTCACCTGGTCTCCAGCACCGATGTCTTCTTCATTGCGGTCCAGGTGGACGCCCTGTGCGATATCAGGGGACTGCTGCTCCAGGGCCACAAGGACGTTGCAGGTCTTGTAGTCGAACCCTGAGCAAAAGGTGCGTTAGAGCCACAAAACTTAGAAGCAAAACTGAGGGAGCCCCAAAAATGCAAATTGTAATAAACATTACATAATAAATTAACACACGTCGCATACATTGCCTCAAACATCACCACAGAATAAACACTAGGCATGATTCCAACAAGAAAACGATGGCATTCAATAATTAAATAATCTAGGGTTATGCTCACTAACAAACCTGAAAAATCAGTTACATAGGGTCATGTGAGAAAGTATTTGGCCCCTTCCTGATTTATTGTAATTTTTATTATTATTTTTTTTTAGATCAATCCAACTTGAACATTACACAAGGCAATTAGGGAAAATATATATATATATTTTACTATGAGACAAGCCTATAAACCTGTACTCAGAAATGTGACCCAATGCTTTATTCGCACAGCCAGTTTGATGTTAAAGCCCCACCTTTGGAGGAGTCATCATAGCCAATATGCTTGATGGCTTCTCTAACCACCCTCTGGTAGTCGACATTGGCGCAGGAGGTGATCTCCCCGGCAAGCAAGATCATTCCGGTCTTAGCCACGGTTTCTGGAAAGAGACAAGATTGCAGCAAGATCATAAGAAAAAATAAAGTCCAAGAAAATAAGATGTATATAAATAAAATCTTAACTAAAACATATGTAAGGAAATCACTAGTAATTATTTTCTGTATACATTTTTTAGTGTTACACAATGTTCAGTTAATGTGCATCCTCGTTTACAGAGCCTCAAATTTAGGAGTAACCCTACTGTAGTTTTAACAACACGTACCACAGGCAACCTTAGCGTTGGGGTCCTGCTTGAGATGAGCATCCAAGACGGCATCGCTGATCTGGTCGCAAATTTTATCTGGGGAGAAAGGGTTTGTTTTAGAGATTTATAAAAAGATCTGCACTAAAAATGAGACGTTTACACCAAAGGAGTAAAACACACAAGCGGGAATTTCTGACTCATGATGTAAAACTCTCAGCTCTGTGATTAATGTTTAGAGATGATCAGGTCTGATTCGAATGTAATCAACCTGGCTGGCTGACAATGGGAAATAAACCGTGCCAGGACTCCTGACTAAACACATTCCTCTCTCGAGATCACAGAAGCAAACCGCAGTCAAAGCAGCTTCAAGTAGAACGAGTCCCTTGAGTCATAAATGGTCCAATAAAAGGGGGAAGAAAAAGAAAAAAAATAAATAAATTTAACAGATATGAGCAGGTCTTTTTCCTGGCTGATTGAGACATCTGTACGCATGGGCACACAGACATAATATGCTTTACTACACCGCATACATCAGTGCTTCAAGTGTTCGGTCATATCAGCATTATCAAAGGGACTAACTCAGTCGGCATAAAAATGTGTTTTAATTTAAATTTTGTACAAAATGCATCATCCCATCCCCATAGAGTTTACAACTGTTTTAAAAATACAAACAATGCATGCAATCACAAAGGTGTATTGCAACATAACGACAAAAAAAAAAAAACGACAGCAAGTTAAGCTCGACTTGAACCAAAACCGTTGGTTATTCCATAACCCTGAATGCAGAAAAATTAAACAACCATGACTTCATTACAAATAGCTCCCATGCCTTTTTAATTTTTAAAACAAGCAGCAGCTAACACTTTGCATTTAGCCTGGGAACAAATTTGCATCAAGAAGATGCCTCCCCCCCCCAGGCTTGCTGCTTTCTACTAATCCTCGAGCATAAACCAGAGCATGTGCTGAACTCCAGACTTGCTCAACAGCTGGGTTACAATCTAGTTGGGTTACTACCCTGCAGCCTGCAGAGGGACTCTATATTTAGAGCAGAGATAAGAAGTTTTAATCAGCTGAAACACAGCCTGGATTCGAGGTACCCGTGCATCAGCCTGCCCCACTCTTCCTCATGCAGGAGGGCACTACAGAAATTAATTTTTAAAAATATATATGTGTTTGAATACTAAACAAGGGAACTTTCAGTGGCACAAAATATTAAATAAACATCATGATTTTGTTTTAAACTACATGGGCTTGAATGTAAAATGCAACTGGAAGGTTTTCCCTCCAATGCAAGGGTTGCCAGTTGGGTGATCATTACACATCCTCATAAAAGCCAAACCTCTGTCGTCTGCATGAGCAACTTTAAAACATACATGTAGATGAGAATTTCTATTAATTCGATTTCAAGAGAAAAAATAAAATCCAAGTACATTAACTTCAAGGTATGGAGAGCTCTCTCCCTCCGTGTGTGTGTTTGTGTGTATTTATGTATGTATATCTCAAAGTTGCAGGTTTCTGCCTCAGAACGCTCGTATAAATACCCTATACAGGAGAATTATCGAACACTTACTCAAAAAGTCACACAAACTATACATTATACACACACACCTGCCTAAAATCACATGTGGCACAGAGACAAAACTTGATTGATAAGAGCACACTGACTTAAAAAAACAAAAACAGACAATACTCACTTACAGTGGACAAAATATTTTACAAACAAAAACACCTGCATATAACGTGAATTTAATGAACATATTTGGGACTTTGATCATTATCATGACTTTACTTTGATTGCCTGGTGGGGAAATGAGGAGAAAAATCTGGCAACCTGGATGGAGGCTGATGCAAGACCGCAAACACGTGGAGACACAAAAGCATACAATAAGACTGCGGATTTAGTAATGTTCATTAATACCTTCGTAACAAATGTAATTATCCTCTCTTTACATATATATAATTGTTATCTCTTTGTTAAAGAACAAGAAGAAAATGTTTGTTTTTTATGTATATAATTTCTCATTTAAACAAATCTGAGACAGGACTTAAAAAAAAGATGTTAGTAAAATGTATAGAAAATACATTTTGATCAAAAAACTGTGTACATAATTAGAATAATAATTATGGACATATAGGCAAAGACAAATAAAATCATCCTTCAAGCATTAGACTGGCCACATGCTTACCCTTGCGTCGTGCGCATGCGCGACGTTTCTCCATCACATCACAAAAATTACATTTTCTTTCTCAGGTGTATTTAACGAAACACACTAGCAAAACATAACCTCTACTGCCATTTTCTATATATTACACACCGGATTTATAATGAATATACAATTTTAGTGCATTTTGGCCTGTATCTCGCGCTTGCCCTGATTCGGCCTGATAAACGCGCGTGCTCAGGATTAACCGGCAAACAAGCCGCCTATGAACCCTAAAACAAGTACAACATATTTAGGATGTCTTGAACCTAAGATTGAAAATGTCTACGTGGTGTATTTAAGTATAATTTTAGAAAGAAAGAAAAAATACGCGCGCGCAAAAAACAAAAACTGACATAATTAAAGAAGCTATTGTTTGCTAACATGCTAACTGCGTTCAAGTATCGCGCGAGACAGTTTCAGTTAGCTCGACCTGCTCGTCTTCATGGCCCAACACATCTATATTTAAAGCTTATCTGTACCATAGAAACATGTTGAAAATTATTTACATTACATATATACATATACATATATATTCACATACATACCAGGGTGTCCTTCACCGACTGACTCAGAAGTGAACAGGAAGCAGTCATCAATGATGGAGTTATCGTGGCCGTTCATGTTTCTGACGAATAAATTTGTAAAATTAGCTAATAATCAAAAAATGGCTAGCTGGCTACTTAGCTGCTTGTCTGGCCCTTAAAATGGAATTGTTGTTAAAATCAAACACACCTTGTGGATAGACTGCACCCTGAATGAATGGAGCGGCTAGTGGCTGAGCGGTCGCTTATATTCCTCGTCTGTGGGCCAACCGCCCATATCCAATTGGTTAGAATTTACGTCAATCATTTTCACCAGCCAATCACGTCCAAGATCAAGATTTAACAGCGTTCAAACGGTGATGCAAGTATTGTAATTCATAGCATCATTGATATTATTGTATACACACGGTCTAATACTGCGAGCGTTAGTACGCGTCGTTGACGGTTAAAGAATTTGTAGAAATAATAAAAAGTAAAAAATAATCTGATGAGCTTGAATGTAATCAGTGATATTATTTCAGGTTGAAGCCTCTCTGTCTTTCTGTACAGCAAAACTCAAACATCAAATTTTGTAAGGTTTTGCATTTTATGCCGAGTTGTACTTCAGTCAAAGCACATTCTCTGTCATCGAAAAAGTAGACCGGATAAAGATTCATTTTTGCCTTAAAACGACTCGAGCGTGTTAAAATTCACTTATACAACTTCAGCGCTGTTATTTCTGTCAAAATAGACAGTTTAGTTTTTCCTTTTATCTATTGGTAGCTTATTAGTAAATATGTAATAAATAAAGAAACAAACAAATAAATAGAGTAAATTAATTTGCTAAAATATAGTATAAATATAAGTACTTGACATTTTTAATTTCATTAATGGTGCAGGTTTACCTTCAGAAAAAGTTAAAGGACTGGCAAAATTTCACTAAATTCTGCCCAGCCAGTGTAATGTGTGATGCTGTGACAAAATCTGGCTGGACAGACAGACAGAACATTTTCTGAGACTGTTTTCGAATACTTCACTGTGTGAAACATAAGGATATCATTGACAGAGAGAGTTCTGACCAATGTACAGACAAAATCTTTCTTTTATATGTTTATTCCTAATACTGTAGTTTTGACCTTTCTTAGATTAAATGAAGGTATATGCAAATCAGTTAGTGTGATTACATCTCATGTCAATTATTATTTTGGTTCTGGGATATTTGCTTGGAAAATGGAAAAATAACCCTTGTTTCACAATAGCTCAGAAATGAAGCTGTCACAAATTATGCAATCTGTTATCATGTATGTCCAAAGTTCACCACAAATTGTTGATTACACACACACACACACACACACACACACACACACACACACACACACACACACACATACACACACTCTCAAACTCAGGTTCATCAACAGTTCAAGCAGGAAATGTCCAGGCCGAGGTGGACTCTGGACCTCCAGCGCTGCTCATGTCCAGGGGTGGACCACGTACAAACAAGCAACATTTAAGTGAAAGTATTAACATTCCAAAATTTTGCTCGAAAGAATAGAATGAAATATAATCTCCATTAGTACTCTGTTTCTCTTCTATAGCCAGGTGAATGAAGTGCATTGGTGTTTTAGGGGATTATATAGAGAAATGAATGGAGTTTGTACTCTCATAACTGTTATTCTGTTATTCTGCACAATCAAAAGTCTCTGTTTAACCTGAACGTTCCTCGTACAATGTACAGCTGCGCAGTGACTCTTAAGGCAATAACTGCCATTGCCCCTGGTCCTTTACCTGACATGCAGTGCCATATCATAACTCATTGTAATTTTGTTTAGATGTCAGTGTTTGGCTTTAGTAGTGATACAAACTGTAAATCCCATTTCATTCAGCCGATTCCTTACAGTTCTGTTACAAGCATCGACTCCTGTTTCCTCTCATCTGTTTATTTGTTTCGTTGTGCATTATCTATTTTTAGGGCAAATTGTGTTGAGTTTGTTTTCCTGATACTTCTGCATTTTCCTTGGTCTATTCTTGTATCTTTTACTTTTATAACCTTTCCATTTTGTTTATTCTTACAGTATATTATAGACACAGCTGTCAGGGAAAAACAAACCAATTACGTGTTGGAATTTCTGCTTTATTTTCTGCTTTATTTTACTTGAGTTGCATGTCAGCTCTCTTGTTGGTTCGACACAGCGAGCTTAATCGGCTCGTCACGGTCTGCAAGCAGTCTGTTTTAACTGCAAACTAATTTGACTCGTATTTGTTTTAATGCAAATTACAAAATTATTGCTCGATAATCATTTTTCCTCAACATTCAGCTGATTGCGTAATTTCTTCCTTATACCTGATCTGTAAAAAAAAATAAAAAATCATATTATTTAAAATAATTAGTAATTAAAATAATTAAACTGAATTAGTTTGTGGTATGTTTCATAAAGCCACACTGTTCACTTTCATGGCTATTCCACATCATTATTTGTAATTACAAATGGATTTTAAAATACAATGAACAGTAGCAGTCCATGTGTGTTATTGTGGCAGTGGGGGTGTGGTCGCGTGCTGGCTGTGAATGGAGAGCAAAGTCCTTTTTAAAAAAGGGGAATCTTTCCTCGAATAAGCGTACACCTGTGTGTTAGTAGCGTTCTCTGTTTACGCAGTAAAGAGTTGCCATGGCGATGGTGCAGGACATGATGTGACTTACCTCGACAGCGTCCTGTTACACATTTTTTCTTCTCTCTCTCTCGCTGCTTCTAATAAAGAAGAAAATATTGATGTATAAAACTGGTCTTGACTAATCGAGAATATTTGTGTGTAAATTGTTTATAAAAGAACAGAGAGGTAAACTGCAAAAATATTATGTAAAGTGAACCCAATCCATTGCAGGGCACACACACACATTCACACAATTTGAGAGCAGCAATTAGCCAGATCTCATTGGATTGACTCATTGGAGGAAACCCACCAAGCACGAGGAGAACGTGCAAACTCCATGCACACAGACACCTGAGGCGGGAATCGAACCTGGAACTTGGAGGTGCAGTGCGACAGTGCGAACCACTAAACCACTGCGCTGCCGCTTTCATTACTTTATATCATTTTATTGCTAAAACCCTTTGTATAATTTACAGATAATCTAATTTAAGTCAAGTCAAGTCAAGTAGGCTTTTATTGGCATTTCAACCATATACAGTTCAGTACACAGTGAAACGAAACAACGTTCCTCCAGGACCAGGGTGCTACATACATGCAACGACATAAATTAACAACACAACATAAATTTAACAACAGGTATTTAAGATACAGGTATAATGAAAACAGAGCTGTTTACCTCCTGTCTGTTTTTTTTTTTTTTTTTTTAAACCTCTTCTTTTACTGTAACTACCGTTTTGCAGCATGGCACATTGCACATGGCACTGCATGAACAAGAAAAAATGACCTTTGGCACAGGGGCAGCAGGCAGCACGGACATGCTCTGGCACTCATGGGCACAACAAAACAAATACGAAGGAAAAGACTTTTAGTTTTTTTCAGATAATTCTTTCTTAAAGATGACATGTAAAAGAAATGCCCCCCCTTATCCCATGTTTACTTCCTGAAGTTCGTTTCTGAATATTGGGCCACACAGATCACAGGCCTTGATGTTCTCAGATGTCATTTTGATGATGATGATTTTATCCAAAATGTCCTGTTTCTCGGAAACCATGATGTAAGCTACTTCATTAATAACTATGTTTTTTTTCCCCCTTTGGTTTTGACAGAACTATAAGTTTTATCTCCTGACCACACCCTCTACAGATTTGGCAATTTAGTCAAAGCAACATAACCGTAGTTTATATACAGTGCATGAGAAGTATCAGGTGATATTCTTCTTTATGTGATTCAGAAACAGAGCTATGAAGTTAAGGGTTGAAGTATCAGGTATGTTAAAAGATATCCATTAAATATATTATGCACTTAAAAAAAAATATATGAATGTGCTTGTAACTAAGCTCAGATCTGTCCCAGGTCACCTGTACAGGATGTCATATAGAGTAGCTAAGCAGTAGGATTTAACAGGTGGCAGAGCCAATTGAAACTGCATGTTCTACAGTATGTTTTGCTGATATCATATTGAATCAGGTTTATACGCTGGAAAAAGCTTTTACGGCTGTTTACGACTGTATTATACAACTATCGCTCCAAAAGGAGTTAATTTCAGCTCGTTGTTTTTTTAAGATCCCAACTTCCCCAGCAGCACTGAACCATAACTTCTAGAAAACCTTCCAAGAATTCCTTTGCCAAAAACCTCATTGTAGGATCTTACAGCCTTTATCTTTTCTTATCTCTTACTAAGAGCCTTTTTTTTTTTTTTTTTTACTTCCCTTTCAGATTCAAATCCATCACTTCTTGTGTTTTTGTAATTAGACGGGACTTTTATAAGTCGAACTATTTTATCACAGTGTTTTTGTAGCACTGTATTGTAATTTTCTGGCATAAAAAAAGCTTCACTGAAAAGGTGCAGTCATGCGGCCACGACCGGGTCTCTCAGCTTTCAGCTCGGATCAGAGCGGCCTGTGTTCTTAGGCAACTTTCCCAGCAGCCTCTCACGTGATCTTCACCGACATCCAATCAGCCTCGCTCAGGACTCACAAACACGGAGTAGATGCCTCGTGTAACTTAGACAACACCGTGGGTGTGTTCCAGCTCCGCCAATCCAGACTTGGCAACACCTCTGGGAGCGACCAGAAAACACTCACACACACACACACACACACACACACTCCTGTAAACACCAAGCACGAGGTTAGATAGTGATGATATAAGGAGTTATAATTGTAACACACCTCTCTAGTCATAAGGTTAGGACTGCCAAAGCTTGCATCAGAAGGAATGATTTGGCAACGAGATCTAATTCACACAATCTCCTCTTCACTCAAATGTTCCTCAGTCGTGCATACATGAGGGTTTTTTTCTTTTATTGCTTTATTAGAATAAGAAATAAATGATTGAGATATTAAAGCTGCCATAATGTTGTATCAGTTGTGTCACTTTTCCTCGCTCCACTTATTGTAGTTTAATACTCTCCTACCTACCAAGAACTCACTTAATGGCCCAAACATGAAGAAATGGCTTAGACTGAGGTCAGAACTGTACGATTCAATTGAATAAAAAAAAAATTGTATAGCGCTTTTAACAATTGTCGCAAAGCAGCTTTACACAATCCAAAGAATTATTTAAGTTTGTATGAAATGTGAACGTGTATGAATCAAAATGGTCAGATTGTCCCTGATGAACAAGCCGAGGGTGACGGTGGCGAGGAAAAACTCCCTGAGATGGCAATAGGAAGAAACCTTGAGAGGAACCATACTCAACAGGGAACCCATCCTCATCTGGGTGAAACAGAAAGCAGGAACTGGTCTGCATTCATACTGTGTGTTGGGTGGCAGGCAGTTCAGTATAACAGTTAATGTTAGTTGATATTAATATGGAGTCCAGGTAGTTATTGGATGCTCAGGTAGACTTGTAGGAAATTCCAGTCCTGAAATATCGAACGACTGTAGCCAAGTCAAGTCCTCAGAGTACCAGCTGTCAAACATCAGCCGAGGCCAGAACCGTCTTCATGGTAGAATGCAACCGTCCCCAGATACCACAAGCATCCCAAAGAGACACACGGGGCATCCTTCAACCCGAGGGATGGGGAAATAACTCTCAGGAAGTTGGTGGCAAATTATCTGTTGATTTCCAATGATCAGGCGTTCCACTCCCTGGACGTTAACGGAAGCGACTGCAGTGGAGTCCGAGCCAGGAAGTACAGCCTTTTTTAAAGCATTTGCACCCAAGCGTACTTGATGACTTCACCCAGGGGCCTTTGTTATGTATTTCGTCCTGAAAAAAAAAAGTCCCACAGCTTTTGGACAAACAAAACTGTTGATTTCAACTATGTGAAGATAAGAGATAAGTGCTTCTACGTACACTGTTCTGCTAGGAAGTTCCACAGATTTCAGAAGCATTTCTCCAAAATGTCCTGTTTCTCTGAAACGTTGTTGACTTAGAAATAAAGCATGTTGGTGAACTATTTATTTAAAGGCTAGTTATTTTTTATCTGCTGACCACAACCTCCTTAACTACTGATTCGGCAATTTTGGCAAAGCAACAGAGCCACAGTTTGTACCCGAGAGAATTTTATATAGTCAACAGACTCATTCATCTGATTCAGGGGACACTTTGGGAATGGGACAGTTTGCAAATGCTTTTTCATTGATTTCTATAATGGTTATAATAGTCTGTACATTTTATGTATTCTGTAAATGCTGCATGAATATCTTACAGGAATAAATTCATGGTATTTCTTTCAGTAATGTTTACTGTGTAAAATAATGCAAGCGCATTCACGAAATAGAAAATATTCAGAGAACTTATCTGGCAATCATGACTCATTACTTCATTATCATCCCTTACTTATAATTATAACTGTATCATAGTTAAAACATACTATCATATACAGTAATTATGACTTATTATTTTGTAATTAGTAAATCATAATTATAAACAATTATTTTTTTTTTACTCTTTTTTTTTATCTTGTGAATGCACTTCCATATAAAACGATTTAGAAAGACAGTGTAAAAAAAAAAAAAAAAAGTGTATCCTTTATCAGGCCAGAAAGTCCGAGGGTGAGTCAGAAATTATCCGCACTCTGGCTGTAGAATTTATTTTATTAAAATTTTTGAAAAGACAAATACACATTTTTTCGACATAATCTCCTCGCTTTTCAATACACTTGAAAATCTGTCCATCTGTCACGAGCTTTTTTATTCCCTCATTAAAAATGTTTTAGGCTGTGCTGTGAGCCACAAATGCACCGCTGTCTTCACTTCTTCATCAAAATTGAATCTTCATCCTCATAGGACTGCTTTCAGGGAATCAAACAAGTGAAAGTCTGATGGAGTGAGGATGGAGGATGCTTTGATATCTCAAAACAAAGTTTCTGCAGAGTGTTTACAGTGTGGGCAGATGTTTACAGATGTGCATCGTCATGCAAGATCACAACGCGTTTGGATAGCAAGTTTCTGCTTTTAATCCAAAGTGCAATAAGCGTCTCACTGTAACGAGCGTTTCCCTAGTTCCCTGATGCTGTTCCAATACTTCTGGCCCTTGAGAAGTAAAACTCAAAATCCCAGAAAAAATCCCAGAAAACTGTAAGCGTTGATTAATTTTCCAGTTGTGGGCCAAGTTTTGAACTTTTTTTCCTCACTTGGCGATTGAGAATGATTCTGTTCCATACTCTGCCGTTTACTCTCAGGCTCGTGGTGATGAATCCGTGTCTCATCACTGGTAATGATTCCTTTTAAGAAACTTGCAGCTTCCTTAGAGTATCGGTCCAAATTTAGTTTGTAGATATCCAAACGCTTTCTCTATACTACACAACAAAGTCTTCAATAAATAACCGCACCAGGTAGACCCTCAGAACACAAAAACTCATCACCTTAAACTTAAAACTAATCTTCTTCCCGTACAAATCACAAGTGGGGCGTTTATCTTTGCTCGCACCGCAGTTACAAATGAACAGATGACGTTCACACCTGCACAGCAGTGACTGGGGAGACAGTAGCCTTGAACAGAAAGCGCTGATAAGGCCAATAGATCATTTTTGACTCACCCTTGTAAAAGTTGCAACACTGAATCAACCACTTTATCTACGTTCATCTAAAGATTCTCCACCTCTTCCAGCTGTGCTTTGGTGGCTGGACAGGGTGTTTCCGTAATGTCGTTTTGCACTGAGAATAATGTAGCTAATTACGGTAGCAATGGATGTCCCTCTCGTCCTCCTCATGTCTTTACCAGTCGAGAGTACACTCATACAGAAAGTTAATAAAATACACTGAAATTTCATTAGAAGGACAAAATAAGCTCATGATAGAGACGGTAAGCTACTGTAACAATGCATGATTTCCTTACGCTTTTAATGCTTGTCAAATTACACAGCTACTGTAATATAGCAAACGTTACTTTTCCAAACATACGTTACAGTCAAACTCATTCCTTTCCCAGAATGTTGTGATGCTGGGGTCGGGACAACATTCTTGCTAAAGGTCTCAAAACTAGCAGCTAGTAATCCAAAGCCTCAACCGTTTAGCCCCCAGTGCCCCTAGGTACAGTATGTGGATGTGCATGACAAAGAGGACCTGTTGCCCTGCTTCTTGTTAAATATACATGTACTGAAGTGTCTGTAATAAATATCTTATCCTCTAATGCGCTTCTAAATAAGCTTGCATTTACTAAATTTTGACTTCAAATGCAAGGATACTCAGGAAACTGGGTTTTCCCCATAGGCACATACTTACGGTATACAGTACTTCAAGCCTAACACTAATTTTAAAAAAATCGAATACTGGGTACCAGACACATGGCGATCAATTGAATACATTTACAAAGAGAAAGCGGGTAAATAATAATAAGATCTGTTTCAGGAAACTCTTTCTCAGTATCACATGCTAATAGTTATGGCTTAGCGGCTTAGAGATTTTCATATATTAGAATTATTCATAATTAGGTGAAATGGCACAGCATGGTTAGAAGTATAGACTGTAATGCTCAGTTCATGTGTTGTAGATTTATGTAGTGGATTTAGTGGATTTGCAGAAAAAGCAGCCTGCCATGGAATAAACGCTATGCCAAGATTAAACACAGCCTTTATTGTTACAGCTGGCTGCTTTACAAACGGAAGAATCAGTGTAGCTGAGAACATACCGAAGTGTAAGACCTGCCACATGCTTTCCTTCAGCTCTCTGTTGCTAAACGTCCCGTTGCTCCTGTAGCTACTGTAGATCGATTGTCTAATATAGAATAATCATCCATTATAAATGATCATTGAGAGTGTTTTAAACTTCTGCTCTTTAGGAATTGAAATCACTTTGGCACGACCTCATCCAAAGAGACCTATATTATTATTTCATGACAGCTGAGTAGTTGAGAGTTAAGGGCCTTGCTCAAGGATCCAACAGTGACAACATGGTGGTGCTGAGGTTAGAACGTGCGATCTTCTGATCAGCAGCCAAATGTAGTAAATGTAGTGTTTTTTGTTGTTGTTGTTGTTGTTGTTTGTTTAACTGGATGTGATGTTCTTAAGTGAAATTGAGCTTAAATAAATTCCAATTTAGTTAAAAAATAAAATAAAATAAAAAAAACTAATCAGTATGGGTTTCCTGAAACATCTGTAGTGCTACAGTAAGTAGCTAATTTGTAAGAATAAATTTGGCCTTCTTTAGCTGAACCTGTTCCTCATGTTGC
Organism: Clarias magur; assembly: GCA_013621035.1. NCBI lineage: Eukaryota > Metazoa > Chordata > Actinopteri > Siluriformes > Clariidae > Clarias > Clarias magur. The sequence continues at coordinate 1,004,810 of QNUK01000150.1, forward strand.
CTCTCCCACAAGTCTTTACCCACCTGAAGCCTCTCCAAGGTTTCTCGACTGCACCCACAGGTATTTCTTGTCGTGTCCTGTTCAGCTGGAGCTCTCCTCCCAATTTCTTTTGGTTAGGGCTGGTGTGAGCAGACATCGTCCGTCCTTCACCATGTCAACTTCCTTTTGTCCACCCCAAATTGGAGAAGTCACACCAATTTGTCTGCCCTCTGTGCCATAGTCTCAGATCAATTTCCCTCTGGAAGTTTTGGACCAGCAAGGCTGATTTCTTTTGTTCTTGCTATACACTGAGGATTATAATCCTATAATCCTTTTTTCCCGACAAGCAACTCTTTGGTTTATCCTTTTTCAACTAGAAATGCAGTCTTGACAGGTGAAAAGCGTAGCTGTGGGGCAGGTGTAGCTCTCAGTGTGCCACGGTTCTGAGTTACTGTCCAGAAGGTTCAACATAAAAAAGAGAAGTAATTCAGAGCTATTAATTATTCAAGCGACCAATGTACAGAACACACCTGGGCAACAAGAAACATCTGGCAGTGACGTGTTACAGTATTTTCTGATCACCTGGAATATGGGTGGGTTCACACAAACGGTGTCATGTTAAAATTTTAAATACGTACTATATATGACACGTCCCATGTCAGATGGGACTCAAATTTTTACATTATAGTGCTGAATCAGAAACCGTCCCAACTAACAGAATCAATCTATTCTATTCTAGGTAACGGACAGTCATATAAGCATTTCAATAAATCTTGAATTCTGAGGGATAATTGGTTTGAGTAACTCCTTCTTTGTAGAGTCCATTTCATTTTAGCTCAACAACTACAGCTAGCTATTTATATTAGTACTGTTGTTGTGCTTACTAAGAATCAAACCAGTTTAGCTTGCTAGTTTAGCCACAATGCCTAATTTAAATTGCTTTAAAAACTCTACTAAACTCACCCAACTTACATTGACAACTTAACTCGCATTCTTACTGAGACTTTGTCAGTAATAGACATGTTTGGCTAAACCTTTTTACAGCTAACCGAGGAGCTCTAATAAAACGAGGAGCTTTACAAATGCTTTTATGCTTTTCGCATAAATGAACCTTGTGAAATACTTTGTGTAAACAAAATTTCAATTTACATCTTTAACATCTTCCGCACTTCTTACAGTATGCATGTTTAAATTATAAAGTAAATCTTTTTGGCACAAATATTATTCTATATCCCCAAGCACCAAACTACTATATATTTAGAAACAATATGATGCAGTGTAACTTAATCATTGCTTCGTCTCCTCCTTAATTTTCACCTTAAAAAAAGAAAAAAGATTAAATAACTAGTAATATTACAGTGTCCCCGTGTGACATCAATAAATAATCACATCTCAGATTCTTTGATCTAAATATTTTCATAAATAATAATGATGTGACTCGACTTTTGGTTTAATTCCAGCCTGGACAAAACTTCTGAGAAATACTGAAGAAATATGGACAGCCTGCTGACTGATGACTTAAACTCGAGGAAACTGAAAAACCCAGAGGTTTTCCCAAGCAGATATTCTGAATTAAATTTAGGAAACAAAAGAAGAAACTTTTTTTTATAAGTTTTTAATGAATATCCACAAAGCTGATGTTCCTGAACATTGCATTCGCTACTTTTATAAATAAAAAGTCTTCTCATTTATTATTTTTTAATTTTTATTTTGCACAATCAATGTATTCAAGCATCCAATCTGCAAAAAAGCTCTCGCCCATCTTCATGTGACCCACAAAACCTAAGCACTGCAGAAAATCGGGCAGGTTGGTGTATTTCATGAAAGTTAGACCACCGCTTAAACACTGGAGATAATTCGTAATAAAAAAGCCAGAAAAAGAAAAAAAAAAACACCACAAAATATTTTTTTTTAAAACTGACTCGATGTCATGAAGTGAGGGATGGAAATAGAGTAAGTGTGAAATAAATTTCAATATCTTTTTACGCTTTACATTAGGCAATATGATTTCTTTACACTTAATGTTAGCTGGATACGTTAGCTAAGTTAGCTAGCTGTTAACACGAGACGAAAATGTAATTTGCTGAAAAAAATCAGTGTGTAGTCGTAGTCTAAAGTTGTGCATTAATTTTATTTAATTTATTTATTTATTTACTTACTTATTTTTGGGCCTGGCTGTAAAATGGACAGAAGCTACAATAAAGTGCAAAAGTTTGCACCCCCACCCGCTTTGGTTTCTCGGTTAAACAAAATGAGAAAATATACTTTTACTCTATTAGACGTTTGCATATTACAATAACCGTTTTTTTTTTCTAGTAGAAAATCTAAACATTACAGCATTACAGAGTGTCAGAATTCATATTTTTTTTTACCTCAGAAGTTCACATCCCATTTGTCTTATGCATGGCTTTAAAAGAAAAATGTTTCTTTTTGTTACACGTGATCATGAGGGAATATCTACAAATCTATGCAAATTATTGCCCCAATCACACCTCAATAACAGCTGGATCCCGTTCACCTGAACAGCACTCCCTGCTGAAACAAAACAAAACAAAACACGAGCTGAGCTGGTCAGACTGGTACTGTAGACCTCTTCTGGGGCTGGTGAATTGTCTTCCAGCTTGTCTGAATAGGTTGAGCTTTTCTAAACGCCGTAACGTGTTATTTTCTTAAAATTATGTCGTTCTACAGTAGCTACTAAATAAAGTCCACCATTCATTTTGACAAGCTCATCTTGTGTGTTCAGAGCTGTTTTGATCAACAAGGCTAAAGATACCGTAAATTATGGCTTTTGTTTTTGTTCTTTTTTTCTATAGAATCATCATGTGAATGTTCTTTAAGATTCTCTTCCATTAAACAGATTAAAAAGAAATCACAAGATATCTTGTTTGCATACAGTATGATCACAAGTCATAGAGCGAGAACAAATAAAGCTTACAGCAGGGCAGCCAGACACACACACACACACACACACGCACATAAACACTTTCATGAGCTTTAAGAGGGAATTTGTCGCAGTGCCCGTCCTGCACTCAGAAACTAGTAGATTAGTGTATAAAGCAGAATATAATAAAGCCTCGCTCGAGCACTTGACTGAGAAATGCCAAAATTACGCATGATCACATTAAAGTGCAACATTGATTAGTACCAATTTTTTTTCTCATCCATAAAGAGTTAGCGTTAGCTTGTCCAATCTGCAGCACTGCTATGTAAATGATAACCGTGTCAGGAAAAAAAAATGCATGATATCCATAAAAAAAAAATGTTACGGCCAGATATAATTATAACACAGCTCTATAAAAACTTAGAAATCGCATAAGGCTGTGGGACACTGAATAAATGAGCATTTTTCTGGATCTCTATAAATAAAACACTTTGCCATGAAACTTCATGTTGCACAAGTATGATCTTCTTGCTGTTATGATCTAAAATAAAATTCATACATTCATTCGTTCATCTTCTCTACCGCTTATCCTGTGTACCGGGGATAAGTGGGAGCCTGGAGCCAATCTCAGGAGACACACACATCACATATTCATTCATATACTATGAGCAATTTGGGAACATTAATTAACCTAATCTGCATGTCTTTGGACTGTGGGAGGAAACCGAAGAACCCGGAGAAAACCCACAAAGCACGGAGAGAACATGCAAACTCTACACACACACACACACACACACACATACGCACACACACACTCTGGACGTACAAAGCGACAGTGCTAACCACTAAGCCACTTGCCAGTATTGCACTTTCAATTTCAATGTAAAATAAAATGCCCAATTCTAGACAAAGGTGATTCCGTTCATTTCTATGGCACTGATGCTTAATTGATCTGCTTATCTGGATAAGTGGATAAAAAGAAAGAGACTCCATCTGAAACAAGCATGAACTCAAATGCTGCCTCACATTTTCGTGATCAGAATATGACGGCAGAAACGCCTCTGGTGTGAAATGAAATGGACAGTGAAATCGACAAGGCCTGTGTGTATACAGTACATTGGTAAATCATGTACAGTGCCCAGTTTGGTAATGTACAGTACATCAGCAGCAAAAAAGGAAAAAACTCTATGTAATCAATTCTGATTACAAAAGTTAAATTAAAACACTGACAGAAGTGGCATATTGGCCGGCACTGTGACCTCACACCTCCAGTGCCGAGGGTTCGATTCCCGACTCGGGGCTGTGCGCATGTGGTTTGCATGTTCTCCCCGTGCTTGGTGGGTTTCCTCTGGGGACTCCGGTTTCCTTCCACAGTCCACAGACATGCAGATAAGGTTAACTGGCATTTTCAAAAAGCCTATAGTGTGTGTTTGTGTGTGTGTGTGATGGATTGGCACCCTGTCCAGGATGTACCCTGCCTCATGCCCAAAGTCTCCTGGGAAAGGCTCCAGGGTAAACCTGTATAGGACAAGTGGTAGATGAATGATTGAAAAGTTCACTTCAGATAAAAAACTTACTACTGTACGACCTACTGTACTGTGTGACTGTACTAAAGACGTATTAACTGTTTCTTCTTTCTTAGATATTATAATGATGCCTTTGGAAGTGTATGTGAAGAATTAGAGCTGAAGAACCTACTGTAATTCACTCTGAGCTGTCCGCGTGCTCATGTACAGGCCAACTCCTTTTAGTTAATAAAGCTCATCTGCTGAAGGGGGAACACGTTATTGCTTGACAAAAAGAACGAAATGCATGTTGATCATCCCAGTGACCAGGCATTTAAAGATAAACAGCCCAAAACTGCGCTACACCACCTGGCACACTGTGATCATTATAACAATTTGCTAAGACAAACCCCATGGACCCGCACGCTGTCCACTAGCTGCAAAGAGACATTTGAAAGCGTTCGGCTTTTGCTAAACAGGTGAAATCGCTCTGTATTAGATTAGCACTGAAAGGGTCTGAAGAGTGGATGCTAACACCAGCTCAGCCATCAGAAGAGCAGCTAGCAAAATAGCAAGCTACTGCAGCTAAAGACAGAGCAGACGAGTTTGATTCTCAACAGCTAGCTAGCTAGCTAGCTAATCAATTTTTAAAATGATATGTTAGCAGGGTAGCTCTTATCATAAAAGTCTGGCACTGTTCTCCAGACGTTAGCAAGATAACATTAAACAAGCTACGTATTGATTCATAGTCAAAAAGCTCAAAAGCTGATGGTTTTAAGGACGAATTTGAATCAACACTGATTTGAAATACGGATGTGCAGGAATAAGACTGTAGTGTGAGTTCTAACAACATAAAAATAAATAAATAAATAAATGAATGAATGAATAAAACATGACTATCAGATGTGTAGCATTAGCATTCTACAAGTCTTGGACAGTAGATGTGCGGTCATCGGTTAGAGTCCGGGCTCTTGGCTGGGATCTGGCCCTGAGGTGGTCTGTGTTCCCCCAGGATGGCGGCGACGAGTGCTTCGGGGACGCTGATGCCATTGGCCGGGCTCAACGGACTAAGAGAGGGTGAGGACGACTCAGGGGAAAACAGGCGCTCCTTCTTGGTGTTCGCGGCATGGCGAGGCGAAACAGGCGGGTCCCTGGGTTTCAGACTGAGGGACTGCAGGGCGGGCACGGCCGGGCTACGACTGCGATGGTGCCGCTGCTGGCGTTTACTGGAGCGTGTCCTCGGACTCGGACTCCGTGAGCTGGAAGCCAGCAGGACCAGAGTGCTGTCGTCTTCCGAACTCTTGCCTGAACTGTCTGAGCGGGATGGATACGGAGGAGCGGGAGGGGAACAGACGGGTAACTGAACCTGGAGGTGAGAGAGGGGTGCGGAAAGGAAAAGAACGTTGAAGAGAGACAAGAAAAAATGGAAAGGAAAAAAAATTCTATATGGAGCGACTATAAATTACAGTCTCACATTCAAAAGATGAAAGTAACTATGTCTTGCTGTAGACTGTGTATATTTTTCATCATATTATATATGAAACCAAAGCCAATAAGGAACTATAAAGGGTGCTCCTATATACAGTATGGATGATAATTGTAAAATGATGTTATTAGGCTCTTAACATTGTCTCTGATTATAGCCACGACCTTCAGTGATTTCATTTCATTGTCATTTCAGTGTCTTCTAATGGGACATGGGTGAGGGGAAAAAATGGGAATATAATCGGGATATGGGAGGGAAAAGAGATCGAGACCAAATGACTAATAGTTCCGGGTCAGTCTTCCAGTAGCAAAACGTGGAAAGCGCATGTACGTCAGTGCATTTAAATGTTAAAGTAAAGTTAGCGCCGTTTTCCTTTTGCAGATTATCTTTTTTTGTGTGTGTATTTGTGTGTGTGTGTCCCATGTCCCAATTTTTTCCCCCGCCTATGTGCTTTTTTACTTCCATCGTATTTTTCTCCCCCTTACCCACGTCCCCTAATGGAGCAATGAACTTATGACCAGCTGGTTTACTGCCAAACACATTCTTTGTGCTAAGACTAAACACCAGGTGACTGTATTACTGAATTTGACTCAACCTGGAACGGCTCTGTAATCCCCACAATGCTGTTCATGTTATGGCTGTAGTAACCCAGCACGTATTCTCCTGCATCTCTGGGCAAATCCTCTTCTGGAAAAGTCACCTGAAAGCAAAACGAGAGCTTGAGCACAGAAATCAGATATACTTGCTGGTTCGACCGTTGTAAGGTCTTTAGAGTAATCTCCGATTATCTGAGTGCTTTTCAGGCTTACTGTGCATATTTTGTTAAATTACCTGAGTGGAATGGTCTGATTTGGCCCAGACATAGACTGCATAGTCCTTGTGGTGTTTGAATCCCACCTGGCAGATGGAAGGTCGCAGAAAACGTATTAAAACAGCATTAAAAACTCACATGCCGCATTTATTGTAATGGGCAAAGTTTAATCAGGTCATTAATTCACTGTGTTTACGAGAATAATTTAATGTGTTCACACTTTTTTGCGAATCTATTTTTCTAATAGCTCAGAGTTCAAGTTGTGACACAACGTTGACATTTCTCAATATGCTGCAACTCCTGGGAAATGGATTAGATAAGAGTAATTGCAGCATCTTGGATTGGGTCTATCTTAATAATTTACCAACACATCTGAAGGACATGAAGACATTAACAACAGTTAAAAGCTGATAGTAAGTTTAGTAATTCAATACCCTTGTAGAAAGTCATTTCACTGCTTTTACTCAGCATCAACAACGTCAGAATGGTGCATTTGATTGAAATCTTACTGAATTAGTTGGAACACACCAACTGCTGGTCATTTACCTGGTTATATTTGTAAAAGCACTGTTGCTAGGTAACCGATCACTATTACACATTTTCCATCAAGTTCAGAACCAGTGCTCAATTTCAAACTAATGGAAGAAACACACCATGCATGGGGAGAACACACAAACTCTGCGAGGGCATTATTTTATGTGTTAAATTAAAAAAGCATTGTCCTAAATGAACAAATGTCCAGCATAATTTACCAATGAAAAAATGAAATCTTACTACTTGTAAATAAAAAAACAAAAAACTATCTTGCCTGTGAATTGACAATAATTTACGAATGCAATACTACTACAAATATAAGAAGTAATATAGAAATATACTTCAGGATGAAAACATTGAAAAACTAATATATTTGCAGATTTGAGACCATTAATGTGGACTATTGATGGGAAGTTTGGATCATTTTAGTGACTTGGTTCTTTGAAACTTGTTCATGAAAATAAAAGAAATCTTTTTTTGAGTCATTTAGTTCATTTTGTTTTTATTTTTTTTATTAGAAATAAAATAAAATGTTACATTTTCAATATTTTCTATTGTCAAATGTTACATTGTAATATTTTCAATAAGCAGAAAATATCTATATCTATATATCTGTGGTCTATAGTTCCAATAATGAAAAATATTACAGTGCAGCTAAGGACATATCATGATAAACAGAATGATCAGCTCACCTCTCATATCTTCTGGTTCGAAACGTTCATTCTTTTACGCTATTAGCTTCTATGAGAGTCACGTGACAAAAGAGAAAATAATTCAGACTAGAAGACTCATGAGAAAAAACGCCTAATTGTCTCCTGTGTAAAGCACTGAATAGCGACAGAAGATTTTTTGATGGTTTGGGATTGCGTGCCCAGTACAAAACAAACTACAGGGGAACCTTGGATTACGAGCATAATTCGTTCCGGAAGCGGGCTCATATTCCAAAACACTCATAAACCAAATAGAATTTCCCATAACAAATAATGAAAACGAAAATTATTCGTTTTACAATGTGTGTGAAGAATTAGCCCCTCGCCTCGTCTTAAACAGTAAAACTCCTCCTCCCTCCCCCCACCTTGCTTTTTAAGTTTCACAACTAACACACACAACGCAAACACCGTTTTAACGGGGAAAAAAATAAATCTCTCTAATGACACTTGCGTGAGCGCATCCTAACGGAACCGCTGCTATAAAGTAAAAAATAAAAAATAACAAATGGACCAGCACCTTACCTTTGAAAAGAATCACGACAGAGCAGAGTTTTCTATGTAAGTAAAGCGTGTGTGTGAAGCCAGGGAGTGTGTGTGTGTCGGTGCCAAATTATGCGTGCACACACACATAGGATGGTGAGTAAGGTGTGTGTGTGGGGCACAGTGTCAAATTATGCACACACACACACACACATAGGAGGGAGAGGGAGACGTTGATTATACCAGTAAGAGACGAGCACTAAAACCCAGCAGGGGAGACGATTACCCATAATTTCGCTGAGCAAGAGAGGGAAAAATCATTGGCTCAGTTGTGATCACTTGACGCTCGGTGTCAAAATAAGAGGCGCATACGTGTGACGCATGATACTCGGCACTCGTAAACTAAGACTTTTGCTCGGTTTCCAATTCAAAATTCATTACAAATCTTTGCTTGTCTTGCGGAACACTCGTAAACCGCGTTACTCGCAATCCGAGGTTCCACTGTAATCACTCTCTGAGACTCTGAGTCACGTTAAAGACTCGTTCAAAAATCTGGTTGGCTCTCGTTTAGCTCTTGCAGAGTTCCAAAGTTTAAAAATTACTTTATTCTTCTAAATTCAGTTTTAAAAGGATGCACCTGCTCACCCTCAGCCCACTGTAACAATATGATCAACACGAGCGAGGTGGCGATTTGGGGTCAAGTGAATAACAGAGAGTGCTACAAAATATATTTGACATGTTTGGCATTTCTTTGTAAAAAAAAAAAAAAAAAGCAGCGTGTAATCGCTCCTGCTCATGATGAACACGTGTTAACGTGTCTAGTGTTTGCTTGGAATTGTACTTGGTAGGCTTTCCTTTAAATAATCCTTGTGCCTTAAATAATCTTTGTCGTGCTACACTGTCACGGCGTGCGCCTGTGATGGGCGTGCGCCCAAATCTATTATCGCCCCTCGCTCACTTCGTAGGCTCCCTAAGTAGGCGGCACCAATTCTGCAGGTGTGCGCAGTGATTGTCGCAGTGATTAACGTTAATAGGATCTCGCGCTTGCTCCGCATTATAAAAGCAAGGCGTGGAGTTTAGTCTGGGGTCCGAGAAGAGCGTAACGCGATGGAGCTCGAGAGTGGCATGGGAGTGGGAAAATGGAACGTGCCCCAGAGACTTAAAAAGGACATTGGATTTCCGCCCTTTGATCTCGGAAAGAGCTGCACGAGCTCCCACGGCATCCTTCGTTCCCGCGTCGAGCCCGCCTTCGCGTCCTCGCCGCCGAAGAGGAAAAGGCCGCGAGGAGGACAGCGTTAAGGCCCCCGATCCCAGCCGGGAAAGCCGCCCTGCCGATGGACGTCCGAGCGAGACTCCCGCCTGAGGCCGCGCCCACAGAGAGCTGGGAGGGGCCAGGCCGGCCATCGACAGCGGGGAGGAAGCGTGCAGTAGCGCCTCCTCGCGTGCTCCGTTGGCCACTCCGCCCACCGCCGCCAGCCGAATGCCTGCTGGGCACTTCCTCGGACCCTGCACGTGCACACATCATTCCTTCCCTTTCTCTCCGTCCTCCCTCCTTTTACCATTTCCTTCCCCTATTTATTCCTAATAAATTACCCTTTTCCTCTAAGATCTAAGACACACGCCTCGTGTCTGTGTTTCATGGTGCCGCCCGTGCAACAATGGGTCGAACCCGTTCCATACACCATACCACATTCATATGCATTCACGTGTCTCTACAGGTAAAACTCAAGGGAGCTTTTGGAAGCCATTTAGCCAAAAAGTGTAAATCTCTGCTCTTGTTCAGCACACCCCTCTTAAACATAAGTGCTTACAATGCTACAGTAGGTCAGTATGTTGAAATTGATTCCAAGAACTACTCTTTCAACATCTGAATCCTGGAATATACCTGTACAATCAGGGAAGAAAAACTCCATACACGCGATAACCTTTTCATTCAGTACATACAGGTTGTCAGCTGACTTCATTTTACTGCCACATAACGTTGCTGAGTCTGGACCGGAGCGACTGAAGCAACCCCAGATCATAACACTGCCTTACATGACGTTTATTCACTGATCCTTTATGAACTTTATGCTCCTGAAGCCTTTTTTCCCCCGATTAGTCTCACTTACAAGTGGTATTCTCATGACCACACAGCTGTTTAATCCCAGTCCTGTGAGTTCTCTTCACACTGTGTATGAAAGTTCTTTTACTTTCACTCTTAAACTATTACACATGGCTGTGATTTCTATTGTCAATTTTTATGATGCAACTTCACCAAGAGACTTCACCATGGTCATTCATTTTTTTTTTCTTTAACCCAACCACATTTCCTCAGTGAAGTTGATGATTCAGCAATATCCTTCCAGGTTTTAGTAATGCATTGGACGGTTCTTAACATACTGTAATTCCAGATCTGTAATCATAGTTGTTTCCTTTGCTTGATGAAGGCTTAAAATTTTTACTTCTGAAAGATATTTTTTCACAATGATGGGACACGTCTTGTGACATACTGTAGGTGTTTAAGAAATTTAAAGCTACACACTGCATCAGTTAAGACTTAAAGAATTGTTGACAGATGAAAAATATAACTCACTCCTTACACTTACTCATCATCTATATCGCTTTGTCCTGTGTACAGGATCGCGGGGGGCCTGGAGCCTATCCCAGGAGACTTGGGGCACGAGGCGGGGTATACCCTGGATGGGGTGCCAATCCATCGCAGGACATACACACACACACACACTCACACGCTCATTCACACACTATGGGCAATTGCCAATTAGCCAGATTAGCCAATTAGCCTAATCTGCATGTCTTTGGACTGTGGGAGGAAACCAGAGTAAGCGGAGGAAACCCACCAAGCACGGGGAGAACATGCAGACACAGAGACCCAAAGCGGGAATCGAACCTGGACCCTGGATGTGCAAGGTTACAGTGCTAACTACTAAACCACTTGAACAACATTAATCAAATCAAAATGATCCGATTGTAGTCTCTTAATAAATATGGTATCCATGATGCCTGACACTTTACCCACTTCTTGTGTTAAAATTCCATTTGATCGAACCATAATGTCACAAACTAACATAATCAGTACCAATAATCAGTACTTACATGTACGGTATGTGCCACGTGGCTTAATCGGTTCCTTCGTACCGAACAGTGACCAGTTTTTGGCATTCACATTGCTCAGCTGCTTGGCAATAAAGTCATTATGACTTCAACTACTAACAACAATAGACACGAGCTTTAACAATCACTTTCTTGGCGCGTTACTAATAAGGCTTCGTTACAGACGGATGTTCGTAACATGTCTACAATAACTCACGGGCAGTTCACGTTACACACACAGCTTTCACCCAAATACATATACGTATAGACTTAATTATCTTACACTGTTTTTCAATTAGGTCCTGAACAATAATTCTTTGGAATGGAAAGTGGCAAAGACGCTAAATGTATTTGTGTGACAAATTAGTGGAGGCTGCTGGGGATATTACACAGGAAAGCTAAGCCTAAGATCTACAGTATATCTTATAACAATAGAGCTATTATGGTTAAGCATTGTACAGTATCATGGCATACCAAGAATAATATTGTGGCAAAGTACACACACACACACACACACACACACAAACTGACTAAAAAAAACTGACTAAAATCTTTAAAAAAAAAAAAAATTGCACAGTGCATGCAGGATTACAGCTGCCAGTGCTCTCGGTTATGGATACGTCACCAAAGTGGGATGAGAAATATGAGACCCAGTGGACATCAAATATGGAAGAGCAGGCACAAGCGCATTGTGCGAAATCCTCTAAACCATTCTGAGTGTCTGAGAGTAAAGGTCTAAGTGCTGGGGAAATGAAATCTAAATTGGCTGCAAAAATTTTTTTTTTTAATTAATTGGTCACAGGTGCTGGAGTGGCGTAGCGGTGAGCACTGTCCCCTCGCACCTCCAGGGTTCGATTCCGGCCTCAGGGTCTGTGTGTGTGGAGTTTGCTGGTTCTCCCTGTGCTTGGTTGGTTTCCTCCGGGTTCCTACAGTCCGAAGACATGCAGATCAGGCTAATTGCCGTTCCTGAATTGCCCGTAGTGTGTGCGTACGTGTGTGCCAGTGTGTACTCCGCCTTGTGACCTTTAAGTTCTTTAAGTTCCCTGGAATAGTCTCCAGGCCCCCTGCAACCCTGTATACAGTGTAAAGAATTATAGCCTTCTTTAAGAGGACATACCGAACGCCATCCTCTGCAAACACGAATTCACAGACTCACAGAGACAGAGAGAGAGAGAGAGAGAGAGAGAGAGAGAAATAACACAGCTACTTTTGCTCTGGATCATAGATAGCTGTGGCATTCAAACGTGATTTTTTTGATACTGTGTGGGGCGAACACCAGAGAGATAAACCTATGTTTTTGGTTTTTATGAAAGTGAAAGGAATTCTATTTAAGGGGTTAAATGACACTACTGCTCCTTTTGCTACGAAAGTATGACACACCTGCTGAAACATGCAAAAATGATGTTGGTTTGTGTTTGAATTGCAAGGGTTATTGAAAGTTCAGTGGTCCCTCATGAACTGCATTTGAACTGCATTCATTCTTACCTTGTACAATCCCACCCAATCCCAGGAGCTCCTCTGGAAACTAGACGCTGTAGTGAACCTGGCTGTCGCATCCGACACTTTGGTCCACTCCTTCTCTACCTCCAACTCGACTAAAGGCAGGTCCAGTTTAAAGGGAAACTGCAGAGACAGGAACGTTTTAATGCGGCGCTAAAGACGTCTGGCGTCTGTCTAGCAAGGACATCAACGTCTTTGTTTTGTCTGACCTGCAGTGAAAAAAGTGCAGAGACAGGTTTGTGGTCGCTAACGGTGTAGCCCATGTGACTGCGGTAAAAAAGCGGCGTGACCCGTGTCGTCCCACCCAGCCACGAGGTGAGGCCCCGCTGCAGTGCGGCATTGTGAGACGGGACGGGGGAACCCGTCCTGCGGAGACGCCACAGGATTCTGTCTGTCCAAGCAGGTTTCCTCTTCTTAGCGCTGACAGACAGACAAAAAGAAAAAAAAAAAACATTGTGTAAATATTGACAACGCCAATAAAACGACTTTAGCTCTCACAGACATACAGTATACACACCTCGTGTCGTACGTGTGTGTTCCCACATCAAACTTGTAAGTCGGTGGGAAATTTAGAGGGCCTTCCACGAACTCATCCATCACAGACTCGCGCTTTTTCGCTATGTTGAGCTGAAAGACAGAAACAAAATAGAAAATTGTACTGTATGTAAAACTTTTTTGGTTTAAAATGCTCACAGTCAATGATGTTGCTAGGCAACTGGAAAATAAGCACAAGGTACCTGAATAACGAAGTAACAAATTACTATTTTATTATAACATTCCAGCCGCATAATGGATTTCCTAAATAGTTTAATAAAATCTCGAGATATTCTACGAGGGTGAGTCAAAAATGATGATTAAAAGTTCCATCGGCCGCACTGTTTCATCAGCGCTTTCAGTTCAAGTCTCCCCAGTCGGTGCTGGGCGGGTGTGAACATGGAATACACATTATTGACTTTAAAGGTCTTAAAAGGTATTGGAGAAACTGTTGCATGTGACATATTAGTACTCACACATATGTAAAAAAAATTATAGCATTGATAAGTTCTTACATTTGAACTTGGGAAAAATGCATTTTATTGCCAATCATTTGAACACAGCGACACGGCAGCTCTTCTCTTTATGCTCTGTGTGCGATCAGAAATCTGGTGATGAGGCAGACTCTTGTGGCGGTAAAAGGAACTGCAGTAAACTTTAACATCTGTTACAAAGAGGATTATTACTGTAGATCACTCACTCATTGTCTATACGACTTTATCCTTCATGCACACAGACCCCGAGGCAGTAATCGAACCCAGACTCAGACTGGAGGTGCAAGGCGACAGTGCCAACCACCTAGTATATTTTATCTTGATTATCACACCAAATGTGATTATTTTATGGGTTAAATCCGATATTTCCACAGCTCATCGATGAGTATCACATGTCTTCTGTATACAAAGAAACCCGTGTAACTGTACACTGTCACAACTGACTGAAACCAGTCGTACCGGCAACCCGAGAGAGTGTCAGGGGGCCTCACCTGATCTTTCTCCCAGAGCACAGACAGTTTATTGTTCTCTATGGCACTTTTCACCACGTGGATATCGTAGTCGTCGATGCGGAAGTTCAAGTCGCCAAACCAGAACACGACGCTGTGGAGAAAGAGGACACACACATGCACGCGCGCGCACGCACACACAGTGAGCTGGATGTTAGACCTGGTTTTGGAATCAATCATACTGTAGCATCATTTTACTGTGATGCATTATTCGCTATTTATACGAATGTGGTTAAATTATGCTTGCTGGAAGTTTGTACACTCTAGTACAAATAACCAAAAAAAACATTACAATATATTACCTTTAATACTGCCATATATTAAATTTTCTATTAGGGTTATTATAGTGTGGTTCATGTAAAACCATACTGGCTAAAGTATTCAGTGAAACCAAACCTATAAGCTATGTGGACAGAGATGGTAAAAAAAAATCCCAAATTCATTGCTAATGTAAGCTTAATATATATATATATTTTTTTAGCTATTTAAAATTTCTCTTTCTTTATTTGCCAGTGTCCCGAGAGTTAGTCAGATATTTATATGCTGCTGCTAAAATGCTATAGAAATAAATGTAAAATAACTGAAACCTATATCTTCCCTACAGCCCTGACCCCACCCACTCGTGGTCCAGGACGCCCACGGCAGCGCCGGCTTCGAACTGCTGCTGCTGCAGGATGCTCTCGAAGTCCTCGATTCGCTGCTCCAGGTTCCGCATGTGAGCCGGCAGGTGGCAGTTTAGGAAGCACACGGAGTGACCGAACATCATCATCCTCACACTCACTCCACCCTTATTCCCCTAGAGAGAGAGAGAGAGAGCGAGAGAGCATCATTCTCATATTCAGAGCGAAATGAACTCAGAGATTTAATCATCAATGTTGTGATTTATGGGATTTTATTTTGTTTCAGGACAGTAACTGGTAAAAACACGTTTTTCTCTGTTAAAAGCATCCAAAAAGTGGATATTGAGGAATTTTAACATAACACTGCATTTATGTTTGCAGTTACTTATTGCCACATGTTTCCCATGGCATGACTGAAACCCTCAGATGCCATTGCAGGGATTTATTACTGAAAGCACAACCGGAAAGGAACAAAGTAGATGTTTGTCTCTTTAAAAAACAAAAACAGATAATGTGGTATAACATACATGAGACCCAGCTTAACCAAGCCGTACCATGACAAATCTGAACAACTAACCGCAGTGAAACTAGAAGAGTTACTTATTAGTGAAACACAAATCACTACTGTGTTTGTGTTTGTGAATAATCTGTGACTGAGACTGGTAAGACACGGGGCTGACGATTAGTGTGCGATTAGTGTACAGCTTGTCCGCGACTTACAAACGAGTTCCTTTCCGGGAGCACATTCGTAAGTCAGATTTGGTCTTAAGTCCGACGAAGTGAGTCTTACATCCCAGTGACACGAATATACAACGTAAAGCATACCAATCCACTTGACCCGCACTCGCACACATTTTCTGTACACCCACGTGTGCTCCTGTACTCTCATGCTTTGTCCACAGTGAATGGACTTGGATGCATGTGCCGACAAGCAGCTGGTTTAGTGAATCGCAAAACAACACAAGAGATTAATTTAAGACTTATTTTGTTAGTATTGTCTGATCAGTGTGCAATTTATTTTAATGATGTTAAGCGTTTCCTTTTTTTTATTTTTAATTCTTGATAGCTTTTAAAACTCGTCCAGCGCTGTGCTAACTAACAGGCATGATGTAGCTTAGTGGATGCCTAGCCAAAGTTAGTTTAGTAACGGAATTGACAACTGACAAGTAAATTTAAAAATTAAAAATGACAACAAGTTCTTAACAACTTACCTTTCAGCTCGCTGCCTGTTCAAACCCTGCCTCCTTTATATCAGATGACATCGATACAGAGACGGAGTAGACCAGTGAAAGTTCATCCCAGTCGCATTTTCAGGTAATGCTAGCAGTGCATATGCCAACTAGGTTTCTTGTACCGACGACTCCAATTTCAATCATGAGTTTGCCTGTTTTTTGTTTGCCCCTAAAAATTTGATTTGGGATTCTAAATATTTTTGGCCATTTTGTTCCTGAAAAATTAAGTTTGTCTAGAACCCTGCTCAGGGGTCAGTACTTGGTTCAATGTTGTTCTTCCTTCACATTAAACCACTACACTGAAAAACATCTCAGAATCTTAGTAAGGGAAATATACTTCTAATAAATCAATAATTTCTTAAAATAAGTTTACAACACACCAAATATTATAATATTATTAATCTTATTTCTAGTCAACTGTTACCAATTAATAATCAAACATGTTTTTCTATTGGCAGATCATTTTGATTTGGTTTTTAGACATATATTTCTTGAACGAAGCAAAATTATCTACCAATAGACATTTTACTTGCAATTCCATCCACATTTAAAGAGAAATAAGCTTAGTAATCTTCTATTTGGTTTGTTATAAACGTATTTTAGGAAATTATAGGTAGGCTTGGCTAGATTCAAGAATATGTCACTACCTAAGATGTACATTTTTGTAGTGTATTCTTAATGATTAGGACTGATTATGCTGATGACACATAACTTTTTGTATCTTTTCCTCTATTACAAGATATCAGTAGGATATTTTTTTTATCTTCCCTCTACCTTGACAACACTAAACTGAAGTACGTACTATTCAATGACTTTTCCCTGTCCCTCGTTATCAACACCTCCACTCTATGAATCGTATGTGCTTTTAGATGAAGGACCTACTGTAACTTCTCCCATCACAATGCATCCACATCACAACGGCATTACATTCGCACGATCACTAACACCTGGTGTCTCGAGTGTATCGTCATGGCGTCATACTGTATGAACAACAGCCTTGAGCGTAACCATTAAACCATGAGATCTGTCACTGTTGTATAATATTCTTCCGGTCTCAGTCATAAGTCACTACTGTACAGTGGCTGTGGAGGGGGACGCCTCGTTGAGAGATCTTTAAAACAGTGACACTTCCGGCTTGATAATTCCTGTTCAAAAATGTGCATCAACAAGGTTTAACATGCAGTAGCCTGTAATGGGGTTGTTGCTAATTATCAGGAGATGTGGGCTGTAATGTGATGATCTGTGTGTGACGCAGCACTAATGGACTGGGACAGGACAGAGGACAGCTGTATTGCCTGAGGGACATCAGTCACACATCACTCACAGCCAGTAATTATAATCAGATTTCAGTTACAGAGGAAAATTTCTCTTCGGTTTAATTTTCCCATGACAGATTTGTGAATAATAAGCATCAGTTGAATAAGACTCTGTTGTCTTTACTAAGTAAACACTAACATTCGTTAGTAGTGACGCAGACGTTTTGGACGTGACTGACTGAACATGCTGAAAAGTCATCATCATGCTCGTCATTTACTGTGTTCACTCTCGGTTAAATACACAAGGTGATAAAATACTGCCTGTGTTACTGTGTGTGTGTGTATATAGATGAGCTGCTGTGTCCTATTGCACACGGCGTAAAGGAGACTGCAGCACAACCTTGGAGCCATGACGTCATCAATACACAAGCCCTGTGACGTCTGCACACCGGCGCACGAAGATAAACACACACCCAGCTTACTCTCTCTCTCTCTCTCCCTGGGTAGCACTGATGATTAAAGATCCACCTAAACATCAAGGTCAAAGCCTTAAACACATGTCTGCTGTTATAGATCGAAACATATAAGAGGAGCAGAACTGCCATAGTGGCTGAACATAAGCACGATCATATTGCAGAAACATGGAAGTTAAAGGAAAACTTCAGGAGGTTTCAGGCTATGATGAGCTGACAGAGCGGCATTCGTGCTCCTTGGCACAGATTCTTCATGTCTTTGGAACTGTACATTCTCTGGTTGGTGTTTTAATGTCGATAGGAGAGCGCTTTCTAACAAATTTTTCCATAATCTCCTTAACATACTATATTTTTTTATATAAATAAAATAAAATATGAGGTATGTAAATGCCATAAGATATGATTTGTATCATTAATTTTTCTCATCGTATCATACATTAAGTCCAGAGCTGGGGCGGAGTCATCCTGGAAGAAGCCACGCCCACATGATATAAACACTCAATTAAAGAATGAACATGATCGCTCACAAGAGCTCTATTAATTTGCAATGATTCTTCCTTTTAACATGAGAGATCACAAGTTTGCACAATATTTGCCCCGCCTACTTTACACAGACTGCAAAAACATAGAAGGTCGCAAATCAATCCGACTGAGAACCAACACTGACCTACAATTTATGTAAATAAATCCTAATATGATCATGTCCGTGAGTCAGGACTCACCCAGCAGCCGCCCAGGCCAGTTCGTGTCCTTTGGGTCTGAATCCCACGTAGGAACGGCAAATGGCAAAACTTGGAGAAAACCAGCAGCAAAACGCCTTGCATCCTCTGAGACGCCACCTACGGGCCAAAACAGGAACCGCACTCAGATAAAAACACAATATAACTTGGCATCAGTGCAGAATTGATTGCTCTTACAATCTAGTAAATGACATGATAGTAGGAAGTTGATCTGTGCATGTACTGTATACTCCTCTTTAGTGCGTGCTGCTTCCTGTAATGTTTCAATTTGCTACTGTAGCTAAAGTCATCATTAGAGCTTATGACCTGGGGTTAAGTTAGGAATTAGAAATGAAGTATGTTCCTCTTCTTTCCTTGAAGTGTAAAATTTTGCAAGAGTAATGTTCAGCGCATATGCTGCTAGAGTTACAGGTATATTGTCATTCTAGCCATATAAAAGTATGGACGGATGGTTTCACTACATGCCGCTGGCACATCGGGCAACGGATCTACATCCACTATTCTGTGGCAGGTATTTACAGGGTCAGGTATCCCAGCACTTGGGGGTGAAGGACCTTGCTCAAGGGGGCCAACAGCGGCCACCCGGCGGCGTCTGGGCTCGACCCGGGCACCTCCTGCTCCGGCACCTTAACCACCGAACAAAACAGGTTTTCATATTGTTTTTTTTTAAAGAGCTTCACATATACATATAATTGGGATGAGCAATGAACATACATATTGCAGATGAAAGGTTTTTCAGACCCTTTCAAGTTTTGCACATTCTGTTATGCTTCACATCTTAAAATAGACTTGAATCATTTTTTTTCTTGTCATTCTACACACAATACTTCACAATGACAAAATAAAAACAGGTTTCTGAAGTGTTTTGTTAATCTGTGAAACTGCAGGCTGCTGGGAGTTTGCCAAAAAGCACCTGAAGGACACTTGAACCAGATGAAGAAAAACCCTCGGGACTGATGAAACAATTATTGAACTACTTGGACACAATTCCTCGTGCCTTGTGCGGAGGAAATCGAGTGCAGCCGATGCCTCGGTTAAATTCTGCACAATTGTCAAGCATGACTCAAATATTCACTGCTTTTAAGTACTGTTTAATCATTATTTATTCCAAAGCTATTTCAACATTTTGCCAAGTTATATTTCTCAGACATGATTATATTACTAATTGTTCACTAATATAAACCCAATCATAGGGATGATGATGATTAACACAGAAGGCTTTGCTAGTCAGGTGTTAGTCATTAAAAAAATCCAACAATATTTAATTCATACAGTATTAATTCATATATCTCAGTTTCAGTTTCATTCACGCAGCTAAGTGAACTGATTTTCAACTCTATTTAAAAACAATGGCTTGTGTATGAGACAAAGTTCTTATAAGTGGGCGGAGACGTTTACTGACCAGCACGTAACCGGAGCGGCCGAGCGTGTCCATGCACAGCTCGCTCCACTGGTCTATGAACAGTGCATCCTTCAGCCTCTTGTTGATCATACAGTTCACCTCTTGCAGCCTGATGAAAGGCACACACACACACACACACATACACACAGGACGTGAAAAAGAAAGACATCAGCGCAGTGAGATAGACAGTCAACAAACCCTGATCCTGCAGGACTTCACCACCCTGGAGAATTTCTTTCCAGCCCTTTAGGCTAATGCACCTGCGCCCACCAATTTGGACGTGTTTTATATTTTGGAAGTGTGTCGGATTAACGCTGGCACTGAATCGAATGGAAAATATCCAGTTGCAGGTTTGGACACGTAGAACGACATGGTGGAAAACAACAAACTGTCTCACCCAACGATAAACATGTCCGTGCTCCCATCGCTGACTCCTGGCCCGAACAGACCGCTGATGTCATCAGGTGGCATCGCTGAGCCAACGTTCCATGTGACGATGTGAACCCTAAACACAAAAATACACTCTATAACAAAACGGTCTATCACAAACCAGTTTGATTTCATTTACAGATAATTTATTTCATATACAGTGGAACCTTGGATTACGAGCATAATTCATTCCCGGAAGCGGGCTCATATTCCAAAACACTCATAAACCAAATCAAACCTTCCCATAAGAAATAATGAAAACTCAAATAATTTGTTCCACAGCCCAAAAAAATGAATACAGAAAAATAATGAATACAATATATAAAGTAAAAATAAAACAAATTAACCTGCACTTTAACTTTATAAAATGAGCCAGCAACTTACCTTTGAAAAGAATCGTGACAGAGCAGAGTTTCTGTGTAGAGCAGAGTGTGTGTGTCTCTGTGAAGCCGGGGAGTGGGGTTGTAAAGGCGAGAGAGTGTGTGTGTGTCGGTGTCAAAAAACTCGCCACTCATAAACCAAGACATGCTCGTTTTTCAAGTCAAAATGTATTAAAAATCTTTGCTCGTCTTGCGAAACACTCGTAAACCGAGTTACTCACAATCCGAGGTTCCACTGTATATATAAATGAGAACCATGAAGGGGTCTAGTTAATAGCTATCATGGAAGTACTGAGAGAACCACAAACTGACGAGTAGAACCACAAAATAATCTATTAATGACTCTATCTATGTTATAAGCTAAAAACTATATAATTGTGCTAAATATTGACAAAATCAAGTAGAGAAAGAGAAATACATTTCATGCCTTAGATTACATTAATGCAGAACCACACTGTTAATGCGGAACCACACTGTTAATAGAGAACCCACACTTGAGAACATTGAGAATAGTGAACAATGCCATTAATGGAGAATCGAGTCCTTAAGTGAAGAACAATGCTGTTAAGGACCGTGTTGTTTATTAGAGAACACTTTAATTACTGGGGAAATGCAGCATCAATTAGAAAACAATTCTGTAAACACACAGAGCTTAAACCCAAACGCACAACCATGACGAGCCGTTAAAAGAGAAAAATAAGGGAATTTATTTACAGGCTTGTATCAGTTCCAAACACGGTTTTAAAAATAAATGTGTCTGGGATGATCCGCACAGCTTGGCAGAACTTGGCACCGTCTCTTCTTTGCAAACATGAACTAAAAGGAACTTGATCAACATGACATGACACAAAAAAATAAAAAATCTCCAGATTTCACAAACACAGACAACAGCAGAGTTCTGAGAAAGAAAGAAAGAAAGCATGGTGAGAGCATGGACTCGGTGAATGACAGAAAACTTAATGAGCTAAACAAAACTGGGAATCGTGACAAATTCCATTAATGGAGAACCACGTCGTTAATTAGAAGACAATATCACTAATAGAGATCCAAGTTAGAAAACAGTGTCATTAATAGAGAACTCCTGTACATTGTTAATGGGGATCCACATCAGCAACGAAAGAACAATGCCAGACTTTTACTAGAGAACCAGTCTGTTAATTACTAAGCAATGGCAATAAAAGAAATGAATGAACCCCTACACATGGGCAGGGGAAGATCAGTGGTCCCCGGTCCAAACCTAAGCACCAACCAGTTTTGAGCAAAGGCGTCTGCCAAATGCCATAAAAGTAAATATACAGTAAAGGCAAAATGCCCAACCTGGGAAATAAACCATTTTTGGTCCTTGGCAGTGGAATAAAATAGCAAAAGCAAAAAAAAAAAAAAGAGAGAGAGAGAAATGAAATGTAATTATTTTAATCCCACACATGGAACATTAAATCCGGACCAGGACCGATGACTGACGGAAGGAAGTTTTTATTACCTTGTGATCAACATGTGGGGTCTCTCGGAAAATGAGACGCTAGTCTCTGCAGGGCTTTCCTATTTAATAATAAATGAGCAGATCAATAAAGTAATGAATAAGTAATGAAAGAAGCAAGCCATTACAGTCCATCAGCATTACTGTACAGCATGTTGCGTAAATGAATTAGGACAGAGCAAAGGAAACATCGATATGACTACGGATCAAACATAAAGTTGTAGCACTACGCATTCTGGCAGCAATGATGCCGTGCATGGACGGACTAATGGGCTTTTAGTGGCGCCTAAAATTTTCTTCTATGACCAACAGTCTGGACAACAAACCACAATCACACTTATATACAGTACATATGTGTTCCTGTAACATTTGGCTACATCATTGTGCAGTTTTTTTTCTTTTCACAGAGATCGAATCACACCGTGACCTAATACAGTACTGAAAAGTGTTTACTACTGAGTGTACCAAGTCTAAAACCTAAAGTGGGTTTGGATGTAACAACCTTATGGCTGACTATTATTATGTATTCTGGAACTGTCCAGCAATCCAATCCTACTGGTTAACGGTCATCACTGAAATTGAGTCAATACTGGGATTTGGGATTTATAATAGCTTCGGTACTATATATTTAGGAAACATACAAACCGATTTAAATGCACAAGACACATACCTTCTCAAAATATTAGTAGTTGCCAGTAAAAAACAATAACCAGGAAATGGTTGGAAGAGCATCCACCAACAAAGGATGATTGGATAGCAATTGTAGACGACATGTCTGAAATGGAGAAACTCACCTTCTCTCTAAGACTAAATATGGATAAGTATTATAAAAATTGGTCAAAATGGTTCATATATAAGAAAATAGATAATACATAAGTTTCTAGTAATTGTTTTTGCAATAAGTATGAACCCTCCCCCCTCCCTCCTTCTCCGGCATTTGTAAAACCTTTTATTTGTATGCATATATATGTGTATGTGTATTTGTGTATATGGGATTAATGCTAATGGGAATGTAACTCGTACTATAAAAACAACTGTATAAGAAGAACGTAATAGCTGTATGTGATCCCTTCGATGATCCCCTTTTTTTTTTTGTTGTTTGTTCTGTTTTTAAAAAATGTTAAAAAAGGGGGGGGGGGGGTTGGAAATAAGGGTCATAGAGAAGTCATCTCGATCTGCTTCCAAATGAAATCTAGCACATCTAGTTTCATTGTAGTGAGAAAGTGATTGGACCCAGAATGCAGGATATGAAGCAGGCATGCTGTGTGTTTTGGGTTGCATCATTAAAAAGAATTTTTTTTTAATGCGAGGTGAGAAACTGAGCCACGAGATGCAAACTGAGCCAAAGCACAGAGCTGTCTGTAGTGTTACAGAAATGCCACGTGCTCTGGAATAATAAGCCAACAAATAAGAAAGCATGGATTTAACACAGAAAACGTTAATATAATCATCTAATCATTTATTTTGCAATGGTGATCTTTGTGATTTCTGGGCATGTTCTTTTTTTCTATATGTGTACATACATATTTGTATTCATTTATTATATATGTATTATACGTTTTTACAAAAGAGTCTGACTTAGTTAGGAAACCAGCAGCAGAAATGTTACAATAAAATATTGTTTGAAGCAGGGATGAGCGGGCCCAAGCACCTGTGCCATCACCACCCGCGCGCACCACGCAACCTATATGACTTTTTTGTATGTTAAGACTTCCAAAAAGCTCTGGTTGCTGATGTCACTCAATGTGGGCTGGGTTTGGTGGCGATCGTAATGGTGCAGGTGCCGGGGTCGGTCATCGTTTGTGTCGAATGTGTAGTGTGTGTAGGATGTATTGTCTGTGTGTAGTGTGTGTGTGTGAGTATGTATTAGTGCTGATGTCATGAATGTACGTTTTACAAATGACCCAAAATATCGGACCACGTGTTGAGTTGAGCCCATGAGATGCATGCAGTAAGAATTGTTCAGCTCAGTGAGATCTAGAAGTGTACCGGGTTTGACATGTACACGTGCAAGTGTGTATGAGCTATGTAGCAAAATCTCCAGGGCGCAGACTCGCAGACGTCCTAATGGCAGCAGATTCCAACCTGTGTGCTGATTAAAACAGCATTATCAGAGCGATGGCAATGACATCATAGTCATGTCGTCATCATGCTGATGTCATTGTGCCATTGAAGAACAAGAGGGTTCTTATACCTTTATGACATCAGCACTATTAAAACAGCATTATCAGAGCGTTAGTGATGAGGTCGTAGTCATGTCGTCATTACCTAGTGCTTGGGCCCTAAAGACTGCTTAATAAACAGTGGAACAAAAAAGATAAAAAAGAATCATTGTGTTTATTATTATTATTGATTAACTAGTACTCCTTAGTGTTAAACGTGTTAATCCCTGCACAGTTGAAGAGGAGTAAAGGAAATGTATTTTAAGCATGACTGCAAAACCTATGAGAATTATCATTATGGGTTATTTTCCTTACGTGGCTTGCGTCACTGCATAAAGCTTATAGAAATTTTATCACGCTGATAAACGCCCTACAATGCCCTATCATTGTTGTTTTCCATCTGCATAAACACTTAATCAAGAAATGAAAATGAGATTGGCTAAATGTCTTTACTACTGTATAGTGTTGTTGTCTGAAAAACATGTCTACGATGTTGCACTAATAGTAATAAATTAGAAACTCTTCCCATCTTCCAGTCTGGCCAACTCAGTTATGGAATATTTAGCAGGGTACGACTTCTACTACTAGAACTGTTTAGTCATGTTTTGTCATGATGTCCCTGGCAGAGCCGCTCATGATTATGTGGCACAAGCTGCTGTGTTATATCTGTGAGCGGGAACGTGGCCAGTGCAGCTCGCTGAACCCATTCTGTCACTCACAGCCTAAAAACCATGACGAAGACACAGATCAGGGGCATCAGACAGTCTCCGCTCTAATTGTTTTACCCACTGTGGAGTCGCAGTCTCGAGGGAGACGGTGTCCCAAAACAGCCCTGTCCCGAGCCTCACAGGAACCAATTAGGTTTAACATTTCCAAATTGATGCTTGCGATTTTCCTTAGTAGAGCATCTGTCTCAATATTCTGCCTGACAGTAAAGGAGGTGTGGCGTGTACCTGTCATTCACAGTAAAGGAGGTGTGGCCTGTGTACCTGTCATTCACAGTAAAGGAGGTGTGGCCTGTGTACCTGTCATTCACAGTAAAGGAGGTGTGGCCTGTGTACCTGTCATTCACAGTAAAGGAGGTGTGGCCTGAGTACCTGTCATTCACAGTAAAGGCGGTGTGACCTGTGTACCTGTCAGTCCCAGTATAGGAGGTGTGGCCTGTGTACCTGTCATTCACAGTAAAGGAGGTGTGGCCTGTGTACCTGTCAGTCCCAGTATAGGAGGTGTGGCCTGTGTACCTGTCATTCACAGTAAAGGAGGTGTGGCCTGTGTACCTGTCAGTCCCAGTAAAGGAGGTGTGGCCTTTGTACCTGTCATTCACAGTAAAGGAGGTGTGGCCTGTGTATCTGTCATTCACAGTAAAGGAGGTGTGGCCCATGGACCTGTCATTCCATCCCAGTAAAGGAGGTGTGGCCTATTTAAATGTCTGTCACAATAAAGGGGGTGTGGCCTGTGGACCTGCCAGTCTCAGTAAAGGAGGTGTGGCCTATTTACATGTGTGTCACAATAAAGAAGGCTGCGAACTGTGACCCTGTCAGTCACAGTAAAGGAGGTGTGGCCTGTGGAGCTGTCAGTTTCAGTAAAGGAGGTGTGACCTGTGAGGTCCTCCCACTTCTTCTTCACTTCTGTCAGTTTCAGTAAAGGAAGTGTAGCCTGTGGACCTGTCAGTCCCTGTACCGAAGATGTGACCTTTGAACCTGTCAGTCTCAGTAAAGGAGGTGTGACCTGTGAGGTCCTCCCACTTCTCCAGTCATAATGATTTTTTCATGTCATTTGATTTATAAACAGCTGTAATATATTCTACTGAAATACAGGCTAATTGACTAATAAATATTTTTTTCCGTCCACTGAATGGGTGAAATAACATATTGGGATGCACACTGCATCACCTCAGCCGGAGAGGCGAGTAATGTTCAGCATTAATCTTTAGTTTAGACCTAATGCTTTCCTTCAAGGAAAAAAGCTGCTGTATAATTTCTATGGCAACAAATTCACCAAAGAAAAGACAAATCTGTCCAAGTACTGATATATATTAATGAGTTGTGAAAAGAGGCACTCTTACCTAAAATCTCCATCCTTGTTGGAGGGCTTCTTTTGATGCGCTTTTTCTGCAGTGCCAGGACTTATGATGATCGGCTCTGGAGACTGGCTCTGAACACTGGGTTGCAGAATAGGGATGGAAGAAGTGCTAAGGTTTGGTTTAGGAAAAAGATTTGCGTGCGTATTTGCATTGTGACCAGGTTGTACAGGAGGGTTGGGGAACGTTAAGGGGTTGAGTTTGGTGCTAGGACTAAGCTGAGTGTGAATTGGAGTAAGACTGCGCTGCGCATCTTTGGGGCTGAGCTGAGCATTTTGCGAGCTTTGTGGGCTGCGGCGTCCTTGAAGTGCCTCTGCAGGGGTTTGAGGCGTGGAGCTTGTTGCTGGAATAATGGGTAAAATGGCAGGAGGGTCCACGGTTCTGGGGGATTTTACCCCGGATCTGGCAGTAGGCCTGGGTCGGCTGATACTAACAGTACCAGATGCTGAGGAGGTGGATGCCGGGCCTCCGCGTTCCCGCAGGGATGTCTCTGATGTCTTGGCAGTGCTGAGTGTCGGAGGGTTTAATGGCTTCGTAGTGGTGCAGACGGAGGCCGGAGGAGGCAGGATGGGTACTGAAGATGGGCTAAGCCTTGGTGCTCCTGTGGATTGCATCGGGAACGACAGCTTTGGCTGGTCTGCGCTTGATCCTTCGATCTTCAAAAAGAGCACAAAAAAAAAATCATATTTTATTCAACCATAAAATATATGCTAAAAGCATGAGGAGACAGCTACAATTTAACGTAATCAGTGATTACTTCTCTTTTTTTTTTAAGCTAACCTATTATAATCATATTTAAACCACTTCAAGTTTATCAGACTTAAAGATTTCCAAAATATGCCGGTTAATTTTCCAAAATGCATTCTGGAATTTCTGAATGTTGTCTTTAACTCATTTTTCAAATGCAGCAGTTCAATTTTAATAAAGTGCTCCAGAACACCCATTTTTGGAGGTGCATTTTCCTAGCCAGTGACTGGTAAAAAAAAAAGATATATTCACAATATAATAAAGCATTTCTCACCCGTTTTTAAAGTCTTTCCAACCAACATGTCTGACAAACAAAACAAGCAACTGATTTACTGTGTGTAGGTTTAAGACTTTTTATTCACAATGATTTTCTCAATGTTCAACTATATGGAGTTAAACACAGCTAACAGCTGAATAATGCTACATTAGCCATTAGCAGTTAGCCACTATATCCAATTATGATGTCACCAAACAGGACACAATTAAAGATATAATATTGAATTAACACTTCACACACAGTAAATCTGTAGCTTCTAAAAGCCTACGAAATCAGCCTAAAATGTGTCGCACCAATTCAGTACAAGGTATTAGAATATTATAGATATTATATATATTATATATATTATATATAGATATATTATTATATATAGAGATCATTTTTAGAATACTAAATTCAACACTGGAACTGAACAAACAATAAAATAGTAACATGTTCAGCTTCAGGAGCCGAAGTAGGAACAGATCCACACATGGGCAGTGGTGGGCAAATGAAGTAGAAGTACAGATATTTGTAGAAGAATGTAGTGGAGTAAAAGTGAAAAAGTGTTCAATAGATATTAAATATGTACTTAAGTACAGGAAGGAAGTACAGTGGAACCTCGGATTGCGAGTAACACGGTTTGCAAGAGTTCCGCAAGACGAGCCATGATTTTTTAATAAATTTTGACTTGAAAAACGAGCAAGTCTTGGATTACAAGTACCGAGTATCATGTATCACGCATGTTCTGACTTGTTTTGACACCAATCACGTCACGTGATCACAACTGAGCCAATGATTTTTCTCTCTCTTGCTCAGCGGAATTGTGGGTAATCGTGGGTCTTAGTGCTCGTCCCTTACTGGTATAATCAACATCTCCCTCTCTGTCTCAGCGTGTCATTAGTCCTATGTGTGTGCGCGCACGTAATTTGACACTGACACACACACACACTCTCTCACCTTTACACCCCCCCTCCCCGGCTTCACACGCACATACAGAAACACACACTCTGCTCTACACAGAAACTCTGCTCTGTCGCGATTCTTTTCAAAGGTAAATTGCTGGCTCATTTGTTTTTTGTTTTTTGTTTTATTTTACAGCAGTGATTCCTTTAGTATGCGCTCACATGAGTGTCATTAGCGATGTTCCTTGCTAATGTTTCCGATAAAACAGTGCACGCACATTACACACACACACACACACACACTATAACAGTCACCGCCTGCTATAAGGTTTATTTGGTAAAACTTTAGGGTGCCATTTTCTCCAGACCACTAGAGAAGTAAGAGTAGAGTGAGAGAGAGATTCAGTTTGGGAGAGATTCAGTTTGGGTCCACATGGCTCTGGCTACTACAAACAATCCTGATTTGGGAAACTTTGGTTTGCCTCTCAATCGTAAGTGTGATGTTTTTCTTTTTTTATGTTGTATCTTGGTTAATGCTTAGCAAGTGTTGTTATTTCTTTTTTATTTTATTTTATTTATGGTTCTCTTTTTAGAGGATTTTAATGTGAGGCCTCTTCTTAGTCCTAAGAGCCTACATGTTTGCTGGGTTTTGAGTGCATCCTTGCAACTGCTCGAAATTGTTCAAAACAAGTTTACTGCTTCAGAGAGACTACACTCAGAACATCAATTCATCGTCAGTTAAGGCATTCTACTCATTCCTACACTTCTATTTTGGACTAGACTGATTGACCTACAGTTGGGGATTTACCATGTGCTTTCCGTTACTCATTTTCTGGACAATCAATTCTTGTTTCCATTAACCTGGTTTGTGAATATATATAGGTGTTTGAGCAAAGGATTTTGAAACTGTCTTGAGTTTTTATGTAAACATTATCACTAATAACCAATTGAAACATTGCAAGAAATTATTCCCCCTTTACTGTGGTAATATCCCCAGTTAATTTGGTTTATTTTTACTTTATATTTTGTATTAATTATTGTTACGTATTTATTTTTTTGGGGCTGTGGAACGAATAATTTGAGTTTTTATTTTTTTCTTATTTCTTATGTGAAAATTCGATTTGGTTTACGAGCATTTTGGAATACGAGCATGCTTCCGGAACGAATTATGCTCGTAATCCAAGGTTGCACTGAACATTTAGTTTACTTATTGTGGTATTTAGTATTTTTAAAGACCAGCTTGGAATTGTTCCTCATTGAGAAACAAGTCTGATATGAAACGTTTAACACACACATACTGTACAGTATAACATTCAGCATACCGCTCAAAACATTTACATACATCATTCCATTCAGAAAAAAAATTTTATGTTGACCGCTGGACAGAGTTGAGCCCCGGGCCAGAGGAGGGTCTTGTCATGTTTTTACCTCAGAACCATTGTAAAAATCATGAATAACGATGAATCTGAAGAAGTCTCAAGAAATCGTGCAAATTTAAAGAAGACGTTTTTGCACTTACAGTGACACACACACACACACACACACACACACAGCTATAAATCTCTACAAAATGTGATGATCAAAAAGTGAACGCCCTTTAATGCTCTGATTCATTTTTTATTAGTGAAAATGTCAGAACAAGCGTAATGAAATGCTGGATGTAATTAAAATATACATATTTTTTGTTTGATGCAGAATACGTGATGAAAGTGTGAAGGGTGAAATGAGGGCAAGCTGAGTTAGTATGCTCTCCACACCTCCTCCCTCCTCTGTCTGATGCTGTCTGCAGGACTGTGTGTCAGTGTGTGTGTGTGGGTTAGAGAGAGGGTGTGTGTGTGTGTGTGTGTGTGTGTGTGAGAGAGAAGAGAGAGAGATGGTTTTGGCGTTCATGTCCCGTCTCTGTCCTGTTCGGAGCGTCACAGCTGACATCAGCAGGCTTTCAGAACTATCACTCTGTCAGGATCATCTTCCTTCCTGCCGATGACAGACGTTCCCTCGTTCCCTCCCTGCATTCATCCTGCTCCACTTTCATGTTGCCTGGCAACCAGCTCCACGGCCCAACAACCTTTGGTGGAATTCTGCAATCCCATAATTCCTCATTAAAGACAGCACACTTTTACTTTGTTGCCTAGCGCTGACTGAGTGATGCTCACCAATCATTAAAAAGGTCAGATTGAACTAGTTAAACGTGTAAAAAAAAGAAAAAAAAAAAAAGAAAAAAAGTTAAATCCTCACTTTGCTTTCTGACTGTAATTTACTCCAACAGTGGACTCGATCCACGTCCAGAAAAGTGTCCGAGATTGTTTGAGTTAATGCCTGGCTCTGGCTCCATCTGCTAGACGTGGACAGATCGGCGAGTTTGCGCAGTGGCGTCTTGGGACAGAGCTTCACTAACAGACCGGGTGAGATCACATGCACTGCAGTGTTTGATGAGGGGGGAAAAATGG
The DNA here is from genome assembly GCA_013621035.1 of Clarias magur. Taxonomy (NCBI): domain Eukaryota; kingdom Metazoa; phylum Chordata; class Actinopteri; order Siluriformes; family Clariidae; genus Clarias; species Clarias magur. The sequence continues at coordinate 1,035,935 of QNUK01000150.1, forward strand.
TGTGAAGTCAAGCGTGGAAGACATCGCAGTGCTGCTGGTTTATTCTCTCCAACAGATAGCTAAAGAGATAACTAATAAGAGTCTATAGAGCAATATGCTGGAGCAGAAAAACAACTTGTACAGAGATAATACTCAATATGAACATCATAATAATAATAATAATAAAACAGAGAAGAATTCACATCCTCTAAAAATACTAATCATAAGCAGCGTTAGTTCTCAGTTATAACGGTGCCAACAGCACCCACTGCATGCGTTATTAATGTGATATATTCAGTTTTGCTCATGCTGAGTTTATGAAGCTTACTGTATAAATGTTATGTACATACAGTACACTCGTACGAATATATCAGCACCACGGCCAATATTAAAATGCTGGATTGATTTCGGATCTCGTGTGACATCCTCAATCTGCTCCGCTGTGCTTCGCGTGATGATTGGCGCAACATCAATCTTTCACACAGGATTAAGGTGCCAGTTCTCCATTACGCCCACAGCCGGAAAAAGGACGCCTTATTATGGAAAATTTTCATCTTAAATTTTCAGACATTCAGATGGATCTCCATGTGGTTGGTTTTTCTTGGCTGGGGCATAAACAAGCCTAGTAGATGTTCTGGAGGTTTGTGGATTGCTTGCAAATAAAATAGCAAATTATGGGCCATTCATGAAGACAGCTTGGGTATTAGATATCAGCTCAATCTCAGATGTCGCTGCTTAGATCTCTGATCCCGGCATCAGATTGAGAATGGAAAATGAAATAGGAAATGTGATTATGATGAACGATCATCCTGGTGTCTGGTTCGCCCAGGAAGCTCAGTGACCTCTTTGAAATAACTAATTAACTCTTGACATTCTTCATATTCTCATCATTCTATGCAGTCTTATGACAGAAGACTGATGTAAGGCTCTGTTATCCCATTTTATTTTTAATATATTGTTATGCTATGTTAACATCATAATAATAGTTTATGACTAATATTTTGCATGTATTCTTTTTGGCACAGGGAAAGAAATAAAAAAATGCAATTATGAAACAAATAGAGCAGGGATATACTGTATGCAGATATGCAAGTTTTTTTTATCACTGTTTTTTTTTTTTTTCTTCCGCTACTGAGATACTAAAAAATCCATTGGCTCTGTGTCTACTCATGCCCTGCTGATGATTAAACACTTTTATTGACTCTAGCACCTGACTTGGCACACTAAGGGAAGTACTTTATTGCACACCTCACACTCTGCACTGCATCCCTACACCACATACAGCAGCCGGAGCAATCACGTGCATTTATTTTCATTATTTTACTTAAGATACTGTAGCAAAGATTAGCTACTGAATGTCATAACTTCTAGAATTTTCATTCATCTGTTAAGCTTAGAGAACTAACGTCATTCTTGACGCTCTATCACCAAAGATTTGATTATCACACCCGCATGTACTTAATGAACCAGTGGTTCCAGATTTATTCCCTTTTGTTATTTCTGTTATAATAACCTCCACCGCTCTGGAAAGCCTACCACTAGATTCTGGTGCACGGCTTTGGGGATCTGCGGGTATCTGCTTAGTCTCTGTGCATCAGGATCAAAAAACAGACGTCTCATCTCTCTTACTGACTGTTGCTAGTCAAGCGCGGTGAAATATCCGCTTTAAATTGTCTTAATCTTTCACCTTATAAAAGGCAGCGTTTATTTATCGAGTATACATTTGTGCTTTGTTACATTTTTATCGAGTATATATTTTGCTTTGTTACATTTCGTCGGCTTTGCAAACGTTGCCCCTCTTTATGACTGAGATAAAGCTGTTCATATCGCAGCATGCGCACTTTCATCTCCCCTTTGATCAAAACATATGAGCCGATATGAGTAGCTTTATTTCAGTCATAATATACTGAGACCACAAAGAGGGGTGAGTTTTGCAAAGCAGACAGAATATAATGTCAGAAACACAGAAAAAATACATAGCACAAATATATACTCAGTAAATAAACACTGCCTTTTATAAAGTGAAAGTGCGCGGCAGCTGTATTTCAGTCATAAATTCCAGCACATTCCAGCCATTCGTGGTCATTTATTCAACGCTGGACATAAAGAGCAAAAGAGCATGATGATTACTGTTATTAATCCACGCTAAAATTCTTAAGTGCATGTACTGTAAGAATATTTACATGAAAATATTGAATTTCTTAGTTTTGTTTATTCATTCAAGCCCTTCCTCTTCTGTTGGACACATGGGCACACATCAGCACATCACCCCCTCAAACAACACGGCAATTAGTATTTACGTACATCTGTAAGCAGAGGAGTGGTTTAGATAAATCTCACGTGTGAAAGGAGCGCTAAGAGCCATGGGGGAGGGGGGGGGTCTCCAACCAACGCCCTTGTAGATGAGAATCTGTCATATGTCTGTTTTTTTTTTTTTTTTACATTCATTTAGTAACAAACATTTATTCAGCAATAAGCTTTTTGGAAAGTGTTTGTGTACATATTTTTTTTTTCTGGGTTGCAACAATATTTTAATATTTAATTTACAGAAACACGTGGCTGATGAGGTTTTAAGAAAACTTGTAATTGTAATTATGTGTACTTTTACGATACAAATACTGTATATAGCTTACACTAAATGAAATGAAATTTAATTCATTATAATTACTAGTTGAACTTGTGTGTAATAAAATCATGTAATATTGACATTTTAGTGCAGCACAATTAATCACGTAAAAATCATAACTGCAGTAATTAATTAATAGAGTGACTCTCTGTGTCAAAATAAGAGTCGCATACATGATACATGATACTCTGCGCTCCACTGTATATATATATATATATATATATATTATATATATATATATATATATATACAGCATGCATATACTGTTTACTATAACACTGTGACCATGTGTGTGTACATGTAAAGCATTTTTTATTTTGTATTTTTGTGTGTGTGTGTGTGTGTGTGTGTGTGAGAGTGTGTGTGTGTGTGTGTGTGTGTGTGTGTGTGTGTGTGTGTGTGTGTGTGTGTGTGTGTGTGTGTGTGTGTGTGTGAGAAAGTCATCCTACATAACAGCCCCCTTCCTCCTCCTCTCCTCTCTCTGGTCTCAATCACTACCACTGCGATTCTTTTTAAAAATAATGTGTAAAAATAAATGAAAGTTAATTTGTTTCATTTTTACTTTATATTTTATATTAATAATTTATGTTAAATTAGATTATATATGAATATTTTTAGGTTGTGGAACGAATCATCTGAGTTTCCATTATTTCTAATGGGGAAATTCACTTTGATATATGAGCGCTTTGATATACAAGCATGCCTCCCGGAATGAATTATGCTCGCAATCCAAGGTTTAACTGTACAGTACATTGGCACTGATTAGATGAAAAGCTCACCATATTAATGTTACCTGATTAGCGGGGGAGGAGGGAGAAATCGTACCTAGGCACAGTACAAATCCATCTTGCGTAGTGTGAAAGCATCCTAAGGTTTGAAAATCCCTTTTGATGCCAAGCATGTACCTCAACTAGTTGGCTTGATTTATGTGTTGCGCCAGTGACCGGGCAGGCTGTTTTCTAAAAGAATGAAGTATTTCTGTCCAAACGCTCAGTGCAGCTTTTATTAAATAAGACTAATGCCCAAGACTGAGACAAGCTCAAGACAAAACAACTAACCTGATTACAGCAGACGTGATACAGTAGCTCTGTGGGTAACGATGTCACTGTATTACAACAGCAGTGTTAAATCTTGGTGAGAATGAAGGGTTTAGGTTTACAAACGACTTTCAGTACATTCACATGAAACTGATGTATGCATTTAAAATCTAATCTAAGGACTAGCTAAGATCAATTTAAGACTTTTGAGCTTTTACAGTCTTAAGTGGGTCGATTTTAAGTCTAGACTGAGGGCGCTTTCACACTACCAGATTCAAATATAAAAGTCAGCCTTACCTGAATGTGAAGGTGGACCGTCCTTTATAATATACGACCATAGCTGATGAAGGTGGAAGGCACATGACTTTTTCACAAAATATCAATAATATTAGGCATAGTTGCCCTTATTCACTTGGGTTTACTGTCGACTCGCCAACCATCTGCCACCAACTGCATCAGAGTGTGTAAATATGTAAGTATCCTCAAGTATAAAACAGTCTTACTAATGTGAAAGCTGGCTAGCTGGGAAGAGGGGAGGAGGGCCGCAATCGTACCCAGGCACAGTATGAATCAATCGTACCCAAGCACAGTATGAATAAATCGTACCCAAGCACAGTATGAATCAATCGTACCTAATGTGAAAACAGCCTGAGACTTAAAAACCTTTTGTGGCCAAGGATGTACTGTACCTCAGCTAGTTGGCTTGATTTATGTGTTGCACCAGTGACCAGGCTGTTTTCTAGAAGAAGGAAGTTCTTCTCCTCAAACTTTTCATGTACAAGCTCTCAGTGGAGCTTTTATTAAATAAGACTGATGCCTAAGACTGATACAAGCCCAGGTTCCCCAAGTACCACAAACGTGTTTTGAGACCTGACTCGAGTTGACCATCGATGTGCATTTTTTTCTTTCTTTCTCGCTACTCTGCACCAATACCAGGAAACACAATTTCATCTGCAACAATATATTTTAATATAATTATAACTATGATCTGGTGACAATAAAGTCTCTCAAGCTTTTATTTAAAAGTTATAAGCAGGCACGATACATCCACATCCTAAGGTAAAAGACAATCACTAAAGATACGGTCTAGTATCTTTGTTTCTGAGAATGTAGAAAATGTAATCTTTCGTGAACATACAGTACCACAAACAGGAGCACAAAATGTCCTAAACGTCTTTTTGCTGCTTATTTAGATCTGTGGTAGAGCTTTCTTCTCATTTCTTAATGCTCCGTGCTGTTCATGAATATATCAAACAACCTACAAAGCATCAACGACGAGTTAAAAACACCTGTATGTCAGGATCGAAACAAAAAAAATCTGATTATATCAGATTATACCGGCTCTACTGTCATATGCGATCATTTACTCAGCCAATCATTTCACAGCCAATTAGTCAGAATATTTTATCTCCATCCACACTTGGAATTGTTCCTTGTCTTTCTTGCACAAGTCCGAGCTCCCAGTTTGACTGAGCTTCTCTGTACGATCAGAACGAAAAGGATTGGTGAGAAACATCGACAGTGATAGACATCCCATTAACGCCATCTCCGTTTGCATTGCAGGTTGTTGCTATGGCAATAATGAAGTGAAGGAGTGTAAGGCCAAAGAAGTCACCTACACTCTTAGCGAACTTTATAAACCCACGGAATGAATGCTGAGCTTCAAGAGGTAAATAATTCTGGTCAGCTGCTTCTGAACCACATGCTGTAAAACGAATAAGAAGGTGTATAGCCATCAACAGAACAGTTGCACACTCCACATAGCAGCCCTTACGCAGCATTTACCCCAAACACATCAGCTTTTTAATCAACCAAATGTGATCACATAAAATTCTGTCGTGCTACCTCAGCTGTTCTTTTCTCTGCAGAGAATAATTTTTTTTTTTTTTTTCAGATCCATGCAATGAACAGTAGATACCCTAAAAAAAAAAACTTGCCCGTCCTGGTTTTGGATCAGGATATTACTACTGTATATAACTGCATGAAACATTACCAGGAAATAGCAGATCTGATGATGTAATTTAGATATTGTGATCATTTTTTCATTATATACCCCCCCTCCCCCCCCCTCCCGATTTTCTCCCTAACTTGATTGGCTGTAGAGCCGTGATTAATGTAGAAGCACTCTCATCCCTCCCCTCTGAGAGAGCTCGGCCAATCAGCTCTCTCTAGGCTTCTGGCTGCGAGAGGTTACAGCATCACCTGGGAATCGAACTTGTGATCTCAGGATGATAGGGCGAGCACTTTACATGATGATGAACAGGAACAAACAGAACAAGACATTTTTCACTTAAAATTTTAGTAACATATTGCTAGAAATATTCTCACGCACTCCATCATCTATTATGCTTTATTCTGTGTGCAGGGTCGCAGGGGGCCTGGAGTCAATCCCAGGAGTCTTAGGGCACAAGGTGTACACCAATCCATCACGGGGCGTGCACACACACACACACACACACATTCACACACTACAGGCAATTTTGGAAAGACAATTAACCTAATCTGCATGTCTTTGGATTGTGGGAGGAAACTGGACTACCCAGGAGACAGAACATGCAAGCACAGGGAGAACATGCAAACTCCACGCACACAGACCAGAGGTGGGAATCAAACCCACACTAACCGCTAAGCCACAGTGCCACCTTCCTTATTTTCAGTGCTGATTTATTTTTCTAGGCAATAAATAAACAGTTTACTGTCTTTACTTTATTTCTTTTTTAATGTGTAAAGCTGCTTTGCGACAATGTCAATTGTTAAAAGCGCTAGATAAATAAAATTGACTTGACTTTACAACTCTGTGTCAGCCATGTTCCTTCTCAAATATTATAAACAGCCCTAGTCACGTGACTACACTGTAAGAAAAATGACATCATCTTAGCAAGTGATATATTGAATATATTAAATCTATCCAACTCTATCTATAATTCCTTAAAATAAGTTTACAACAAACCAAATATATAATATACTATGTATAATTGACCAAATATAATTTAGGTTAAAAATGGCATATAATTTTGCTATGTTTTAGGAATTTATTTCTTGAAAGAATTAAAATGATCTGGCAAAAGAACAAGACATTTTTCAATGTCTTTTTTCAAAGTAACATTTTACTAGAAATTAGCTTAATAAGCTTACTTTTTGTTTGATGTAAACTTATTTTAAAAATTATAGATAGGTTTGACTAGATTCAAGAATGTCATTTTTTTTTGCGGTGTAAGTACTCTTAAATCAAAGCCAAAAATTACATGTGTTTAAGGTTACATCTATAGCTTTATTATTTATTATGGTAAGTATGAAAGTTGCAAATAGATTTATACAAAAATATACATTTTAATGATTTTAAAACATTTAAAAAGTTTTACATTATTGAAAAAATATATCGACATGAACTGAATTTTTTGAAGATTAATAAGACTAGAGGGGTTCAATTAAAAGCAACAACAAAAAATATTAAAGCCGTACCAGGTTACCCAGCAACTGCACATGCGCAATGGACACAAGACAAAGTTAAACAGATTTTGTTGCACCCTAACCCCTAACCTCTACAGTGCGTCTCAAAAGCCGGGTTATACTCTGATCATATAAGATAAATATCGCTCATATAGGAAAAATATGTAATGTATTGTGTAATGTAGCTTAGCGTACAGGACTAACACCGTGATTAATTAACGCAGTACATCGGCTCACCATATCTGAGACTCTGACAGAGACGCGCGTGAGGACAGGGAGGTCACATGGGCACAAACTCACCTAACCATTACTAACACGAAGAAACACATCGCGCGCACTCATGCACGTGCACAACGTACGGACCTGTATGCTGTGATGACGGATGCAGTGGAGTCCTCACTTGTCCTCTGTCCTGTCTTGTCTCCTGTCCTCCCCTGTCCTGTCCTCTACCCTTGGTGCTGAATGCGTTTTATCCCTGCATAGGACAGAACCTGCACGGACAACCTTGTGTGCTTGCGTGCGCGCGTGTGTGTGTGAGAGAGAGAGAGATGCTGTGTGTGTGTGTGTAGGTGAGCGAGTGAGATGCTGCGTGTGTGTGACCGGGCTCTGTCACATCTCATCCAACATCTGTTGTTGTCAAACCGAGAGGCGTTAATGACGTCACGGAGCGTTTGGCGAACCTGCGACCGCTGAAAAAGAAAGGAGGAAAAAAAGCGCGTGCGGCGGAATTAAAACGTCCACGCGCACGTGCGCACGCACGCGCGAGTGACACCTAGCTGCCGCCCCTGCAGGGTCACTGAGTCCCTCAGAGAGTGCGCGCGAGGAAGAATCGTGAGGCAGGGGGAGGGAGTTTACACTGGAGCACAAAATAACTAAATAAAGAAGTAATGGCATATATACTGTATGTGTACACACACAGGTTCACCTCCATAAATTAGAATATCATCGAAAAGTTGATTTATTTCAGTAATTCAATTAAAAAAAATAAACATATATTATATAGATTCATTACACACAGTCTGACATATTTCCAGTGTTTATTTATTTTATTTTTTTTGATGATTATGGCTTACAGATAATGAAAACCAAAAATTCAGTATGTTAGAAAATGTAATAAATGCCCAGGCTGCTCTGATAGTGGCCTGGATATGTCTTTGTGTGGTGGCTTTTCTAGCACTGACTCCAGCTGCAGTCCACTCCTTCTTGAATGGACTTTGCTTCACAATCCTGTTGCTTGTGTACTTTTTCTAGCACATTTTTTCCTTCCATTCAACTTTCCATTAATGTGAAGAAACACATCGCGCGCACTCATGCACGTGCACAACGTACGTACGGACCTGCGTGCTGTGATGACAGCACTGAGTGGACAGCCAGCTTCTTGAACCAGACTGAAAGACCAGGAAAAAGTATTTGGAGTTTATTATCTGATTAGAGTGGGGCTCTGTGAGTGTCCAATATTGAACTTTTCCCACAATATTCAACTTTTCTGAGATACTGAATTTTGGGTCCAAAATGCGTGTGTCGTCACATGCAGAGGCGATTTGCAGGGGGGTTCTTCAACCAGCCATCATCACCATTATCTCATACATAATAAATAGGTTTGCACTGGGACCCCAAGCAGTTGCCTGCCTTGCCTGTTGACTACACTTTAAAAAACAAACTAACAAACAAAAACAGGCTGCCTCAATGTAAAAAAGGTTAGTAACAAGTTGCACAGCTTTTTTAAGTTTACTCAACTTTTAGATAAATTTGCTGGCCAAAGTTGTGTCAACTAAACAGCAATGTGTTTTTGTATTAATTCATTCAACATTTATTTAGTTGGATTTTTTTAAAGTGTAGGACTCACTGTCATCTTTGAGGAAGAAACATATGTGACACGGAGTTAAAAAGAAAGCGACTGGCATATATTTTATATATATATATAACATTGTGCAAACTGCATTGTGCAAAACAGTCACAGTAGCCATCAAGGAACTATGTCAATTTGTTCAGGCAGGCAGCTGAACATGGTATTGAGCATCAGAAGTATAATATAGATAATACTGACTGTGACTGACTTGCAGTGGGGTTACGTCCTGCTAAACCCAGCTTACATTGAAAATATAACAAGTTGAAAATGCATTTCATACTGTACACCTTACTTGCTGAATATCAGAACATAGCCTAGTCTAACTTACGCCTTTTAAAGCCTATTTAAATAAATTGTCCAAAACACTGGCAACACAGTACACTGTAGAGTATCAGTAATTTACCCTCAGGACCATGTGGCTTCACCCATCATCATGAGAAAGTATCGCACCACACATCCTTACCCTGAGAAAAGACTAAAACCCAAAGTTCGATGTAGGGTTTCTAATAAATGCGTATCCCTTTCACAGCATGTTAAAAACGTAAGTTGAAGGACTATAAGTCTGGTACTGTGGGTATTTGACTGGTTCCAGTGTGGTTTGTATATTTGATGAATGTAAATGGTTTGATTGTTTGGCTAAACAATGTATTACTGAGCAAAAATAGTATTTGGGAAGTTGACAGCTATGTAGTTATGTACAATTCTAAACCACTGCTCATTAATAATTACACTTGTCGCTCCAGTGCAAAACCAAGCAGACAAAGTTGTGTACTTTTTATTTTTGGATGAACTTTTTCTCAGAACTGAATCTGAAGTCAAGAGAGCTGACAACCACATTGTGACAAACAGCAATACTTTATTAAAACAGCAACAACAGAAACAATGGAATAGTGACATACTGTATACTGTACTGCTATTGAATCCTGTCTGAAATATGGTACGAGGTGAGCGGACGTGAATGCTTCCACAGTGCTGTAAATTACATTATTATACATGGTACGATTGAACTGTTCAACTCTTCATTTTCTTTTAGGAAGGCAAAATAAACTTGACGATACAAAAAGAAATAAAAACAAAAGTATTTAAAGAACAAAGTTGTATTCTCAGGCATCCTTTTCTATTTTTTCAGACCAAAACTATCTACACTTACACCTCATCATAATCACAAACTCCCCACTCGTACACACAAAATTTACAGGGAGCTTTAAAGGCAGCAACAAATACAAGATCTGGTCCTGGTCCAAAAACAAATGTCCTTCCTGCACATTTTAGTGTTTTCTGCACCCAATTCACCTGACCCAACTAATCAGCGGGTTAACAGACCACCATGAATTGATGTGTGTGTGTGTGTGTGTGTGTGTGTGTTAGAGCAGGGAAAACACTAAAATGTGTGTTATCCATGACCAAAGTTGAGGACCTGTGACTCTGCATTTCTTAATTCAACGAGGGGTAAAAAAAAAAAAAAAAATGTAATCATAGATTAAAGTTTGCCACCTAGTGGTCATATGTATATTGCAGTTTTTTTTTACAGCATCTGCAGGATGGTGCCTGGTATATTTGGTGCTGCCGTTCTGATGCAGGACAAGAGGCATGTCTCTGTTCCTGAGTAAGCACATGTTTGTTTGTGTGTGTGTGTGTGTGTGTGTGTGTGTGTGTGTGTGTGTGTGTGTGTGTGTGTGTGTGTGTGTGTGTGCGTGTGTGTGTGTGTGTGTTGGCCTTTCCATCTGGTTTGGATCTCTGCCACATCACTTCCATAAAAATGTTGACCTGGATAAGACACAGGAAAAACAGAAAGAACAAGAGAATGAAGACAGTTTCTGCCAGTCTCTGTGAAGTAGGCGTGGCCTTTGAGTCAATAAGTTCCAGTGAAGGAGTTGTGGCCTATGTATCTACCTGATGAAGGCGTGGTATTTGCGTCTGTAAGTAACTGTAAAGGTGGCCTATGTGCCTGTCTGTCCCAGTAAAGGGGGTGTGGTCAGTGTGGTTGTGAGTCAATCACACCCTGTGAGCCTCACGCCTCTTTACTGAGACCATGTGTCTGTTAATTCCAGTGAAGGAGGTTTGGCCTATGTGTCTCTGAGTAACAGTAAAGGGGTGTGGTCTATGTGTCCGTCAGTCCAAGTGAAGGAGTTGTGGTCTATGTCAATCCCAATAGTTTCCAACGCTTAGAAGCCAGCTTTATTTTTTTCCACATCATTATTCACATGACACTGTGCACCATCTCAACACAGATGAAGAGGCACGTCCCTCGCCCTGCATCACTACACCTATTCACGGAAAAATCTATAAACTCTAAAATATCCTCCCACTCAAGCAGGATAAGAGGACACTTTAGCTGATGTATTTCTTCAGCTCTTATAAGAACTGGTGTGTGCTCAAGATATTTTAATACTTCAGATAAATATAATTCTGGGTTCAGCTCCAATGTCCTTAATGAGCAGTGTGACTTTTTGCCTCCATAACACAGCAACAGCACCATAAAAAGTCATCCAGGCACGTACACGTACACACACGCGCATACGCACACACACACACACACACACACATGCACACATGCAAACACACACACACACACACGCGCACACACACACACACACACACACACACACACACACACACACACACACACACTATAATGGTGCCTGCCCTGAATAAGATTAATATAGATATGTAACCTCTGTGGAATGTACAATTGTGAGGCAAAACCTTCTTTCTCTCTCACACACACATACACGCACATCGTATTTTACAGTTCATAAGACATGAGACTCTTACAGTGCTGTCAACTACAAAGCAAAATGATGTAGCCAGGAGCTAAACTTGAGCCACAAGAGAGTGGAGCAGCTTATCGTGAACTGTAGACAACCCAGCACTTTTTAAAGTGTAATCTATTTATTTTTTTATAACTATTTGTTTAGAAAAATTATAAAACACTAGAAATGTGGTGTTCATTTGTTACTGTAATGATAAATAAGTCACTCACAATGCTCCTTTGGTCCCACTACTAAACTAAAAAGAGGTTTCAAGGGAATATTAGGGCTACTAATGATGGTGAGTAAATTAGTGAAGTTAATACATAATTTACAAAAAAGGAAAAGGAAAAGAAAAAAAATATTTATCACCTACCTGCATTTTCGTTTTAAATACTAAGATTGTTTTCTTGTTTTCTTTGTTGACCAAAATATTTATTTACTTATAAACACAATTTTTCTTAGTTTTCTTAAATTCCTAATTCACAACAATAAACATCCTGTCCCTGTCCTTTAACCATTTAATAGCTCACAGACGCCCCTGATTGGCTGTAGAGCCATGATTCTTTTTTTTTTTTTACCATAGCGTAAGTCAACTAAGCAGTAGAGTTGGCTCCATCAGGTTAATATTATCACATTTTTCAAATATATATAAGGACTCAAAATGTGCTCTTCCAAAAAGCTGAGCAGAATTTTATAAAAGGGTTAATAAAGAATGTCTGCAGTACGTATCTGTTTAGGGATTTCCGTGTCTAAAAACCTCCTACATTTTAAAAGTGTGCAAGACCAACCAAAATGTAATGATATATTTATAAACATAAATAAATTCTTTATTCACAATTGGAAATGGAAATGGATTGGTCAACATCCTCCTTTAATCCTTTAATATTTTCACTAAGAATGCTTTGGGGCAATAATAAAAACAAATTTTGTTTGTTTTGTTTTTAATAGACATAGGCCTCTTCCAAACGGTTGAGATGTCACTTCATGATAAAAGTATCAATAAATTTACTAATGCCAATGCTAATGTGTTTTTGGCACTCAACAGTTTTGAGTTTTGGCAAAACAGGATACTGTAAATGTTTGTGAGCATTAGATACACTTCATTTTAAAGACTCAGTGATATCCTGTGAATTCCTTTTACCATATCGGTTCTCAACCGAGTGGTAGAGATGGCTCCATCAGGTAAATAAAAACACATTTTTCAACATGGTAAAATGAATCAAAATGTGCTGTTCCAAAAAATTATTAGTTAATATTTAAAGGTTAATGAAGAATTTCAGCAGTGTCTATTTGCTTTGGGATTTTTATGACTAAAAACCTCCTACATTTTTAAATGTACTGTGCAAGAACAACCAAAAATATATGCTGGTTGTACTCCAGAAAATATGTCATACTTCCACGCATGAAATACAGCACAGCTGTAGGACTGTAAGGAATCAAGAGTGTGTGACAGTTTACATATTTTATGCGTGACTCACCTTTGGCACTGTCTGTGCATGCGTGTATGTGGTTAAGGGGTCTTCTTTTTGGTCTTGACAAGTCCTTTCTCCACTAAACAGCGATAAAATTCCTGGACATAGGTGTACACACACTTCCAGTCTGGCTCCCGCATCCGCAGCAAGTCATCGACATCTAACAGGCGAGGACAGCCGCCCAACGTCCTGCATACATACACAAGCACACGCACACGAAGAAGCACACCGAGCACCTATTTTAAAAAATAACCTCCCCAACACAAACAGAAAATGCTGAGTCATCATGCACTCCAGTTGCAGTGATAGTGAAGCACCTTATGCATCTGACTTAAACAAAATGACCTAACATAGACCTAAACATGACATTTCACTAAAACGTACACCACATTGCAAAAACGCTTTTATTCAAGGAATACTGTTTGAATTAGATGCAATAGCTACTAAAACGAGTAGTAGCTGGTACCACACACAGATGATTAGATCTGCGACTCACTCTGCAGTTCTGAAAGCTTTCTCAAAATTGGCTTTGCGATCGTATGGATCCAGGGTGCAGTACTCGAACCCTTCAGGGAAAAATCGGTGTACCAGCGCACAGAACGCAAGACCGTCAGCCCAACTCGACGAGAAGTTCTGTATATTCACACCCTACAAACAAATACAAGGAGGTCAGATCTTGTATGTTCATTAGAAAACAGATTTTCATGATTATCTTCTGATTGGTAGCTATTTATATTTAAACCCATGTTGTATGTAGGCAAGGTTAACGCTAAAATCAATGGTAAACATATGAACAAAAAGAAATTGCTAACATATATCAAAAAAGAAGAAAAAAATCTAAAATCTTCCATGTTTCCATGTAAAATGTCAGACTCCCAACCTCCTCCCTGCGCTGACCTCATATGGTTCAGTCTTGGCTCTGCACCAGTCCAGCAGCATCTGTTTCACGTCTTTGGTGTTTGGGCCACCGAGTGCCGAGCCTCGGGGTACTCTGACTCCAGCAGCTGGAGGACGAGCCGCACTGTGTCCAGGAAAAAGACCAGAACAGATTTTCACTCTGTCAAGTTTATGAAGTCAGCTATGGTGAGAAAATGGGTACCTTCTTTTTAGGAGTTCATAATTGGTATTGGTAGTGGCTGAGAGACAATGGGTAATACCCACGATGCACTGCAAGTATACAATTTTAATACAGAGAAATGGCATTTTAGAATGACCGTGTAATGAAATAAAGTGCCAGGTGAACTTGTTATCTTAAATGTGTTTAAAGTGTCATCATTGCTTGTGTCAGGCTCATACAGACTACCTGGCTGGTTTGCAAAAACCAAACCAGACTTAGCTAGCTATTATTAGCTAGCTATTCAACCAGACTTAGCTAACTATTATTAGCTAGCTATTCACCTACTTCAGCCCAACTCATGTTCTTTTAGATTCAGCAAATATTACTTAAAATTAGGCCTACACTTAAATTATTCTGTCTATACAAATACTAGAGTAGTTAAAAATGAGACAAACGTTTAACATTTACTAGACACGAACATCAATAAGTTGAGACATTAACACAATATTTTATTTTCATGTTTTCTTTGTTAATATCTACATTTTTACACCAATTATTTAATTGATTCTAATATTAAAATGCACAACATATGTTGTTTACGAAACCTAAAAATTGTGCTATCTTGGCTCTGTAGATGTTAGCAAAGGAAACATAAAAATAAATATTCTGAGAACCTTTGATCTTGTCTGATCGCAAAAGCTGTACGCATGGAGATTGAGTTCTCCCTGCGCTCTGTGGGATTCCTCTCTGGTCTTCAGCATTGTAGGCTGATTGGATATTCCACATGCCGCATGACTGAGTGTGTGAGTGAGTGTGAGCTTTAGCCCTGAGGTTCCACTGATAGACTCCAGCAAACTAGTTTCAAAAATCGGTAAAAAAAAAAAAAAAATTTTTATTATATTCTCACCTTCCTGAGGTTTTAGGATGTGGGCCTGCGGGTGATGGACTTGAAGACTTCATTTGAGGTGTTTCTGCAAAACAAAAACAAACAAAAAAATAGTGCATTTGAAGTCCAATAAAAAAACTTTACTGAATATCAGAAGTCACTCCCTTTGACAAAAGGATCCAAAGACCACAAGGATCCTCTTCCCAGTGACTGATTAGTACAGATACTATGACAATACTATGATGAAGGTATAGGATGTGTGTGTGTGTGTGTGTGTGTGTTATAGGAGACAAACTTACTTTGTGTGTGCTGTTGAACGTTAGTGGGGCCATTGGGTGGTTTCGCGCCTGCGCACACACCCTGCTGGCGCAGATTCTCCTGCCGCTCTGCACGCTCTCTGTCCCTCTGCTCTGAGGATGCAGCCGAATTAACAACAGGAAGAGAGACAAACAATGAGTCACAAAACACCATTTCGTCAATGGTTTCAATAAACAAATCAATTGCACAGATCGCAAAGCTTAACTCTATTTATCCCAAGCTTAATTTTCCATGAAATGAACTTGATCCACAAAGACAAGTTTGTTGTTCGGGTTTAACATTTTTAAAAAGCTACAGGGTAGTGATAACTTTTACTCTATTGTTAGCCACCTTTACAAAACAAAGTTTAGATACTGAATATGGTTTGGTTGATCAATTACATAAAATTGTGTACATTCCATTTTCTGCCAAAGTATGATTTTAATGACGGTAATCATGCCAACAGCCCCGCCTCGCACCCTACAAAGAGATGTTAAGATGCTATAAAAACACGGCTTGAGAACTTTGCCACATTTGGGCAGAGTTTATGGCACTGTAGGGATGTGACCTGCACCTCACCCCGCTTTTTCTTCAGCAGTTCTCTCATGGCGGCACGGATCATTTTTCTTTCCTCAAAATCTGTAGCCTTGTCCAGCTATTGAATAACACGCACAGGGAGAGAAGAAGAAATGTTGAACCATATAGGGGTTCTTTGAGGTGAACCTGAGCTCATTTGATCACACAGATTTTTTAAGGTTGCATATTATTTACGGAACTCAAACATTGTAGTTAAAAAGATTTAAACAGTTTAAATGTAATGAAATCCAGAGCCATGTGTATAGAATGTCTGCTAGCTGCTCATCGCTGCTCATCTCACCATGTCGTTCAGCACTTGCTCATCCTGGATGGCTGCAAGCTGTTCCTCTGTTACTGGACCTGCACTGACTTCAGCCATTGCTTTATTCCTTGGATTGCCACACTTTTTGGGGAAAACAGAGAGAACAGAGAAGATGATAAGGATGAGTGGACATAGGCTTAACATGGGGTAGTCAAATAATTAGCATGTGTGCACAGACTGATTTCTACAATTATATGTGATGTACAGTGTTAGTGTAGCTAACTGACTGGAGAAATTAGGAAATACAGAGCCTGAGAATAAACAGGCATAAAGATCATTTATGAGCATGTACATAATGTTTAAGTCTTTTAAAGGAATTGTGTTGGGGCAGTGGAAAGATTACAAAAGATACATTAAACAAGGTGAGTAAAAAAAATAACTCTGGTTATATCAAAACTTTTGCAGGCAGCGCTTGTCTTATCAGTGCATCCGTCACCGCTGTGCATGCAAAAATTGATGCGCCACGTGCTGAGATGTTTTTTTCCGTGGTCTACCTGGTGCCATAACAACTCCTAGAAGAGCATCGTATGGATTATGGAACGGAAACACCCTTAAATGCCGACCAAGAAAAAGTTCAAAAGTCAACCAACAGCTGGAGAATTCTGAGCTGCTTTCAGTTTTCTGAGATTTGAGGGCCACAGTAAGGCTCGGAAAAAGTAAGGAGATGCTGTTATATGTTGAAAAATGCTGTATTTGTCTTTTCCAAAAGTTAAATAAATTCTACAGCAAGAGTGCTGATAATTTTTTACTCACCCTTGTAGATGGTACTATATAAAAAATTTGTATTGACAAATTACTAAGGAAGAATCAACTAAAATTACTCAGTAGTTACACTTCTTAATATCAGCGGATAATTTTTATATGCATAATATACAGTGGTATTTCTTAGATGTGCTGGGAAACTAGTTTGAAAAGAAATAGCTGACTATAACGTTGACTAAATAAATGACCACAATGAGACAGAATAAAAAACACTCAACAGAAAAAGACTCACTGATGAAAGAGTGTCATAGTCCAAAGTAGCAGAAAGTGTCAATAGCAACATTTACCCTAGAAATGTTAATAAATTGTCTGTCAATATTAAGAAAACATATTTAGTGTTTTCTTAGTAATTTATTAACAAATCTGAGTTAAATGCTGCTATTGACACTTGCTGTTGCTCAGTTCCAGAGAGTGAATATGGATCATGTAGAGACGTATAGTGAGACTGCAAGTGATAGAATTGTCAGGATTAGCAACATTTACCTCAGAAACATTGATAAATTGGGTTGATAAATTACTACAGCTACATTAAAACTGTAATTACACATTCATGTAATGTAATTATGCCTTTGGAGATCACAACATTGCATCAAAGCTAATTAAAGAAGCTAACAGTTTAACTTGCCACTGTAACATATAGCATTTAAGGCTACAATGCCAGTAAAAATACAACATAACTTAAAAAAAAACAGAAAAAAACTCACTGATAGAGATGACTAAAAGTGTCAGGAATAGCAACATGACTAAGACTGTCAGGAATAGAAACATTTACCACAGATGTGTTGATAAATTAATAAGAAAAGACTACAGCTACATTTATGCTGTTATTATACTTAGCATTGACTGATACATTTTTAAAAGGCCAGTGTAAATACACAGTGGCAGTAGAAACCAGACAAAATCATCAAGAATATCAACATTTCTGAGGTAAATTACTAAGAAAACGCTTAATATGGGTGAAATTGTCATGATTACATGGAACAGTGACTAAAAGTAAAATTTACACAGTACACACAAATGTACTGAGAAACATTTACAGTTTTTATTCTATTATTATTTTTATTATACATTTATTTGGCAGACGCTCTTATCTAGAGTGACGTACTGTACAAAAGTACTTTGAAGTTTCTGTTGAAGAGCCTTACACTTGGTTACTAACTATGTACCATCAGTCAAACACCAATGCAAAGGTTTTTTTTTTTTTTTTACTTGTTGGGTTTAGGGGAGGATTAACCCAAACACTGAGGGAACAAATAAGTCTTAAATCATTGTTTGAAGATTACCAGAGATTCAGCTGTGTGGACATCTAGAGGAAGTTTATTCCACCACCTAGGTGCCAGAACAGAAAACAGTCTACATGCATGTCTTCCTTGATCTCTGAGAGATAACATTTGTTGTATACTGTATGTAATGATTTTTCTTTCTTTCTGCAGTCTTGAATATCACAAGTGAAGTGTTTTATAATAAAGCATTAAAGAAACTCAGTACAACTTCAACCATGCTTGAACACAGCATCAGTTAAAGAATGGTAGTGAAGACTTTTTATGTGAGTATAGAAAACTACTGCAGCAGATGCTTCACAGCTAAAGCTCCTTTATTGGGGCAGTTAAAAGAAGCTACACTACAGTATATGGACAAACGTATTTGGCCAAACATGCAATGACATTGTATCCAAATAAATATACTTATACAATATGGAGTTGGTCCAACCTTCTTAGAAGCTTCCAACCTTCTTAGAAGGCCATCCACAAGATTTTCGAGTATTTCTTTAGGAATTCGTGCCCATTCATTCTGTAGAGCATTTATGAGCTCAGACACTGATGTTGGATCACTGATGTTGGATCGCTATCTACCAGTTCATCCCATAGGTACTCAATGGGGTTGAGGTCAGGGCTCTGTGTTCGGCCCAGTCAAGTTCTTCCACACCACTCATCAAACCATATCTCAAACCTTGCTTGTGCACTGGGGCCTAATTTTGTTGGAATCCCTTAAACTGTTGCCACAAAGTTGAGAGCATAGCAATCAATGCTGAAGCATTAAGATTGCTAAGGGGCCTGATTGAAGCACCTGAATCCAATAATTAACAGGTTTGGCCAAATACTTTTGTCCATATGGTGTATATGGTGAGATACAACATGTCATTCTGTATTTTTTAATTCAAATGAAAGTAGAATTGAAGTTGAACTTAAATGTACAAAGCCATCTGTTACCAACGGGCTGATTTCAGCATAAACACTGAGTGTGCTAGTCTGAGCTGAAATAAAACAGCAGCTGAGGAATACAAGTCTGCGCCTCACGTGTTGTGTAAAGGCGACTGGCCATGTTCCACACATATACACTCACAAACACACACATACAGACATACACATACACAGTCTGAATCACTGTGAGAAAAAGTGGGTGATCTGAGAGTCACATCACTCTATAGTGTAAACAGACAGGCTGTGTGTTATCTAAATAATACAAAACTATGTATAACTGAGATCACATTATACACACACCCTTGCGTCAAATAGATATAAATGCATTGCTTAACCAAATAGTTTATAAAGAAAAAAAATCAAATTTAACCTTACCCTAGTGTTAGTCGGAAAGCCTAGATGTTTGGTGTCTGACGTCTGCTTCTTTCTCACAATTGCCTCAAAGAAGTAATGGAAGGCTGTCTCACCCAAAACCTTTCTCTGTTAATTTCTGCCTCAAACCACATGCAGTTCTTCAGTGATGTCACCCAGACGTGCTGATGTGGTTTAGGACACAATGAGACCTACTGTAATCGAAAAATGTGCATCGGTGCATTCTTTACTCCCATTATCATTCTGGATAAGCATTTAAAATCCACTACACTGACAAGTGGTCAAGACAGAATACAGTGTTACAAAAAAGGCTGTAATCTGTAGCATGTTAAACAGTTTTTCATTGTGTTTCACTGAGAAAACCTTAAAGGTTGTTTGTAAAACGATACAGCAAAAGTCATTATGTAAAAACGCTTTAGGAATTATCAGGAATCGTCAAAGTTTGAAGGCTTGGTTGGAGCAGATGATAATATAGTTCCATTTTAAATTTGAATCTGTGAAGAAAGAATTCCTTTCTTTTTTGCCAAACTATTCATACATTTTTTTAAAAATAAGAGTGCATAGTATATGAAAACTCTGATGTATATTTTTCAATAGAAAGTGTTTGAGTTGGATTGACTCCAGTTACTCAGTCTCGGCTAATCATCTACACTTGACTTGCCATAAGAGGAATTTTTTTTTTCCCACAAAATATAATCTTGAATAGCATGTTGGCCTTGGATAACATTTATCAGTGTAATAACTACATATTACTTCAGAACATCATAAAATCAAACAGGACAGGCAATGACGCTCACCTGATTCTTCTCCCCTTGCTTCTTTGGGACAGCAGGATGAGGCTGCTGAAGATGTTGGGAAGGTCTGCAAAGCCCAGCTGTGGAAACTACTGTGTACACACTCCCCCTTAGATCAGCCAAACTGAACTTGGAGTCGGGCTGTTTGAGTTCTTCTGGGCTCTCCTGAGACACCTCCCAGGCTGAACATGGGCCGAGGGCCAGGAAATAGCCGTGGAGAAGCAATGAGAATGATGAGGTTGATGGGGAAGATATATATGAGTGCAAGAAAAGGGGAGCTGGTTTGGATTGGTTCGGCACAGTTGTCAGTGTAGCTTGAAGCTTGACATTTCCAAAGATGATGACATTAGTAATTGATTTAACACAGCAGTGATTTGTTTAGACAATGTTCTGGAATATGGTTTAAAAATAGGCTGAAAGAGGATTTAAGTGGATCACTCTTTTCTCAAATACACTTAAGTCGTTGGTGCTACTGCCAGTGCTGCTCTTATAGAAAAGACACCTTCTGACCAATAAGAATTAACCATTTAGTAGTGCTATGATATAACCTGGTGTAGCATACTATAGCATTAAAAATATATCAGATTTTCAGATCACACTATTGCTTACTCATAGACACTGCCCGGCCAAATAAAACGTCACCACCTGGATTTAACTAAGCAAATATTTAAGAGTCTTCCATTGGATAATTACTGATTAATATGGTTCGGCTGGCAACAAGTAATTTAACACACACACACACACACACAACCCATATCTAACTGGTGCAGTGAGTAGTTTCTCAATGTTAGAAGGCATCCTGTAGTCCTGGCAAAAATGTTACTCTGTTGAAGAAGGGTCAGATTATTGCCCTGGACAAGGTTAGTGGTGACCCATCATCTTCAAAGAAAAGATCAGAAAAACATCTTGAATGAGTGTGATATGAGATCACTTAAACGTTTGGGTGAAATCGAATCATAAAAAAACAACAACAGTATAATCCATGGCTATGTTTAGTTGTGAAAGTAAGAGCATTTACACACACACAAGGGACTGGGACTAAACAGGCCATTAGAAGCCTTAAGAACATCACTTATCAGTGAAGCTAACTGGAAAACTTTGCTAGGAAGCATGAACAAAGGCGTGCTCCAAGATGATGATGGCAGGATTCCTCGGGCTCACATTGTGAAAGAGTGGTTTAGGGAGCATGATTCATCATTTTCACACATGGGATTTCACACACGGCACATTAGAGAGAAATTAATGCGACTCTGGACTCTTGTGTAAATGTTGTGACATTACATAAGCTTATTGAAATGATGCCAATGGTTGTAATCAAAGCAAAAGTATTTTTTTGGCTGGGCAGTGTATTATGCTTCCCATAGGGCTCGGTTATTTTAGTCCTACTTGAAAATGAATTATGATTAGGTATGAGTGAGAGTTTTTTTTTCCCCCCAAAACACAAAAATAGTCATTTCTAAATATTTTTAAACCCAACTAGGCCTTCGGTCTTGAGGGTTAAGGGCATTGCTTAAGGGCCCAACAGTGATTGCTTAACCGTGCTGGACAGTGCTAAAAGCATCTGACCTTCTGATCACTAAACCAGAGCCTTAACCATTTGAGCCATCACATTTAGTCAAAATAAATGTTTATTTCTTTAATACCAATGCACTAATGTACTTATCCCAGTGTTTCAGTACTGCTTGGATACCATCAAGGTAGAAAGTTTTCCCAGTACGTCGGAGCCATAATCGGACTGCCTGCTTCACGTCTGAAACGCTGGCCTCCCAGGAACTCTTTTAATGTCTCAAACATGTAGAAATGGCTTGGAGCGAGGTCAGGACTGTGCAGAGGGACGTGGCAATAACTCAACACAAGTGGTGCTGGTGAATGATTGTGTGTACAGCTCCCACAGACAGATGCGTCTCTTCGGGAAATTGGCAATAAGTTATGCATCAATTTTCAAGGATCAGGTGCTCCACTTGCTAAATGCTCATGAGATCTACAGCAGTGTGCTCCGAGCCGCCTCTGCCGAGATTGTTGTTTCACGGACGGACGATTGCACGTTTAAAATGTTGGCACGCAATTCAGATGTTTTACTGATGTTGTTACTTAAGTGTCAATTGGTTTTATGCTTTGTAAATTATGAGCTACTTCTCAGCTCTGCGCTCAGACTGGATTCAGTCACTCTTGTAAGTTGGTTTGGATAAAAGTTTCTGCCCAGTGAATAGATGTAAATGATTGTGTAAGGAGGCTGCTGTGTGACTCCACTGAGCAAAACACTGCCTTATTAAGGCACAACAGGGAAAAATGTTGCCTGGCCTGGTTGCTGCTGTTTACACAGGCTACATCCTTTTCACTTCTGGAGACAGACGTCTTAAACACACACTAAAACACACACACACACACACACACACACACACACGCACACACCGTCCTCCCAAAATCATGGCCAAGTATATCCCATATATTTATGATGTTTCAAGAATTGGCTTCATCTCTTTAAGCCAACTTTGGTCAAATAAAGTTGCTTTAAAAGTGCTATATAAATAAATTTGACTTGAGCCGATGTCCAGGTTGAAGCACATTCAGGTGCTGGTAATGGATCAAGGTGCTTTTAGTGCCATCTAGTGTTAAAATGCAGTCATTACAACAAATTAGACTTTATTCATTCATTTATTCATCTTCTATACTGCTTGGCCTGTATATATTGGGGGGGGGGGGGTCGGTATTTTATATAAATCCAGAAATAAAAAGTGGTTGCTCAATATTTAAGATGTTGAACTACTGATTGCGAGGTTGTAAGCTCAAATCCCAGCACTGCTATGGCACAAGTGCTGCACCCTTGAGCAAGGCCCTCCACTGCTCAGCTGTGTAAATGAGATAAATGTAGCTCTGGATAAGGATAAGGGCATGTGCCAAATGCCATAAATGGAAAAAAAGATGTGAGAAAGTATGACAAGAGACTTGTGATATCCTTAAATAACGTTTATTCAGTCAGCCTTTCCAGGATTGTAAAACACATAAAATATAATAAAAATTATTTACATTTTACAATTTTAGTGACAGGAGAGACGTAGTACACACAGCAGCTGTAGTACACTCACAGAGGAGACAGCTTGTCTTAAAGTCTCTAGGTGCAATATTGTGCCGAGAGTTTCTCAATCCAGTCCACGTTTCCACGTTTCCTCTAACACACGCTTGTTAGGAACCCGTGGGCTTCAGGTGCACGTCCACACGAGGAAACAGGACTGATGTTAAAACAGTGTCTTTAAAAAACGAAATGTGGGTGGAGTTTGTCATATTCAAATTAACCTACTGATCAATTTCACAACTTTGTTTATCAGCCCAATTCAATTCAATTCTGTTTTATTTCTCTAGAATTTTCTCTAGAATCAATGGACATGGTCACTCAGTTTTCCTGAAATAAAGAGTCTACAAGAGCAAGAATGTGACTGGAGTGTTAGTGTGTTAACATCATATTTACACAACAGCCAAAAGAAAAAGAAACAGTGTCATTAAGAAGCAAATTTAGGAACTGGGGAGTTCTGGACAAAAAGACATTCTGAAACACTTCAGAGCCTGAAAAAAAAAAAAAAGAAGTTCTGGAGCCATTACATTCCTGAAAAAAATCTTAAATTTCTGATTTCTTTAATGTATCAGCTCATGCAAAATATTCCTGAACTCAGTTCCTAAAATATATTCTGTTATTCTTACATTGGAAAAACTGAAATACTCTTTGGGAAAAGATTCCAAAACTCTTTAGGTACTGAAAATGGTCCAGAATTACTGTTCCTGAATTTTCAGTTCCTGAAAAACAAAAGTGCAGAAACGTTCCAAAAATGTTCCAGAACTATACAGGTCCTGAAAAGCGTTTCTAGATTCCTAACTTTTTCTTAAACAATATATTTAAAATCTATTTTCTGGAGAAAAAAAATCGTATTTTCTGCAAACTAATTGCAGAAAAGTTCTGGAGCGTTTGTTTCTAAAATGCGTTCTAGATAGGTGAAAAAGGTTTCAATATTCTTCAGTTCCTGAAAAAAGGTTTTGAGCGTTCTTCAGCTGCTGAAAAGAAAAGATCTGAAAGTCTTCAGTTTGTGAAAATAAAATGTTCAAGAACACTTCTAGTCCTGAAAGGAAACCTTCAGAATATTTTCAGGTATTGCAAAGTTCCAGACATATTTGGTTTGTGAACTGAAAAGTATTTTGGAAAAGATCCAGAACTGTTCGAAACAGTTCAAGAGACATTCAGTTCTGTAACTTCTCTTTCTGAAAACCACTGGTGGAACCCTTCTGGTTCCTTAAAAGGACATGTTCTGGACATGTGAACCCTGGTGGAAGTGGGGCTATAAAAAAAACAAAACAAAAAAAACGTTCTGCCAACCCTTGTAACAATTTGTGTGTGTGTGTGTGTGTGTGTGTGTGTGTGTGTGTGTGTGTGTGTGTGTGTGTGTGTCTGAAAGAGGACATTCTGGATTGAGAAACTCTACTCTAATCCACATCGTGCTCTTTTTCTACACACTAAACACGGGCCAGTCTGTGTCACTAAACTTAGTCAACAAAACAAAAAAAACAATTGATAAATCTGTTAATGAATAAGAGTAATAAGTGACAGACAGATGAAGCAGTAGAGACAAGCAGGATCAACAGTGTGCTATTTAACACAAAAAAAATCAACTGCTGATAAGAAGAAAGGGCAACAATCTACTGATGGGAAAAAAAAAAAGAAACTAATTCTCATTCATTCTCATAACGGCTCGTACTATTGCTTTTTTATTGATACGCTGTTTATTCGTAACCGTGTGACTGAGAATGCTTTATTATGTATAATAATAATAATAATAATAATGATGAGGTATTTATCTCGAAACTAATCACTCACAGCAAATCCACCATACAGTTAGCTGAGGAGGCGTAAACACTGAGTCAGAGATGTGAGCTGACGGTTGCCAGGCACCACTATGTTTGTTTGTTTGTTTGTTTTAATGAAAATGTGACTAGACACAAAGCTCCTGTTTTCCAAGGGTTTCTCACTCCATATTAGAGACTTTTACTTACTTATTTAAACTTATTCAGTTATGTATCGCTATCCTTTTGTGTGGCGATTCATGTATCTCCACACTGTCTCTAAAAGCTGTTCTTTTATTTAAAATTGATATTTCATTTACAGTAAGTCCCCAACTTATGAACGAGTTCTGTTCCAGGAGCACGTTCATAAGTCGGATTCGTTCATAAGTCCGACAAAGTGAGTCTTATACACCTTTGACACAAATATACAATGTAAATCATTAAAAAAAAAATAATTTTACGCACAGGTTTGGTGTTTTGGTTCTGCATCCTTACACTCATTATACTCTCACGAGACTGCACCTTTAAATCACGAGGAGCATCCCAGTGTCAGCTGACCTCATTAAAATGGAGCCCGGAAAGATGGACGACAATACATGGTGTTTACTGCATTCTTGAACAGACTAGTTTCAGAGCTGTTTCAGACTCTGAATTTTGTCTTGTTAAGGATTTTCTGAAATTAGGATTATTCACCATCGGGACAGCTTTTTGTTTTGTTTTTTCCCCTGATTTTCTCCCTAACTTGGTTGTATCCAATTCCTCCCTGTCACTAGGGGGCTCCCACATTAAGGCTACTACCACTCAGTCGGGAGGGCCGAAGACTATCACGTGTTTCCTCCGAACCGCGTGACGCCAGCCGACCGCATATTTTTGAACTGCTCGCTCACAGTTCAAGCAGTAACAGTGGCGGCGGCGTAACACACTCAGAGGACAGCGCTATCCGCTCCTTCCGCTTGCATGAGCTCATAGACACCTCTGATTGGCTGTAGAGCCGTGATTAATGTGGGAGCACCAAGTACCTCTCATCCCTCCCCTCTGAGAAAGCTCAGCCAATCAGCTCTCTCTAGACACCCGGCTGCAAAACCGAACACACGCACACATACAACATACCGGGCTTTAGACATTTTATAAATTTAATTACACACTAAAAATATTGTATAGAATTGTAAATATTGGTATCTGATGAGCTACTTCTGCAATTTATTTGCATTTGCAAATGTTCGTAGATCCGTAGTCCGTTCGTGACTCGAATGGTCGGGGACCTAATGTATACAGTGGAACCTTGGATTGCGAGTAACTTGGTCTGCGATCGTTTTGCAATACAAGGAAAATGTAAAAATTACTTTAAACGTGTTAAACGAGAGCGGTCTTGACATACGAGTACTATAGTATGTATACGCTTTGTTTGCCAGACGTCCGTCAGGTGATCACAACTGAGCCAATGGTTCTTCTCTCCCTACCACAGTGGAGATGTGGGTAATCATCTCCCATGCTCACTCTCAGTGCACATTCGTCACTCATATAGTCAACATCCTCGTCATCCATCATCTTTGTCTAACACCAGTCACGATTCTTGCAGGTTGTGCAGGTTAATTTGTCTTATTTTTACCTTATATTTTGCATTCTTTTTATATTAATATTTTTGGGTTGTGGAACGATCCATCAAAGGTTCCATAATTTCTTATGGGGGAAATTAGCTTTTATATACGAGTGCTTTGATATACAAGCATGCTTCTGGAACACAAGCCAAGTATGCACACAAGCCAAGGTTTGACTGTATATGTTCGCATTTGAGGTTGTAAAATGTTGCAGTTCCTCTATCAACCTGCAGGTGGCCTCTAAAATACGCATACGTTGGCAGGCAGCACAGCATCCTGTGTGGTACAAGCAAAGTTATAATTTGCTAAGTTTATTTAGAATTGTAACAAAATAAAATTAAATCAAATAAATGAAAAAAAAATCAATATGAATTTTTTAATTGGGAAAAAAGAGGCAATAACTCCAAGATGAGTTCCTGTAATGTGCCAGTGGTGTGGGTCAACGATTGTGCGTGCAGACACATACGACTTTTCCACAATTGGCGACAAGTTATGTAAATTTTCAAGGATCATGCATTCCCGTGAACATTCAGCGAGTGGCATAATCCTTTACCAACCTCACTGATACTGCGGATATTCTTTATAAACCATAATGCACATAATGATTTACAAATCAATACCCGATTTGCCCTTATTACTGATTATTTATTTTCTGTAAAACTCCAGCAGATAACCTTAATCCTTCCCCGCAGGCACAGACCTGCAGAACGTACTTAGGACTAACAACCTCTTGGGGACGTTCCTAAAGGGTTCAACACCGCAGACGTCTTCAGGATCATTGTTTCTGATATATTTCAAAATTTGGCAAAATCCCTTTGTTTAGATATAAAAACGTAGATGATGTATACACGTTTTTACACATGCTCATGCTTATGATATGGAATACTTCTCCAGTACAATCAATCATCACCACCAAAAAAATGAATACACTCTATTTTGGAATGAAACTCTTCATATGTTATAACAAACAATTGGCACATACTGTAACTAATTTGATGTGGGTTTAATGATTCAGCTTTAAACCCAAACTCATAGATCCATTCGGAGCTGAAATTGCTTGTGTAATGAAAATAGAAATTTACATTAAATAAAATGCAAAAATAAAAATAACTTCTACTTTCCGTCCAGCAGAGGACGACATACAGTATGTGCAGCAGTGAGTGTGTAACTGTACAGTGCACTCTGCTTTCGATTATATGACCTCTACCAGTGTTGTTCTCCGAGTATCAAATACAGCAGAAAAAATCCCATGAAAACATCAGCAATAATACTGAGTAACACACACATACATACACACACGTACGTACAACAAGGAAAAGCATGACAAAAAAAAATCACAAACAAAACAACTTCTGAGGGATGACACTGAGCCATTTCTGTGACTCTGGTGTCCATTCTGGCTGTGCTAAAGACATCTGAGTGTCCTCCGAGACCCAGGACAGGTCTAATAATAAAACCTCATGATGAGGATTATATAACATCCTCCACCTCTTGTATGCTACAGCAAATAACGACATCAGCCGTCGGTTCTATAGCTTTGCCATCGAGCTGCGAGGATAAAATAATGGAAGTCTATTTCACACCAAAGTTTTTTTTTTTTACACTGAACATGTCACTTCAGCCTCTAACCACTTCCTGTTCTTCAGTGATCTCACTCAGGCTTGCTGATGTAGTCATGAAGGACACACAGCCGTCTTGGACACTCACTTTTCTAGGCTTAGAGGAGAGTTGTTTGTTGTTCGTTTGGTTACTTTTTCAAATTTCAAAACAGAATTCAAAACAATGTTTGAAAACAAAATCGTGTTACTCATTGCTGAGGACACGCCCCTCTAAGCCCCACCCCCTTACCACGAGTGCAAAGCTGTTAATATTATGGTTTCATTTCAATTTGCAATTTAACTTTGTAAATGCGTCTGCTATTTTAGCCCATACAGCATCGTTATTGAATTCTCAAATTCTGATTGGTCATGAGGTGTTGATTATTTCTCTATAACAACATCTCAGACAGTACTGATTAAATGGGCGGCAGATCAAGTTAAAATAAATGGGCGTTTACGATTTGTATGAAAAATGCTGGATCGCAGAAACTCCTATAGTAAACGTAGTGATGATAAACTGTGGTATAAGAAGAAGACAAACTGTTGTAGGAAAATTATGAACTTCCTACTATATCTTCTGAAGTGAGTGTAAGACAATTTAGCAATGTGTTTCGGGTTGAAATAGACTTCCATTAAGTCAATTAATTTTATTAAGATTTTTAAGTAAAATCTTTTTCTTTTTTCTTTTTTTTTTGCACACACAAATGAGACCTGTCAGTTTTCCTAGATGTCCATGTCCTTACAGTAAACCAAACAAAAATGGAGATGATTTCGCCAGTGTGCATTTTATGTAAACATAATCGTAAGGAAAAAAAACCCTGCAACAAACACCTGACACACAAGAGCTGCCTTAAAAAGCAGTTTCTGAACGATCAGAGCGAAACAAACTGCCAATGTGATCGTTTCTTCATTTTTATCAACTAAGTTTTGTTTTAAAAAGGAAAAAAAAAAAAGAAAAAATGAAAAGTGCTTGAGCGGTCCATAGCTGAACCTGCTGAATGGCGGTGTCACCCAGAATCCTTTAGACACCTGGGTTCTGGCTTCACAGTGGAGGACATAAAGATCAGCACTCACGCAGAAGTGTTCATGCCAAATGGTGCGTATTTAACCGAAATGGAGGTAATACGAAAAATCTCAGAGCGCTGTGAGCTTGGAGATCATTGAAACGTATTGGCACAGTGAGGAAGAACCGGTACTGTGGTTCAAAACGTAGCACTTTTCCAACCAAACTTGTGCTGGTGCTAATGGAACCGTTCTGTGCTTCCTTTTTTTCTTTACACCAAGTCGCCAGCTTGCTGAATATAACCAAAAGCTGCATCAAGTAGCACTAATATGGAGGTCATGTTGTCGTCATGATGACAAAAGCAGCACATGACCCACAATGGTTATTTTTATGTTACGCACTCATAACGGTTTCCAAACCTGGGAAAGTTCCTGAACAAACACCGGCACCATATTGGTGCAAAAAGGGAGTGTCTACCGTATGCGTCCAGATAAGATTCACTGGAGCGCCATGTGAGAAAGGACCATAGCTTACGCTTTCCAGGGGGTCCTTCTGTCTTCAGTCCATTTTTTGGTGGAACCCCGTCTCTGCCCTCGTGTCAGGTTTTAGACCTAGTTCTGAAGGCAGTTCTACATTTGCTGATGGTTCAATGTCCCTTTGGCCTTCAAGAGTGGATTCTCGAGATGGTGACTCATGAGGTTCAAGGTCATGGACAAAGTCATGGTTTAGTGCTGGAGGTGGTTCTAGATCATGGTTGAGTAGCGAGGACGGTTCTCTGTCATTGTTCAGTGCTCGAGGTTGGTCCAAACGTTGATGGTCTAGTTCTAAAAATGATTCTAGACCATGGTCTTGTCGTGATGATGGTTCTAGGTCATGAAGTAGTCCTGGCAATGGTTCTAGGTTATGAGCTAGTTCCGAGGATTGTTCGAGGTTCTGGACTGGGCGATGTAATAATTCAGAGGATGGTTCTAGCTCATGGTTTAGTTCTGATAATGGTTCAGGGACATGGTCTTTTTGTGATAAAGGTTCTAGGTCATGGAGTAGTTCCGAAGATGGTTCTAGGTCATGGAGTAGTTCTGAAGATGGTTCTAGGTCATGGAGTAGTTCTGAAGATGGTTCTAGGTCCTGGACTAAGTCTGAAGATTGTTCTAGGTCCTGGATTAGTTCTGAAGATCGTTGAAGGTCATGGACTAGATCTACTGATGGTTGTAGATCATATACTTGTTCTATGGATGGTTGTAGGTCATGGACTGATTTTAAAGATAAATCTAGGTGATGTGCGTGTTGCGAGGTTGGTTCTAGCTTGTGGTCTTGTGAAGATGGTTCTTGGTCATGGACTAGTTCTAAGGTTAGTTTTAAATCTGGGTTTATTTCTGCTGATGTTTTTGGGTCTTGTACATGTCCTAAGGATGGTTCTGGACCATGGTCTAGTTCTAAGGGGGGTTCTAGACCTTCAAATTCTGAAGATGGTTCTAGGTCATGGCACAGTTCTGGGGATGGTTCTAGAACAGGATCGAGTTCTTCCCATGGTTCAGAATCATCATACAGTTCTAGAGATGAATCAGTAGAATGGCAAATTTCTGAGGAAAGTTCTAATGATGGCTCCTGGGACAGATCCAGGCATGAAGACCTTTCATAAGTGCATCCTGAATAATGTTCCGCCTCATTGGTGCAGATCTTACCATTTGAGGTTTTTGAACGAAGCGAGTCCACATATGCAACAATGAACTCCGAGTTCTGGTAAATCATCATGCCAGATAGTGTGAGCACGGCCCCGGCGCAGCTGAGCGTGGAAAGCTGGCTGCCGAAGAGCAGTTGGGAGAGCAGCAGGTTTCCCACCACGCTCAGGTTGCCCAGGATGTGCAGTGTGACAGCAGAAGTCAGGCTGATCACAGAGCTGCTCGCCAGGTTATAAAGCACAGAGCCCAGGCAGCTGAGCACAATGAAACCCCAAAGATGGCTGTTGTAGTGGTGAGGTGACTGAAGGGCAGCCAGGTTCTCCAGGACCAGAGCTGCCACAGCCAGGATGCAAAAACTGGGGATGGCCATCATGTAGAGCAGGAAGACAGAGTTGATCTTCTCCTCCTGCAGCAGAATGCCTGAAAAAGTAAGAGACACATTGGTTAACAAGGATACAGATGCAATATATGGCCACAACTAAGTGGGCATCTGACTGTCACACTCGTGTACTTGTTGAACATTCCTGTTCTTTATTTAGCCCCCCTTCACATATTATAATAACCTCCAGTCTACTGGAAAAGTTTTCCGCTAGACTTTGGAGCATGTGTGGGGCTGTGTGGATTAGTGATAATTGAGGATCATACAAGAGTACTATGAGACCAGGCACTGATGATAGGATGTAGAGGAGGCTTCAGTTCCAGATCATCCGAAAGGCGTTCAGTGGAATTGAGGGCAGGGCTTTGTGCTGGACCCTTCGTCCACCACACTTGTTGCAAAATATGTCTCCAGAGCTCACTTTTTTTGCACGGGAGCATTATTATGCTGAAATAGGTTTGGGTCCCTTAATTACAGTGAAAGGAAATTGTAAATCAACAGCATACAAAGACTTTGTATTATCTGCTTCCTATTTCGGTGCAACAGTTCAGGGAAGAAGCATAAATGGGAGTGATGGTCAGGTGTCCATGTTTATGTTATACTCTTGCTGTTACCAGTTTAGTTTTGATTTGCCAATGAGTAGACAAAGTCTTAGTAGAGCCATGTTTGCTGAATAATTGACAGAAACCCCATCACTGAATATAATTCTGTCTGTGCGCAATGTTTCTGTGCGCATAATTCTGTCTAAACGTAAGTTACTTCCTGTTATAACATGCAATAAAAACATTAGCATTATAACCATCCAGGGTTTCTGTACCCCTTAAGCCACAATGCTGGCTCTGGATGTTAGCAGCAGATACTCTGGGTGCTGTGGTTTGCAGAGTGGGGCCTCTGTGTATCGGACTAGTTTGTCCGGTGCATCCCAGGTGTACTTAATCAGATTGGGATCTGGGAAGATTGAAGGCTGGGGCAGCAGCTTTGGGCTTTTTGCCTACTGTTCCCTGTGCACAGTGGGCTGTGGTGCACTGGGTGTTCTGGTGTCTTTCTGTCATGTTATGGCTGATTGGTGTTTAAGTTATAGTAGCTATAAACAGTCAATCCCTCACCAGCATACCCTTTCATGCATAAACTCCTCTGTTCTAAAAAAAACTCATACTATTAGTTATTCCATCCATCGAAAAGCCTCTGTAGTCCAAATGAGGACCATTGTACTTATTCCCAATTTGTACGACTGTGGCAGGACCTCCAATCAACATTCACATGCACATTCACACACTAGGTGCAATTTAGGAATGCCAATTAGCCTAATCTGCATGTCTTTGGACTGTGGGAAGAAACCGGAGAACCTGCAGGAAACCGACCAAGCACAGGAAGAACATGAAAGCTCCATGCACACAAACCCGGTGCTGGAATCGAACCCAGGATCTGAAGGTGCAAGGCGACAGTGCTAACCATTAAGCCACTGTGCTGCCCTATTAGTTTATTATTATTCATGATTAATTACTTTGATTGTGCAGATTGTCCGCCACACTATGGGCAGGGTTTGCTCAGTGATTAAGGCACTGGACTACAGATCAGAAGGTTCCAGCCCCACAAGGCTGCCATTGTTCGGCCCTTGAACAAGTAATGAGATTAAATGTAAATTACTCTAGAGATAAGAGTGTTTGCCAAGTGCCATAAATCTAAATGCAAACACTGTGTATGAGATGTTACTATGTATTAGAAAGACCACGTTAATACAAACCTATATTTAAAATGTAAAAATATTACACATTCTGACCAATTAGACATGAGAACTCAGACATGTTTTGGTAAAAAAAAGAATGCTCTGGTGTGATCCACACAGTACAGTCTGTAAACTGGGTACACACATCTAGTGAAGGAAATCGGAAATAAACAGAAACTCCACAGTGACCTCGGGGTACAACATACACACCGTCAACAAGCCTGCAAAAATAACCCACTGAAAGGTGACACTACCACGTCGACCCGTGATATGATGATACGTGTTCGCAATTACTCAGCTGAACGCCTGCTCCAGGAAGAGGAAAGCTCGATCTGCAGCTTAACCAGGCTTGTTAAAAGCAGACCGTCATCTTTCTTATCTCTCAACCTATGAAAATATTATTACACTAGATGAGGAAATGTACAGAGTTTGGATAAACAGCAGCGTTAATCATCAGCTCTTTGTCAGTTTTATTAAAAAGCATTTATTAAGCTAAGGCTTGTCCCTTGCTTGTTTAGTCTTGCACTAGAGTTTAAATCGTGAAGAAATCATCATATACTCGCCACACCGCCTCGCTTACGTAAGTGTTTTCTGGCGTAGAAATGCTCGCTCTTAAGTAGAAAAACAAACAATAGGATGATACAGGGGTAAAAGCCAGTTGTAGCTTTTGCAACATTTCTAACTTGACTTCATGACATCAAATTCTCTTAAAGGTCCCGTATTTTACAATTTCATTAACAAGTTAACATATGACTTAGAAACTGTGTCTGTTAATGCTCAAGCCGAATCAACTCGTAGATACAACCTCTCCTCCAATGAGCAAGGAAAGCGTTTCTTCTGATATGAGGTCACAATAGGGGATAAATCAAACTGTCCTGTTGTACACACACACTGATGACACAACTGAATGTCTAGAAATATTTAAAAATTATATTGTGCAAACAGTTTCCCTTTTAATGTGCACCTCTTTACGTAGCTGTTCATGCACACATAGAGGTATTTATTTGATAATTATGCATACATATTCTGCATAATGGTAAACTGAAGGTCATATGGTTTACTGGTTAGGGACGTAACAGACATACTGTAGACCGGTGAATCTACTACAATTTAGGGTGAAGAGGAAAATTTATTCATTTATCTTTTCATTAAATTGTCACCTTAACAAGAGGCGCATACAGGCATGTTATCATGGAGACAAAACCTCCAGTTCTCCAAGTGCAATATTGGAATAGTATAATAATACTGAATATTTTTTAATTATTAAGCTATAAAATGAGCATCTTGTAATGAAGCGCTCATTATGGAATCATACATAGAGTGGCGTCACTAGAACTGATGTTACCCAGTGAAATTGTTCTTCGCATATCCCAGGTTTGTTAGGAGGCTACAGCCAGAGCTCAGGGCCAGCTCTTATACAGCTGCAGTAGGCAGGGTTAAAAGGGTTAAGGTGGAGCTGAGGCTTAAACTGCTGACCTTCCGATCAGTATGTCTGAGGTTTACCACATTGAGCTACCACTGCGACTGCACCTGTGTGGTAACACTTGGTGTCAAACTGCCCTTCCACCCCCCAACCAACCAACTGAATGTCCCCCTCATACCAGACCTTTGTACTAATTTTACTTGTAAACTCTAAAACGGCATTTTAAATTACTTACAATGTTTAGTTTATGAACTATTAGTAATTAGTAATGTTAACAAAGTGCAATTCTTTTTTTTTTCTACCGGTTCTAGTGGCACAATCCCAACATATAAGTTATGAGGGACAAATTCATGGAGCAAAATAGTTTAAACAGAATAATAAATAAATAAAAACAATAAGACAGCTTGTATATCTATCCTCAGCTGCTAAAAAAATACAATGTCCAATATTGTGCATTTCTTGAACTGTAAGTGCGCCCTCTTGTGGTGTGCAAGTTAACATATAGGAAATCTACAGAAAAATATGGTTCAAAACAAACATCAGTGGTCCATAACCGGTAAGATGTTACAGTAATTTTGGTGTCGCTCGCTCTGATGATGTCACTGGGTGTTTTACAAACACACACCCCCACACACACAGCCCTACCGTCATGAACACAGCCCTTAAGCTTTTTAAACTCAAATAAATACCTAAATATTATTCTGGAAATTTAGAAAATAGCTCACTTAAGTCTAATCGGCTCACTACTTACTTACTATAGGAAAATTTAAAAAAGAAAAAAACAAAAGTATGGTCTGATCTGAGTCTGCTTTCTTTCTTGTGACCTAAAAGTCAACTCTAAAGCCTGAGGTTCTGGGTTAATTAGATCAGTGCAAAGAAAAATCCCATGTGTCTTTACTCCTCCTTTTAAAACATGGTGATTTGGAGGCCGCTCTGTTATGCAACACGCTGTGCGTGATTCACGTACACGTGTTTCAGACGTGCAGGTCTCATCAGATTTATGTGATTCAATGTACAGTATAATGAAACCAGGACTTTTCCTCTTTCTTCGGATGTTTTAAAAGTGCTTGTGTGTGTGTGTGTGTGTGTGTGTGTGTGTGTGTGTGTGTGTGTGTGTGTGTGTAAAACCCTGGTTTAATTACATTCCTGAGGACCACTTAACATCATGAAGTTCAGCTGAAAGCAATCTGTCTCTGGTACATACTGTAACTCTCTCGAACTGTAAGTGCCTCAAACAAGCTTTCATCCATTTATAGCCATGTTTAATGATGTGGAATGTCCATGATGCATGTCAGTTCCTCTTATCACTTAAGTTATAGAAGTTGTTCCTGGAAAGGTCTAAATCTGAACTTGGTCTCCTCCTTGGCAACTCCTTAGAGGAAATGTTACTTTTATTCTGTTTCTGTGGAGCATCTACGAGACGATCACACACTAGGAAAACTGGCTTAAATTGTAGTCAACACCTCCTGACCAATCAGAAGCAAGAATCTACGTGTGCTGTTATGTGATGTCATGTCATGTGAGCGCTCGAGTACTGGCTGACTGGCATGGTCCATAAACACGACTTTACAGATGACATTTTAATAATATTGGGCGTGGCTAGAACACTACATAAGAATTCCTTATCAACATGGAGCAAGTTAGATTATTTTATTTACAAGTTTACCAGTTTTTTTCTTTCTTTCTCCTTGTTCACCTTGTGAACTCGGTTATTTCAGTAAGCACTACACTTCCTGATTTCTGGTTTAGATCCATGTTATTTATCTTGTGTGTTTCGTTTTCACACTGGATCTGTTTCTGTCTTCGGATCGATGACTGAGTGTGTTTGTATACTCGACCGACACGTCTTCCATGAATGAATCCATCCATCACACACAGCTCGGCTCTACGTCCAATTTAAAAGAAAGTCAAAATTACAAAGAAAGTCAAGCTGGTTGTACATGAATAGAACTGAAACGTATGTTTAAGCTGGACGTATCGAATCCCTTAGTCTAAATCTGGATGTGTACCGAGCAGGCGTCCGTACTATGCCACGAGTCTCTGGATAAAACATTCCAGGAGCACCTTAAACACATGTCTGGGACGTCATGACCACGGAAAAGTGGTTTCATTCTTTTGGAAAGGGAAAAAATTAGCTCCTGGTGTGAGTCAGCTTCCGTTCCTGGACGCGGCGTTTCCCAGAAAAGAACGTCCAGTTAGAAACTTTACACTGGGAGCTGGGTTTAAAAAATAACAGTGCTTTAGACAGGAAGCCTCGCTGAGGTAAATATGGCTCTCACATGAGCAATGATGACATATGGTGAAGTCATGTAATGTTTCCAGCTACAGTGCCGTGAAAAAGTATTTGCCCCTTCCTAAATTTTTACTTTTTTGCATATTTGTCACAATTAAATGATTCAGTTCATTAAACAAACTTTAATATTACACAAAGATAACCTACTTGGCCCTGTGTGAAAAAGTATTTAACCTCCCTAAATCATGAATGAACTATGAGTTTTGGGAAGCAGAGTTACATTTCACTTGCCTCACCCCAACCCTGATTACTGCCAGACCTTTTGAATCAAGAAATCACTTAAATAGAACCTGTCTGACAAAGTGAAGCAGGATAAAAGATCTCAAAAAGCAACATGATCTAAAGAAATTCATGAACAGATGAGAAACAATGCAATCAACAAGTATCAGTCTGGATAATACTTTTCCACAGCCATGTATAATATGGATGAATATTTTGTATATAATTGTAAATATTTCTTCCAAAAAGAAGCCAAGGCTGGATGACGTCTATCCTGGTAACATTTAGGCAAGAATACACATTCCCATGATAAAATCTGGATCCAACATAAGACTTTGTACAATACAATCCCACAGACAACTGAGTTATTTGTGTAACCCAGTCTCTTTAAGGTTAATGTCTGAGAATACAGATCAATGGAGCATGGAACATGTGCCAAACCTAACACACTCTAAACGGCTTGTTGCGATAGTAATTTCATTACATTCCCAAACACTGACTCATTAAGGTTTTCATACTCACTCTGCTGGATGCTCTTGACACCCCGGAGCATTGTGGCGGCGAGCACAAACAGACAACCCTTCTGATCAAACTGAACCTCGCCCATGATGCTGAACGAAGCCCCGAGGCAGATGGGCATCATGGCGGTGTATTTGAGGACATGGTGCTGCTCACCAAGCACCAGAGACGAGATCGCCAGAGTGAAGATCGGAGTGGTGGTGTAGATCATCTGTGCGAACGACAGCTGCACGTAGTTGAGCCCGATGTTTCCAAAGGCGATGCTGGCGCAGAAGGTCAAGCTCAGCAGGAACACTTTACATTTGGCGCTGGAGGTCAGGTCCTGCTCTGCCACGCCATGGTTTTGGACAAACCGGTACTTTATGACTCCTACGACTATAGCCGTGAGCATGTGCAGAGCAGACAGGAGGAGCGGGTATCTGAAATTGTACACCACAAAGATCCATTTGTTCAGGCTAGAGATGGTGGTTCCCGTGACCAGCCACACCACCACGGCTGACAGAAGTTGCAGCGTTTCAGGCGGACGCATCCTCCTCCACCCGGTGTCCCGGGTCTCCTCGTTTTTGGAGAGGCCATCATCGGCACTGATCATGTTCACGTCATCTTCAGCTCTGTTGATGAAAACACATCTTGAATTTGTGAAGGAAAATAATAATGTTAACTCTCCAAAACACAGGTTTCCAATGCAGGTCTTGAGGTACCTTTTGTCCCGTACAAGTTAAGTGTGTTCCAAGCTCTGACATGCATCTTTTAACAAAGGGTGGACTGTTAATTAGGTGATAAGTTGAATCTGGTGTCTACAGAGACAGGAAAAACACTAAAATGTGTAGGACCAATGTGTAAGCCAATTCTATTCCCTTAAACTGAGCTCCAGCTAAGTAACAGCCAATCAACTCTGTGTTTCTCGAAATTGCAAAGTGAAAGGAAACATCGGTCTAGATATAACAGACGTTTAGTGCAGATCCTGACACCTGCATATGCTGATCCAATGCTTTGGCTGATATATTATTACCTCAGAGTATGATATAAAAGGTGCTGATGATGCTGCCTGCTGTTAAATTCAGTGAGGAGCGCCGGTGACACTCTGTGATGGAGCTACTTATACAAACACCCAAAGTCATAAACCACATGACGACCCACCTAATATTAAGTAGGTCCCCCTTTTGCCATCATAACAGTGATGCGCTGTGTGCTGTGTGAACCGACATTAAGCTTTTCATCAATTTAAGCTACAGTAGCACTTCTATTGGATCGGACTACATGGGCCAGCCTGTGCTCCCCGTGTGCATCAGTGAGCCTTGGCCATCCATGACCCTGTTACCAGTCCTTCCTTGGATCACTTTTGGTATGACCTGACCATTGCAGCCCAGGAACATCCCACAAGACCACTTGGGCCTCTAGCCGTCCAATGTAACCCTTGTAAAAGTCACTCAAATCCTTATGCTTGTCCATTTTTTCTTCTTCCAACACATCAACTTCAGGGTTAGACTACCAAAAACCTGCGTAATATATCCCACCCACTTCCAGCCCCCATTGTAACGAGATATTGAAAATTGAGCTACTGTGAGAACGGCCAAATTGTAATGGCTAGGACGTTCCTGGGCAGCAGTAGTGATCCAAGGAAGGACTGGCGACATGGTCATGGTTGACCAAGACTCAGTGATGAACATGGGGAGCGAAGGCTGGCCCGTAAAGTTCGATCCTATAGAAGTGCGAGTGTCGATCAGACCGAGGTAAAGGTTAATTATAGAAAGGTGTCAGAACACACAGGGCAATACTGACCTACGCAATATTAGGTGGGTGGTCATAATGTTCTGGCTGATCACAGATATATATACAGTGGAACCTCGGATTGCGAGTAATGTGGTTTACAAGTGTTCTGCAAACCGAGCAAAGATTTTTAATAAATTTTTAATCGGAAACCGAGCAAGTATTAGTTTACAAGCTCCGAGTATCATGTATCACGTATGCGACTCTTATTTTGACACAGAGCGGAAAGTGATCACAACTGAGCCAATGATTTTTCTCTCTCTTGCACTGCAAGGTGTTATGGGTGATCGTCTCCCCTGTGGCGTCCCCTGTGTCAAAATAAGAGTCCCCTGCTGCGTCTTAGCGCTCGTCTCTTATAATCGACATCTCACTCTCGCACAAAAGGAAGCACTTAACTGTCTGGATTTATTTATTTATTTATTTATTTATTTATTATTTGAGTGCAGGTTAATTTGTTTTATTTTTACTTTATATGTTGTATTAATTATTTTTATGTATTTATTGTTTTGGGCTGTAGAACAAATAATTTGTGTTTTCATTATTTCTTATGGCAAAATTACGTTTGGTTTACGAGTATTTTGGAATACGAGCCTGCTTCCGGAACGAATTATGCTCGTAATTTAAAGGTTCCACTGTAAGAATAACAAGGCTTTAACACAAAGCATTAGGACATACCTGCAGTCAGGAGGACTCATTCACGCCCCCTACAGCCTGACCGCGGAACATACCACTCTACTTCCTCCGTTCGTGGGTGTCACCTCTCATAATTACACTTCAAACGTCCTAAATAAAACAAATAAACCTGTTCTAGCGTTCACAAAACGACAAACATTGCTCTATCACTACGAAACATCAAACACTTTGCCTAGCCTGTGACCAGTAGAGACGCATTAAACGTTTAACTCTCGCGCACCCCTACACTGGACTGTACCATCTCAGGTCAGGTCTATATATATATATATATATATATATATATACACACTCACTCACTCACAGCAGCGAACAGGGACTGAAATTATCAAGATAAATCGGTTTCATTTGACAAATAAATATATAATAAATATAATATAATAAACGCTGTAACCTGTTAATTATAATGTATTATTATAATTATTTATGCTTGGAGCTCAGTGTTATGATCCCGGATAGGGAAAAGCACCTCATCACAATGAATATCTCATTATACACACCCTGTAGTGTAATAACACAGGCATGCCATTATTAATAAACGATAACCCCTACATACGCACATGAGGGCGCGTGATTTTGAGCTTTAATGTTGATAAGCTACATGACACACTTAGCCCTTTAAGACTGCGCAGCTTTCAGAAAGAAGAAGGAAAAAAGCACTGAAAAACATGAAAACATTCATTTACACAATCTTATAATAACCTCGTTATGACCCGCTGAACCCGAGCGGGATGTCGGTCTATAAGCTTACCCCGTGCGCGGCTCTGTGGAAGCGGGGTGAGTGTCCCGTGTCCCTCCCGGCGCGGTGATGGAGAGACACCGAGCCTGTTATTGTCAGAGCAGCTGTGTGGTGTGTTACAAAGCTGCAGCTGACAGCCAGCCTGCGCACTTTAGTCCTGACTGGAACAACCCGCTGTTACTGGTGTGTTCCAAACAGCAGCTGGCTGCGACTTATGCGCAGTTTTAGCAACCTAGCGCCATTCTCAATAGATTTATCCGCTTGTGAGAAATTTCAGCGAGTTTAGTTAACTTTTAGAAGAGCAGAGTTTTCATAACTGCACTGCCTGTGAGGAACCGGACATAAAAATGCCCCTGAAGGCTTCTACTCTAGACAGTGAATGACAGAGGGAAGCACCGCAGTCGTACACGCCGGACAGATCAAATGACATTCCAATAGCATAATACACCACTAACATTACATAGTGCCTTGCAAATATATTCATGCCCTGTCAACTTTTCCGTATTTTGTCATTTTACAACCACAAACGTACATTTTATTAGTGATAGACCAACACAAAGTGGCACATAATTGTAAAGTCAAAGGAAAATTATAAATGAGTTTCAATTTGTTATGTGTTAAAAATAAAAATCTGAAAAATGTCCTGTGCATTTATATTCAGCCCCCTTTACTCTGATACCCCTAACTAAAATTCAGTGGAAGCAATGGCTTTCAGAAGACTCCTAATTAGCAAATAGAGTCCACCTGTGTGTAATCATCCTGCTTGAAGATGCACCTTTATTTCACAGACTCTAAGAGGTTTTCTTCTGAGATTGCCCGGTATTTGGCTCCATCCATCTTCCCATCAACTCTGACCAGCTTCTCTGACCCTCTGCAGAAAGGCTTCTCCACAACATGATGCTGCCACCACCATGTCTCACCGTGTGAATGGTGTGTTCAGGGTGATGGTCAATGTTAATTTTCCACCACACATATTGGCGATGTTTGCCCACTATATGGGCAAAAGTATTTGAGCAAACCAGTTAATTGTTGAATTCAGGTGTTTCAATCAGGCCCCTTATCCCCAGTGAAGAGTAATCTTAATGCTTCAACATACAAAAGCATCTTGGGTGATGATATGCTTCAAACTATGTGACAACAGTTTGGGGAAGGCCCTTTTCTATTCCAAAGACAAGGTTTGATGAGTTTGATGTGGAAGAACTTGACTGGCCCACACAGAGCCATGACTTCATCCACCGAGCACCTTTGAGATAAACTGGAAGAAGATTGCGAGCCAGGCCTTCTCGTCCAATATCAGTGCCTGACCTCATAAATGCTCTACAGAATGAATGCACACAAAATCCAGAAACACTCCAAAATCTTGTGGATAGCCTTTCAAGAATAGAGGAACCTGTTGTAGCTGCAAAAGAGGGACCAACTCCAATATATGTATTTGGATACAATCTCATTGCAGGTTTGGCCAAATCCTTTTGTCCTATATACTCCCAGTTTTTCCAGGGTTGAGGGTTTGAGTCTCACCTCAAGTCCTTGAGGGTCGACTTTGCACGTTCTCCAAATTCTCCAAAGAGAAGACCACACTTTCTCTGAAGAGAAGCTGTTGGCCAAGACTTGACATCTCCAGTTTTATTCTAGAGTGTAGAAAATAAATCCAAACTTGTGTCCAAACGTTTGACTTGTACTGTACATTTTATGTGAAAAGTTTATGAGAAAATTACTGCTGGATTAAACAGCTTTCTGTCAATGTTTACACATATTGGATCTTGAAGAACAGCTAATAGCAACTCTATATTCTGACTACACAAATATGGCACCAGGCCCCGCCCTAGGCCTGAGCTGAATATAGCCAAAAATGACCAGATGTCAGTTCCTGCTGTTATATTTCCATGCACGCCACCTTCTTTGTCTGCTGCTAGTTGCTATGCAAATACTGCATGATGACATAATCAGTATACAAACTAGTTCCTGATGTCATTTAGCAACATCTAGCAATGTTCCCAGCAGGCTTTAACTCACTCACTGACTCATCACACACTGCAGCCAATTTCGGAACGCTGGTTAACCTAATCTGCGTATCTTTGGACTGTAGAAGGAAATTTGAGTCCTCGGAGAAAACCCATTAAGCATGGGAGAACATGAAAACACTAAGCATATAGACCTGAGGAATCAACCCCGGATCCTGGAGGTGCAAGGCGACAGTGCTAACAATTAAGCCACTGTGCTGCCAGGCTTTAACTTTCCAATAAAAATAGATGGCAATACTTGATGATGCACATCACTTATACTATAATGTTAATGTTTTTACTGCTTTCGGGCTCTTCGCTGGTAGCTGCTGCATCATTATTTGAGGAATTGAAGGAAAACTACAAAACTACTAGTGCATTTCCATTAATACTTGTCTTTCATTTTTAAAGCTTTGATTTCTTCTCTCGTGTGGACTGAAGCTAGAGGGTGGTCTCAAGAGCTTTCGCCAGTTTTCCAATGTGAATCCTTTGCTGCAGGGATTGAAAGTAAGGACATGCTTTAAA
This sequence comes from Clarias magur, assembly GCA_013621035.1. Lineage (NCBI taxonomy): Eukaryota > Metazoa > Chordata > Actinopteri > Siluriformes > Clariidae > Clarias > Clarias magur. The sequence goes on from QNUK01000150.1 coordinate 1,079,353, forward strand.
ACCGGACATTAAGAATTCTGTGCCTCACTGATGATCAAAAAATGAAGGCATAGTGCATGGTGCTGTAATTAGATTAATTAATTAATTCTTTCATTCACTTTCTGTATCATTTATCCATTGGAGGCCTGGAGCCTATCCCAGCAGACTTCGGGTACATACTGGACAGGGACACATTCACACACTATGGGCCATTTGGGAACACCAGGAACCCTAATCTGCATGTCTTTGGACTGTGGGTAGAAACCAGAATAATTGGGGGAAACCCACCAAGCACGGGGAAAACATGCAAACTCCAAGCACACAGACCCGAGGCGGGAATCAAACCCTCGCCCCTGGAGGTAAGATTCTACTGTAATTAAATAATGATTTTAAAAAGAACAATGAAATTAAAATTATTTTCCTCACTTGATTGTGTTAATAAGAAATAAAGAATGCTGAATCGTTTTAACTGTTTTTAATTTTATCATATTTTAAATATAACGACTATAAGAAGTTACTTGCCACGATGCTAAAAGGATATTTATCCCTCTTTTGTTAACATATTTTAGATACAACTTGACCTAAATACTATTGACATTTGGGGCAGTCTTCTTAGAGATGTGTCTTGGTTCTTTTAGATATTGAACCTTGGTGGTAAGCTCTCCAGCAAGTGTGGTACTCTCAAACACACACTGTACTGTATGCAAACATGTTAACGTTTGTTCACATTCTTATGAGAATATGGTATTCAATTATGTTTCCATATAGGATTCGGAAAGGTTTTTGTCAACTTGATATATATTGAGGCCAGAAGCCCTTTTTCATAATGTGGGTGAATGTATGAAAGGTGAAAGTGCTAATAAGGGTTAACAATTTGTATTTATTTATTTATTTATTTTTTACTAAACACTGTAAACACAGCATTCGGCTTGGTACACCTCAAGATGTTTTACAAACTGCATCTAAAAGCAAAGATTTACATTATATATTCCTCCGGCAGTACTGCTGTTTATTGCGCCAGTTTCTTTTTTGCTTTTAAGCAATTATTTGCATAGATGTCAGGGACACTGGATCCCTGAGGTGTCTTTATGGACAGAAAAATAGAATGTAAAAGAAAACAAATAAATTTTTAATAAGAAATCAATCATACCTTTAGGATAGTGGAGGAATCTGCATGATTTTCGCGTGTCAGACTCTCAGACACCTCTGTACTATGCGGGTGACACTTCTGCCTGGTCTGATCTTGAGCGTCCCAGGCTTCTCTCTGAATATCAGCAACAAGTGCAGTCAACACAGTTGGTCAGGTGTATGTCACAGGGCTGTGTGTGTATATGTTGGTGTTGTGCTTACAGTAAACATGTGTATTATCAACAGTGCAAGACATGCACATAAAAAACATGTACAGTATGCACATAAAAAGTGAACTAGTTGCAACATGGGAAAGGGATGTGTATGGATTATTGGGAGTCAGAATCTCCGGCTGTCTCAGAATAGGCTGGTTTACTGTTCAATAATAAAGTGATATACAGTACAGACCAAAAGTTTGGACACCCCTTCTCATTCAAAGAGTTTTCTTTATTGTGTTCTTTATTGTGTTCTTTAGCCCAGACGCGTCTCTTCTGCTTGTTGCCTGTCCTTAGCAGTGGTTTCCTAGCAGATCTTCTAGCATGAAGGCCTGATTCACACAGTCTCCTCTTAACAGTTGTTCTAGAGATGTGTCTGCTGCTAGAACTCTGTGTGGCAGTGACCTGCTCTCTGATCTGAGCTGCTGTTAACCTGCGATTTCTGAGGCTGGTGACTCGGATGAACTTATCCTCCGCAGCAGAGGTGACTCTCGGTCTTTCTTTCCTGGGGCGGTCCGAACGTGAGCCAGTTTCTTTGTAGCGCTTGATGGTTTTTGTGACTGCACTTGGGGACACTTTCAAAGTTTTCCCAATTTTTTCGGACTGACTGACCTTCATTTCTTAAAGTAATGATGGCCCCTCGTTTTTCTTTACTTAGCTGCTTTTTTCTTGCCATAATACAAATTCAAACTCTTTGAATGAGAAGGTGTGTCCAAACTTTTGGTCTGTACTGTATGAATGAATAAAAAAAAGATCAGGAACATCAATTTATGCAGATACTGTATAAACATTTCTTATGATTTATAAATTATGCTTCTTGTAAATTGGGTTGTGATGGATTGTCATTTTTAAATAGTGGGTCCCTAGGGAAACAAAGGGAAATACTGGTTTACAGCATGACCTCTTTCTGCTCTACCTCCAACCTTTCAACCACAGACTGTGCCAGGTAAAAAATTGAAGAGACATTTATTTTATTTAGGTGATTATAGCTTACTTGACATAATATGGGGACCATATTTAATTGATCACATATTAGGTTTACATAAGCATATCAGACTGTCATCTAATAGGGTACCTTTGCAATGCTAAAAAGTGGGTTCACCACATTGTGCACCATGATTTAAGTTAAAGGTGCTCATATGTCTACCACTGTTTTTTTCTTCTTCTTTCTTTCTTAAACACAGGCGGTGTATACGTGTGTGTAAATTGAGTTTTTTTCTGCTTTATCTGGGCCAGAATAACTTATTGTGATCTTACAGAAAGCACGCACCACACTTCCCTGTGTAACTTTAAATTAATTAATGTCTCTTTAAGGTGAGCAAATACTATACAGTATAGTGATCAGTAAAAAGTACATTATTAAAAGTGTAGGTTTATAACATGTAATTGCAATAATTTCACATAATTGGATAATTAAAACTTTGTCTTTATGCACTGCCTGAATATTCATTGTTCACAAAACACACTGGCAGTCATCTCCCACCTACTACAATCTAATGATCATATAAGCAAAAAGTGAAAAACATAGGATTAACATCAATAAAAGCACAACAGCCTTTTTGTTGTTAGTAATTCCACCCAGATAAGGATTCAAACCCTGATTTAAAGAATTATTCTTAATTATTTCAGTGAAACCTGGGCATGATTCAGCACCTCAGACAGCATCAAAAGTACTGCAATTTCAATAGTTGGCGCTACGTTTCAAGGATGGTGTGGATGAACATGTCTTTCTTGATCTACTCGCTCTCTGATTTGCTGCCACGCAGCGATGCCTGTGCATCCAACATATTAAAAAGGCCAGATTTATCTGTAAGCTAATGAAAGTCTGTGGAGATGGAGAATATTACCAATGATCTCCAGAAGTGTTTTATTTTTCTTATACAGCAACCGGATGCAGTTGTGGATCAAACAGTTAAGACTCTGGCGCCATGTTCTTAACTATTATATTAGTTTACTTATATTACAGTAAAAATTATTTTACTGTAATATACAAGTGAGAAATATATATATATATTTTTTTTACAACAGCTACTCCTTCCACAAACATTTTTGTTCCATTTCTTAAATTTAAGAGAAAACATACTGTTACAAAAGACCGTGGAACCTGGTTCCGCAAGACGAGCAAAGATTTTTAATAAATTTTGACTTGAAAAACAAGCAAGTCTTGGTTTACGAGTATGGAGTATCATGCATCACGCATGCGCTTCTTGTTTTGATGCAGAGCGTCACATGATCACAGCTGAGCCAATGGTTGTTCTCCCTCTTAATGTGCGTCTCTCACTGGTATAATTAACATCCGTGCACTGTTTACTGTAACCAGGTAAAAAATTTATTTTGGGTTTCTTTGCATGCGTGTACTGTTTATTACAACACGTGTGCGTGTGTAAAGCAAAAGTAAGTCTCCATTAGAGAGGTTAAGGATCATAGGCCTCCGAGTGGCGCAGTGGTTAAATCGCTCACCCTATCATCCGGAGATCGCTAGTTCGAATCCCGGGTGGTGCTGTAACCTCTCGCAGCCGGAGGTCTAGAAAGAGCTGATTGGCCGAGCTCTCTCAGAGGGGAGAACGAATCTTTAATGTGACTCAGAAGCATGAGTAGTCTCGGAGAGTGAGAGCGAGAAAATTGACTACCTCTTTTTTTTGGGGGGGGGGATTTTTCCCCGATTTTCTCCCTAATTTAGTCGTGTCCAATTCCTCCCCGTTACTAGGGGGCTCCCACATTAAGGCTACTACTACCACTCACCCGGGAGGGCCGAAGACTATCACGTGTTTGGGGGCTGCGTAACACACTCGGAAGACAGCGCTATCCGCTCCGCCCATGACTGGCTGTAGAGCCATGATTAATGTCGGAACACTATGTACTTTTTTTTTTAATGTAAAGTGCAGTTTTTTTTTTAAATGCATTATAATACATATGAATCATTTTTATGTGTTTTTTTTTTTTTTTGGGGGGGGGGGGGGGGGGGGGGGGGGGCATAATGAGAGATGAATAATTAGATTTTCCATTATTTCTCATGGGAAAATTAGCTTCCGGAACGAATTGTGCCCTCAATCCAAGTTTCCACTGTACTGACATTTTAAACCTCATCACAAAATGTCAAAGGGCCGAAATCGTTTTCTAAATTGTCACGTAATTTTTCTGTAAAAATGTTTGCAGAAGAATTATAATAATTCCCATTGACTATAATGCATTGTTTCAGCTTCTCTTGAATTTAATAGAAACCATACTGTTTAAAAGTTTTGACTCTTGAATTGAGACTTGACACAAAGGTAATCATCTCCAGCCATAGAGCAAGTCCAGTGTACTTCATTAAACACCTTTTTCAATTTAATAATAACGATGGCATACGAGTGTACACACTACATTTAGTATGTACAGAACACACTGATGTGGTAAATGAACTTTCCATGAGTAATACAACAAGCCATTGCATCAAAATATCCACAACAACTTTCTTTTCGCTTTTAATTCAATGTACACAGGAGGAGTAGGCTGAACTTAAACAGGGCATCCGCTTTAAAAAAAAAAAAAAAAGGAAAAAAAAAGCTTGTTCCACAATTAAATGATTTCGCACAGACTCAGTCTGTACACACAACAGCATGCATGGCATCTGGATTTGTGAGCGAAAAATACAAAGCACAAAAAGAAACTAAAAACAAACGAAATCTAAATAAAATAAGAATAAAAAGGACTACCAGTCAATTGCAACACTAACCATTATAAATATGGAATTACAAGTTTAAAACCATCTAAAGGAAAACCATAGAGGTTTAGTATGGTCTCTCCCGCCGCTCCTGGCGATGATCTCCCCTGAGAAAGAGAGAATAACAGAATTACACGACTATAATCTAGTGAATGGACAGACCATAACATTACCTAACTACGTATCAAAAAAATATTTAAAACAAAAAGTCGGTACTACTTCAGTCGTACTTCGAGTTTACTCTGCTAATTTCTCAGTAATCATGTGAGCACTGTTACTAAAACATTTCCTTCCAACTCACTTCAAGTCCATCTTCCCTGGTGGTCCCATTCCCCGACCCCTTCCACGCATGTCATCCATGGGAGGTCCACCCCTGCCCCTTCCGCCAAATCCACCCCTGTCCATGCCCCTGCCACCGCGGAATCCGCCACCGCGGTCTCCACCTCTGCCTCCTCGGAATCCTCCTGGACCTCCGGGGCCCCCTGGTGCACCCCTGTCCATTCCACGGCCGCCACGCATGCCTCCAGGACCACCACGACCACGGTCAGCACCTGAAAACGGCAAGCAAGTGTTACATCTCATCTTCAGTCTTAAAGGAGAAGTTTTAAACATGCCTCCATTACATTTTAACAAGTCAAGGACACAAAGGCCGTTACCTGGGGGGAAAGGAGGAGGACCGAAACCTTCAGGCTTGGGTGCCTTACACTGGTTACACTCCATCCTCCAAGCAAAGTTCTGGTTTCCACATCCACTAAAACACAGGGCAGGAAATAAACATGGGTGCTGGGGTGTGAAAGACGCTGCTTAAGAATGCGGTGTAGTGAAGATTTCATGAAGAGGAAGACTTACGCATTAGGACACTGCCAGTCTCCAGCGCGCTGCTGCATGTTTCCACCAGTTGGTGCCCCTCGGCCCATTCCTCTTGGTCCACCTCGGGGCATGAAGCCGCCTCGATCTCCACCACGGCCCATTCCACCGCGACCCATCATCCCTACAGTCACAAAGACGGGCAAACTCGTTCACCTATTTGTCATTCGATGTGCCATAAAGCCGGAGTTGCGGCACCATCTCAACAAATTTGCCTGTGAGGCAGATTTCATTAAATACCTCCTGTCTGAGTGACTCACCTCCTCTTCCCATCATGCCTCCGCGATCTCCCCTCATCAGCATGCCGCCCCTCATCATCATGGGCTTCCGCCGTGCCATCGACACCTTTAGCTTCTTGCCCTGGAAGTCCTTACCTGAGGAGAATAAAAAAACCCATTACATTTAACTAATTGTAACAAACATATTGACAAAAGGTTTTAACAATAAAGAAGTTCAAAAGAATTCAAACACTAGCAATAGATGACCTCCTGGGCACATTACATTTTTATTTATATGCCAGTGACACTAATGACCAGTATGGGATATTAAAAATCACAATTTTATAAATATTCTGATTCGATGTTACATTTTTAAATCTTAAAAAAAAAAAAAAGAAAAGAAAAAAAAAAAAAGTTTAATGCTTAATTTTATTAAGCCGATTATTTATGGCATTAGTTTTCTTATGCTTCTTAAAAACCAACAAACCAGTTAAACAATACAAATTAAACTTTAAATACTAAGAGAGTCTAACTATTAACTTCAAATTATATTGAGCAAAATTTGCTAGGCAGCATGCATCAGTCATCCACTAAACTATAAATACTATACAGAATTCAAGTGTATAAATATTTCTGATCGTACCTTCTGTAGGATTATAAAGAAACGGGAACATGCATACATTTACAAACACATACATACAGTATAATTTAGTTTTTTCTAATTCTATTTTGGAGGAACCGTGATTCAACAATTGCCTCGCCCCCAAAAATGTGGTGACTCTCTGCTATGCATTGATCTGCAGTTACATCACTGATAATTTTCCTAGAACTTTTCTGCTTTTATTCCTTACAAATCTAAAAGTGGGCAAGAATGGCTCCACCCTTCCTTCTACATTTCAGACGCCATCTATAACACTAGTTAAATGGACTTACTCAGCTTCCCAGGGTGAACACAATCCTCCCTACACTCCAGTATTCCCGAGCAATTGTCATTTGAAAAGGATGTTAATTCAGTTAAAATATTTCTGTTTCATTAGAGCTTATGAGCGAACAGGTTTACATTGAGCATTCATGAGTTGGAACTATAATCAATGACACACACCATCGAACCACTCCACTGCAGCCTTGGCGGCTGGCGGATCCTCGTAGGACAGGGTTGCGTCTCCCTTGGGTTTGCCCGAGTCTTTGTCTGTATAAATGTTTATAGCAGGAAGGCCAGTGCGTTTATTAATCTGGAGGAGAAGACACAAAACATGTCAAACTAGTCAATAATGCCTTTTACAAACACATTGTCCAAGTATTAATCATTGTTTCTATTTCCTATTCTCAATTTATCTTCATTAAAAAATTTGCCTAAAGCTGGCCTTTATACTCATTCCCATTTAAACATGTTTAATATCAGTAACACACTGCTCACTCACCCTGATTATGCCACTCTGCTTGAAGAACTCCGCTACTTCATCCATGGTTGCATTTTCTGTCAGGCCGGTGATGTAAATAGTGCTGTTCTCAGAATCATCCTGCTCCTCTGGGCGACCTAACAAACGCATTTTTTTTTTTTTTTTTTAATAGGTTGGACCATTAAATTATCATTTATCATTTGATTTAATTATCATAATTATAATTAAATCAATAAAGAATTGCAAAGCCCATATGAATGGCGGCACTTACCCATGTCTCCATCTGGTCCTGATATTTAAGATGACAGAAAAAAAGAAGAAAGAAAAAGAGCAATTAGTCTACACGCTTCAACTTCTGAGGATTGACATGGTAAAGACTCCAGGTAAAGATTTCCCAGGCACACTTGCTCTTTTGAGCATTCAAAAACAAAACCGAGAGAAGCAAGGTAACCACTGTGCTTCAAATATTGTGGGGGAAATTATTCAAATTAATCTGTACACCTGAACCTATCTGTTTCTGCAAGTGTGCCATGAATAGCAAAAACCTGCCAAACCACAAACTGGACTTTGTACCTTAATTTCATAGAAAATGCAGTAAACCCTGACATTGTGTGAATCAGTTACTATTAAACCCTAAAAATGTGAAGGAAAGTAAAAAACTCTGAAAGAGTCCATAATTTTTAAACCCATATTTGTGTTATTAAACTGAACCAACCCCATTGTCAACCAATACATAATCGTTCATAAGAACTCTTAAAGCCGGCAGACTTGTGTCTTTGCATGGCAAGGCAAAAAAAAAAAAAGACAATATTTCCCCTTTGTAATATCAAATCCATTAGAAAAATCGTGGAACAAAAGCAAGTTTGTGTATGCTCTGGTAATTCACTTTAAAACTTACCACCAGGCTTAATGAAGCCACCTCTGTCTCCAGTGATGCTGGGGGAATAAGCGGAGATATGAAGGCGATTTTCCCTTTAAACAGCCACTTCAGTACCACAAAATGAGGGGGGGGTTACGAGGGAGAGTGGACACGTCTGGCTATACACACCCCCAACATTTGCGCACTAAACAACCCCCAGACTAGTTACAACACTTGTTTTAATTAACAATTGTTTTAGGGGGGGAAAAGAGGGTGATCAAAAAGTGTAAAAGTACTTCACATGGTCGTGGCTGAACAATGGTTAAATAACACAGGGAGGTTTTCTTCACTACCATAGATGCGGATCTTTTTCTTTTAAATATACAATATATGAAAAGACTTAATTGTTTCAGATGCAGCCCAGCAGCTGGGTAACTATATGAGCAAAAACAAAATTCATTTTAAGAATAAAAATAAAAACATAAATAAAAGAAGATCCTGTGAATAAAATATAGAGGTGGGCGATCCAACACCCTGATCAGGACTGAGCCCACAGATATAACTTTACATAAAAAATATTTTTGTAATATCATAGTAAACACTTCACATACGTGGTCAAAGATGAAATCAAGCTTATGGGAAAGGGGGGGGGGGGTCTTAATTGGCCAATTTAAGCCTTAATAGTAGAGTTATCAGGATTAAGAAAAGCTTTTAAATGGAAACAAAGGGCTTCAATACAAGATAAAGTAAAAAGTTATTTTACATCACTTGTGTTCCCTTTTACATCAAAACCAATACTGTAGTTGAGCATGCATGCATACTGGTAGAAGCAGCCTTAAACAGCACCAAACCAATGGAAATTGGTTTCCATTGTTTGCGCATATATAAAAAATAATTAATGCTTTTTACCTTCTTGGACTTGCTGGGGTTAAAAAATAAATAAATAAATAAAAATTTCCTAATGTGACTTCATAAGAAAAGCCCCTCCCCCAGTGTGTTCCTCAGTCCTGCAGTTCTCATGAGAGGTGTGGCTCAGCAGGAGCTCATTTACATAAACAGAGCAAAGGGCAATAGAGTGAAACAGGGAGTCTGAGGTATAAAAAGGCACCAAAACACTTTAAGCCTCAAATTGTTAAAGCAGTAAAATATGGGACCTTCAAAGATTCTGATCAGTAGGATAAGCCTCATTAGGCAACGCTTAATTGTTTGTCACATCACCCAACATAATCACGAAAAACAATTCTTCTCTGACTGCATCTGAAACAATCTGCTTACACAAAGCTGGTACATGCACTTTTCAAATACATAAAATGAATCATTTAAACCAAAATGTACACCAGTCGTTTCCTTTACAATTATCGTTACAAATTATACAAAGTAAAATAAAATGCTATCAAGCAAACAAATACAGCATTACAGTTTTTTTTTGGTTAATAAAAACAAATACTTTCTGTAATTCCCCCCGTGAGGGTTAAACCACACTCGATTCTCTCCGCTTTAAATGACGCCACCAACTCTTTATGTCCCCATTTGAAAAGGCTGCCGGGCCAGACTGAACTGAGTAGCGGTACTGTAAATGTATTGCTGTGTTAACATGGCTCTCACTTTGTTACCTGCAGCGTATAAATGTGACAAAGCATGTTAAAGCAGAATTGCTCATATTCATTCAAAAGAGACAAATGCAACAACCATATGAATATTATTTGAAAAATATGCTCCCAGAACTCATTAAGGAAAAAAAAAAAAGGAAAATGGATGCAGTGTATTGGGGCAAATTGTTGGCAGTAAAACAAACCTTACCTAAAAATAAAAAGCTCCTGACTAGGAGCAAGTCCTTTGCATTTTAATTTGTGTACAGATTAAACAGAAGGACAAATACGGATTCATGTTATTCATTTTCAGGGACTGCCCCCTTTTTAAAAACATACCCATTTGTAGTGCTTTAAACAAAACTGCTCCCTGAAGCAAACACTCTCTCTGTATTTAACACTTGTTCATTTATAAGTAGTGGTGTAACGGATCGTTCAGCACACATGGGAACCACAAATTAATCGAAAAGTTTAAGCACTACACAATAAAATTAACTACCACTGTGTGGCATTCTGTTTAGGACCATTTGCATGCATGCACACAATTTGGATTTGTTTCTCTAGCTCAAAGTATTTTATGCCCACACACAGACAACACACTCCACATGTCAGAGATTTTAGACTCCAGTCATGGAGGGCAAAGTGTCCAAGAAAGTTGGTGATGGTTCTGCACAAACACAGCTCATGTAACTATAATACTTTACTTTTTTTTTTTTTTTTTGGGTTCAGTTCATGTTGAAAACATTTTCACTCTGATTAAAAAACAAGCCAAATAACACCTGCACAAGAACTCGTGCTGCAACCTAATTATTTATGAACATTTTCATAAATGGATTTTACTAAAATTACCCTTTTACCAAGATAATTAAAGGTATCTCTTTTATTAGCAGTTATTGACCTTCATGTGAATAATGAATGAAATTTATTTTTTTTTTTTTTTAAATAGGCGGCGGGGACAAAAGAAAAAACATGCCTCCTATTGGACTTTAAACACTAGGAATTATATTCCAAGATATCTTTTTTTGACATCTCAAACGTTTATTTATTTAAGACCATTGTTAAGAGTTCCTTATCTTCTATAATAATAAAATTGACTACAAAATTATATTTGCTCCCCACTTTTTCCTGTTCTGAAAAAATTATCCAAATTCTTGAGCAAAAACCGGGGAAAAAAAGTGATATGATTCAGAGTTTTGTGATCCGTTGCACCCCTAGTATGTAGTAACACTTAGTTAGGCTGGACCTTTTACAGACCTTAATAGTGAGATGCATTATTTCCCCCAAGGTTTAAATATTCAGTTATTGAATTTAGTAAAAGGCAGTATACTCATTACCGTTTTATTTTATATGAAGTGACACAATTTAGCAACCCAGAAAGAAACCAGGAGATGCAACAAGATTTGAAACACTGCATTCACTTTCAAAATTCAAAATACCACCTGTTCATCACTGGATTATCAGCAAACCCTTTGAAAAAGAAACCACATAAAACCCTTCGGAAACAACTGAGAGCTTCTTTTTTGATAAACATTGGCAAGACCATTTTTACACCCTTAATCTGGAGGGGAATAAAAAAAAGATACATAAGTTGCTTTTGTTAAAAACAGACTAAATGAAAATGCTTAACTTAACTGTTTCTGAAATCGTTAATGGTTTCTAAGATACAAGTTTATATAAGAAATGCGATTCCATTTTGTAGACATGTATAGAAAAATAGAAAACCGCAGCAATTTAAAGCTTTACTTGAACCACTTCTGTATCTAATGCAATGGTGGTCAATAGCAGAATGTTTTTAAATACATAGAAACTAGTACCATGATCTAGAATATAATAAGATATATTAAATGCCTCAACGTTATAACCAAGAACGTAGTAAAAAAAGAAAGTTCAGTAAAGACCAATTATTAACTCGGGCTTTATGTGGCAAACCAAAGCCAGATATATTTAGGTTTCTGTTCAGAAACAGAAATTAAATTATTAATGAAACACTGATATGAAATATTTTCCCCAAAAGTAACAGTTCCAAAACCTCTTACCTTCGGCCATGTAGCTAAGGGCTGGGAGCTATTCGAATCAGATACATTTTCCATAACTAGCTTAATTTGGATAAAGATATGACGCTTGCCAATTTCCGCTGTTCCACAATCAATACAAAGAGAGTTAAAATGAAGAACGTGCTTACAGCAACACTTCTAACAATCTGATGTTTTTTTTCCACATCCGACATTCTTGGAAAACCTGTTGGGGTATTTAGAGTAGCCCTCAGCCCCTTTATGGCCGTTCACAGCTCCTGTATAAGGGAATGAAGGTGACTGTGGTACACATGCGAACACACACACTTACCCCATGCCTCCACGGTTCATTCCCCCACGCATTCCTCCTCTCATCATGCCCCGGTCGAACCCCCCTCTGCCACGCCCGCGGTTGTCCCCCCCTCCCATTCCACTGCCATAACCACCGGACTCGGAGTAACTGCCGTTCTGGTGGTCCTGCCTGTAATTACCTGGAAAACAAACGAACAAAAAAGATCACATTAATAACTAGGATTAACATTAGGATTTGTGGCTGCAGCAGATTTACGCTGAAACCACTTCCATGTTTGCCCACCCTACCATACTGACTGGGTGGTTTGTAGTCGTTTTGCCCATAAGCACCTCCACTGCTGCCCTGCTGGCCATACTGACTGGCAGGAGGCTGGCCATACGACCCAGAAGGTGGCGGATAGCTGGAAGGCGGAGGCTGCTGTGGGGGTGGAGCTTGCTGCTGGTATCCACCCTGCTGGCTGTAGGAGCTCTGCTGCCCGTAGCCGCCCTGCTGGCTCTGATAGCCGCTCTGCTGCTGCTGGGTATACGAGCTCTGTTCATATCCCGGAGTCTGCTGACCACTAGAGCTGTAACTGACACAGAATAAAGAGATGTAGTTAAAATTATTCAAGACACGATGCTTGCTTATTACAGATATGGCCTCCGATAACGGTTGTATTTTATTAAGCAGGAAAAAAAACCTACCATTACAAATTCGTATGGAACAATGGCTATAAACACTCTAAGCTTTGTGCCGGAGAGAGCCACACTGCTAATTAGGAACAGAACGTGGTTATAAACAGAAGCAGTACCTGGGAGGAGCTGAAGAGGCGGCGGCCTGCGATCCGTACCCGGTGTACGCTGGCTGCGCTCCGTATGCGGCCTGGCTGCCGTACGAGGCCTGATTAGTGCTGGAGGAGGCCGAGGACGCATCATAACCGCTGCCTCCGTAACCCTGGACAGGCTGAGAGTAGCCCTGAGGGGCTGCTGGAGTAGTGTTATAGCCACCTGCAGACAGGAGAACGTTTAATATTAAAATATACTTTAAGTTTGATCTAGAAGAAAAAGTTTAATTAAAGAGTTAAATGAGCGTTAAAAAATAAAAAATAAATTAAAAAAACCCTCACCACTGGCGGGTGGTTGCTGTCCATATGAAGAGCCATAAGCCTGCTGGCTGTACCCTCCAGAGGAGCTGCTGCTCTGTGAGTAAGCTGAATCGGTAGGCTGGGTATAGGAGCCATAGCTCTGCTGCTGACCATAAGACTGCTAAACACACGAAGCAATAAAGGGGAGAACAAACTTTAGCAAGAAGGATATTGCAGAGCTGGAAAAAACTACTTCATGAAAAAATAAAATGGATGGAAAGGAATATAAAAAATTCATTACAAATGATTAAAAGAAACCTGATATAATATAAATATAATACATGACAAGGTCATATCTGTTCGGTTAAACACTTTAGACAGATCTTCAGTCAGGAGTTTAGTCTATCAAGAAAATGAGTGCGAAATTAGCTTCCAAACCCAAGGTCTCTGAAAGTGTACAGGCCCTTAAACTGACACCCCCTCAAAAAAAACAAAAACAAAAAAAAAAACATTACGAGAAACTGTTGTATCTGATCAAATCCAACGCACAGTCTCCTTTCACATCATACAAAGAATAGACAGCACTTTGAGTAAACAGCAGTGATTTACCTGGGTACCTTGCTGATAAGCCTGAGCAGGCTGGGCAGCATAAGAGCCATACCTGAACGAACACACACACATTAACAAAACGACTGCACAGGAAAATCAAAAGTAGGTGGCATTTAGCAGCACTGCCACAGCAGCATTTTAGGCTTAGAGAGTACACAATGAAGCGGTAATACATTGAAGAAAGCAATATGATCTACAAAACAGGAAAAAGTGGGGGAAATTCTTACCCTTGCTGGCCTCCAGCCTGGCCGTAACTGTTATAATCTGCAGCAACCAAAAACACTCATGTTAATCTTTGTAAAGGAAAAAAAATCCACTTTTGAGATATCCAACACTTAATTTTTTTCTGAATCTTTTAAAACATTCCATGTTCCACAATTTGAGTCCTCCCCCAAAGTGTCAACAAATAAACCAATACAAGTTAAAATAAATGCATTCATAAAAAAAAGAAAAAAAGATCATGTTCTCAAGGAATTATAAGGCCTTCTGAACTTTTATAAAAATTCTTTCATTACAGAGAGAAAAAACCTAACAATCAAGACCGAGCTTTCACTCTACACTTTCTTCTAAAGGTGCTCTTAATTTTGGATTCATTTTACCAAATGTTTTGACCTTCTAAAGTTGGTGTATACATGAAATAAAACAATTTGACATTAAAGTATATATGCAAAGGCAGAAGTTATTATTTAACTACTTCAAAAATGTGTATGGCTTTGCAAATTTATGCAACGTGCAAAAAAGTTTCATGATTGCCAGCTTACAAATCGCTGTCTTGTGTGACTTCTCTGTTGTTTAAGAGGTCTTTGGTGCCATTTTCAGGTCATTTTCACATTATATTACCTGCTCTCTATTCAAGTACCCTTGAACCCAAGAGAAGAAGATATAAGAAGATAATTTTTTTTATATTTCGGGAAAAATATGATGAGCAATGGTCTCGTGTGCAAACCTCTTTTTTTGTGGGGGGACTTTAGGTTTAAGTGTTCTCGCCCTAATGCGAAAGAGCCCATAGTATCTTCTGTAGTTTTTGTTTGTAATAAATACTTTACTTTTCACTCAATGCGCCGTGATGAGATGATTAAACTAGGCATTCAGATAAAATTTATTTACCCCCCCCTTTATTTAAGGAAAATACTTATTTATTCGCTCGGTCATTTATTTATTTGGTGTGTGTAAATTTATCAGCGCTCCAGCACTTCTGCTGTTTGAATGATGCTGAAACACAAAGGCGACTCCAGCTGGTCAAGATGGCGGCCGCGGTAAGTGATACACATCTTAAACCGCTCATCTTTACAGGTTACACCAAGTCACAGTGTCTGTACATCACATTCAACTGAATGATGAACATTTTCCACTACATTAAATCTCACTCTCTGTATTTTATAAACACTTCATGCCATTTCAAAGCTATTGACACACAATCCACCGCCTGTTGAACCACGTGACCGGTTAATCTGGTCAAAGCTAACCGGCTTATCCAGCTAACAATACGCTCATCCCAGTTATTCGACCATTGTCTCCAGAATCCAACCAGCTGACTCTTAATGTAAAAACGCTTAAATAGATATTTAACGCGACAAATTTATTTCTCTCCAGCTATTATTCGCTGCCTTACGACGCAACTGGCCCGATATTACAAAGGTTCAGGCCCAAATACCGAAATACAGCGCCCTACCTAGGGCGCTAACACGACTGTTTTAGGTTCTACATAGGGCAATAGTGTAAAATAAATCCGTGCAATTTGGGACGCATCCAACCGCAACCCGCTTTGCTTAGCTAATCTACCAAGCAAAGAGAAAAAAACGGATATGACCAAAATTTCTATAAAAAAAAAATCCCTAACTTTATATATAATTCCAACAAACAGTGAAAACAAGCCACTTAAAATAAATAAATAAATAAAATAAAAAAGACAAATTTTGAATTACCTGGTGCGGACGCCATTTCGTGCGACTTGCGTTTGTCTTGCTCCCAAACCCAGTGCGCATGCGTGAAAATGGCGATCGGACGCTTTCATTTCCGAGCAGAACAATATCACGAAAATCCGTTTAAGATACAGTCTTTTGATTAAAAAAACCCTTCCCATGACCTCATTTAAATCTAAAATGAATCGTTTTAAATGTACACATAATACGATTTTTACATTACTTACGCTGAAGTTATTTAATGAATATGTAGCATCTTATCTTAAAAATATCGAATGGATCCGTCCGTTGTGACGTCAAAGGTATCCAGGCTACTGCACTTAAAACGCATACTAGGATACTAAGTAGTACGCCACGAGAGGACGACACTATAATGACAATATGGCTCTCTCTTATACTATTTAGGATTCAAGTGTGAGACCAATTTGGCGGGAATAAAGGAACACATCTGTTCCAATTAGATTTAGTCCTGCTTCACAGAAAGACATGTGCCCTGTTAATGTCTATATTTATATTTTAAATTATTTGTGACATATTTAAGTTATATGTAAGCATTTTAAAGTATTTAGCATAGTATTAGACATACACATAATACACTATTTGTCATATAGTATTGAGAATAAATTTGTTATTATTATAAGTGATCCTATTCCTATAAATACTGATCAGTCATAACATTACCTAATTACCTAATATTGAGTAGGTCCCCATTTGCCACCAAAACAGTGGTGTGTTCTGACACCCGTTTATCACAACTAGCATTAACCGTTCCTCCCAATTTGATCTAGCCCTTCTATTGGATTGGACTGCGCGGGCCAACCTTTGGTCCCCATGTGCTTCGGTCCCCCTTGGCCACCTATGACCCTGTTACCAGTGTCCTTCTTTGGATTACTTTTGGTAGGTCATGACCACTGCAGACTAGGAACGTTCCACAAGAGCTGCATAGTTTCGGGGTTGCTCTGACCAAGTTGGCTAGCCATTACAATTTGGTCCCTGTTACAGTAGCTACAGTTTTAAAATTTCGGCTGGAAGTGGGTGGGATATGTTAGGCAGCAAGTGAAATTTTTTTCCCCAGAAATCGATGTGTTGGAATCTGTAAAAAATGGGCAAGCATAAGGATTTAAGTGACTTTTGCAAGGTCATTGCTGAATGGGCTGGCTGTTCACAGAACATTATGTCGAAGCATATACATGAAAAGTTAGATGGGAAAAGTGTGGTAGGAAAAGGTACATAAACAACAGTGGAGGCTGAAGTGAGCCTGGAGTCAGTGGATCAAGAGCCAGCATGTACCGTATGGACGTGGTCTGTAAATGGGCTACAACTGTAGTATTCCTGGTATCAAACCACTCTTGAACTAGAGACAACATCAGAAGCATTGAAAAGAAATGGACCATTGCCCAGTGGTCTAACGTCAATCTTTTTTTCAGCTGAAAATAAATTCTGCATTTTATTTGGAAATCAAGGTTCCAAAGTCTGGAAGAAGAATAGAGAAGCACAGGATCCAAGTTGCTTGAAGTCCAGTGTGAAGTCGTAGTCAGTGATAATTTTGGGTGCCATGTCATCTGCTGGTGTTGGTCCACTCAAGTCCAACGTCAACCCAGCCATCCACCAGGAGATTGTAGAGCACTTCATGCTTCTGTCTGCTGACAAGCTTAATGGAAATTTCCTTTTCCAGCACCTGTCCTCAGTGCGAAACTACCACTAGTTGGTTTGCTGACCATGATATTACTGTGCTTAATTGGCCAGCCAACCCACCTGACCTGAACCCCATAGAGAATCTATGGGATATTGTCAAGAGGAAGATGGGAAATACAGACAAGCTGAAGGCTGCCATCAAAGAAACCTGGTCTTTAATCATGCCTCAGTAGTGCAACAGGCTGATCGCCTCCATGCCACATTTATGCAGTAATTATGCTATAGAAGGCCGACAAAGCATTGAGTGCATAAATGAACATAATTTTGAGAGGTCGGACATTTGTGTATTGTAAAACATTTTTTGATTGACTTTAGGAAATATTCTAATATTTTGGGAAACATGATTATAATCACTGAAACTAAAACAACAAAAAGACTTTAAATATTTTACTTTAAATGTAACGAATCTAGAATATATGAGACTTTCACTTTTTTAAGTAAAAAAAAAAAAAAGGTTTTCCACAATAATCAAAAGTTTTTGAGATACACCTTTTTTTTTAGATAAAGATTTTGAGATACACTGTATATATGGTATACATAGTTGTCTGATTTAGAAAGCAGGATTTACCAGTTCTACAATGGTTTAAAGACAGAAACACTACTGCATACTTTGGTGTGAGAAATTTACCCAGTCATTAGGAATGTTTCATTTTTGGGGGGGAAATTATGCTTTAATAGTGTACTCAATGAATGAAAAGTTTACTGGATGCATAAATGACATATGAACATATTTATTTTCCTGTCAAAAGTAACTGTACAAAAGAAAATCAACAACGGGATAGTCTGATTTGTAAATCTGCAAGTGTGGCTAGCAAAAATTTAGTAATAGCAGTCCTCATGTTAAGTTTATAAACTATAATTTCCATGTTGTACTCATTTGGCATTGGATCGATGGAGCACTACTTTAAACAGGAAGTGAACTCCATACACTGCTGATGCTGTATGACTTTTTTCTACTTACAAAATATTTAGTTGTACTGTATGTGTGTTGTGTGTTTAAAATTATTCACAGCTAACCGTCATATTCTCAGTACGTATAAAAACGGTCTATTGCAAAATACTTGATGGCACTTTTAACCTCTGATATGACAGAACTGTGTAAAGGTGATGAATCCAAGGTTACTGCGTACGGAGGAATAGAACAGACTGAGGGCTCAGATGGAACCAGCGTTGATATACGGCTGATATGGCGAGATGAATAGAAGATGGACTTGTGTCGGATTTAAAAAGTGTGAAGGAGTCATGATGAAGCATCCGGGTTCCCTCTTCCTTCAGTCCGAGCTGAGGTCTTTGAGCGACAGAACGGCAGGATGAATGAGGTGTCCCTATCACAGTAATCCATCCTGCTCGAAGACTGAGGGGAGGAGGGAAAAGTCAAATGGAGCGAATTTGATGCCTGTACCACTGTAAAATTTATTCTGGAACTCCACCCTGCAGAGAGAGAGAGAGAAATATAATAATCAATAAGTCAGACACTCTCAAAAGATTGAGATTGAGAAATAGAATATGAATATGAGAAAGAGAGAGGAGGAAAGAAAGTCAAAGAGAGGATGAGAGAAAAAGTAAACCGGAATAAAATTAGACTCAAAGTGAGCGAGAGACATATAAAATCAATGAGAAAGAAATCAGGCAGAAAGAAGGAAAGACAGCAGGACAAAGTCAGAGAGTATGAATGAGCAAGAGAGCGAGAGAGAGAGAGAGAATGATGTGATCTGAATATAATAATTGGTGAGTCAGACACCAGACACAAAAGACAAAAGATGGAGAGATGGGGAGACTGAGAGAGTTATACTGTATAAATATAAAGTGGAACCTTGGATGACAGAGAGAGGTGGAAAGGGAGAAAGAGATTAAATAATAGAAAGAAAAAGAGGAAGTGACAGATAGTTAAAGAGGGGATATGAGAAATAAATTGAGCAAGAGAGATTAAAAAACAAAGGATGAAAGAAAAACAAAGTATCCCACAGCACCATATAGCTTTAAATATATTTATGTCTTTCATACTCTTGTAAAAATTAAAATCAATTAAAATTCTTGATTTGACAAGTCTGGAGGAGATCTTTTTGGGGTCGCAGTCTGTGCTTTGTGCCAGCTTATTTTTTCTGCTTATATAAATTGCCATCTTGGCTTGACCAATGGTAAAAATTAATAAGCTGGCATTTGAACCTGTTTCTCCGGATGTATTTAAAACCAAGAACAAAAAGCTGATGAGTAAAATGTACATTCAGTGGAAAAAAGATGTGTTTTAAAAGGTTAAACAAAGGTGACAACCTGGAGCAATGTATAAAAGTATGGAAAACAGTTTCTCTCTGTGAACAAAAGGGGCATCCCTGTGTGATTTCAGGTTTTAAAATGGAGATAAAAGAGTTCACAGAGACAATTCCATGTAAAATCCTCCACTGGAGGTCAGCAGAGTTTTTGGTTAATGGTGGTTTGTACAGTGCCCTCCACTCTGGTTTAAAATCATTATTAAAACCCAGTTCAGTGCGCCATGTGGTGTCTACCCTCCCATTCAGTTTTTTCTTTTTTAGGACCTTCACACAAGCTTTGTATAAAACCTTACCAGACACTGTCTCAAAGTTCATGTCTACTTCACCCTTGAGCTCCAGGAGGGGGCCGCCATAACCCTCTAGGTCTGGAGTTATCGTCGAGCTGTGGAAAACGTTCCTCTTCTGTAGGACTGGTCTCGTTACTTGCGTGTTCCACCAGCTGAACGCGTTCCTCCGACGTTAGGACGGTTCTCCAGTGATGTAGGAGCTGGTTGGTGACCCATTGAGACCGAAGTCCCATATGTGCTGCCAAGTCCTCTGCTCGAGACAGGTCTGGTCCGGTGATGTTCACCAGCTGCCGGAGTGTAACAATCCCTGCGGAGATCAGGGTCTTGGATAGTACTGGGGTGGTTTGACTAGAAATGTCTAGCTGTCCTCCACAGTCCAGGGGCTCCTCCAGCAGCCAGTGTAACGTTCTGTTTCCTTTGTTTTTTTTTTAAAAAAAAAAGGTCCAGATTTGAAAAAGTCTTTGATAAAAATCTGGTAATCCAGTGGTGTCCAGTGCTGTGGGGTCCATTAAAAACAGAGTTCTGTCCAGTCCGAGTCCTCCCACTGTGCGTAGGAGTATGTAGGCTGCTACTCTCCATCCTTCATCACTAACTCCGGTGAGGAGTCTCTGGATGAACTGCAGGCGGAAGGCTGCAGCTCTGCTGGCTAGCTGCACCAGGCCCTGTCCTCCTTCCTCTTTGGGCTGGTGAAGAAGACTTTGTGGTAGCCAGTGCAGTTTGTCCCAGAAGAAGTCTACCAGTAGGGCCTGTATGCTTGCTAGCAGGTTTGGTGGTGGGTCCATACATGCCAGTTTGTGCCACAGGGACGATGCTGCTAGGTTGTTGATGACCAGCACTCGTCCTCTGTAAGACATTTTTGGGACCAACCTCTTCCATCTGCTTAGTCTGCCTTTTATGCTTTCAATGATACCCTCCCAGTTTTTGTTTAAAAACTCAGCACTGCCCAGGTTGACACCCAAGTATTTAAAACCAGGCTTTTTCCACATTAAACCCCCTGGTGGTTTGGGCTGGTCGTCTCCCCATTCTCCTGCTAAAATGGCTTCGCTTTTAGTCCAGTTAATTTTAGCAGATGATAAAACCTTAAAATCTTCTACGCAGTACGTCTGGTCGTGATGAATGATCTGCTCCAGTACCTTTGTCAGTCTTGAGGCTAATGCTTTTGAGAGTAGCTTGTAGTCAGTGCACAGCAGTGATACCGGGCGCCAGTTCCCCAGGTGCGTCAGGTCTCCCTTTTTTGTCAGTAAGGTCAGGACAGCCCTCCTGCAGCTCACCGGGAGCTTTCCTCCTTTCACGCTGTCCTGCATCACCTCTAGTACATCCTGTCCTATTACTGACCAAAAAGTTTTATAGAACTCTACAGGGAGACCATCTATACCTGGCGCCCGTTCTTCAGGCCTTGGAGAGCCTTCTGAATCTCTGCCAGTGTCAGTTCTGCGGCCATGTCAGTGGCAGCTTGGGCAGATTTTTCAAGAAGGTTTCCTCCATTGCATGTGCTTCTGACCACTCACTACTATACAGCTTTGAGTAGAAGCCATGTGTTTGCTTGCGAATCTCAGTGGGCTCTGATACGACATCCCCTGACTCTGATCGCACAGCATGTATGATTCTTTTCTGTCCATTTTTTTGTTCCAGACAAAAAAGGACTTGGAAGAGCATCCATTTCTGTTGCGTGTTTAAACCGTGAGCGGACCAGCGCCCCCCTGTGCTGCAGTGCCCAGTAGGTCGTTCATTAAGGCTTTTTTTGTTTTTCAGGTTTTCAGTGTTTCTTCTATTTTCTTTGGTCTCTAGACACTGGAGTTCCACTATTTCAGACTCTAGCGCTCTCATTGATCTAACAATGTCTTTTGTGACATTGAGTGTGTACTGTTGACAAAAGACTTTTATTTGTGCTTTAGCTAGATCCCACCATTGCTGTAGAGAGCTAAAATCTGCTTTTTGTGATTTAAGACTGGTCCATAAAAAGGTAAAAGACTCAATAAAATTGGCATCTTCTAAAAGTAGGTTGTTAAAATGCCAGTAGGCTCTTAGGCTTTAGGTTTTTCCTACTGACACTGCACTGCACCATACTATGGTCGGAGATGCCTACTGGGACAATAAAACATTTTGTAAAATAAGACAGTTGATGTTTAAAACAATAAAATTGATCGAGTCTTGCCAGTGAGAGTGTGTTCTCTATGGAGTGGGCCCAGGTGTACTGTCTTTGTTTCTTGTTTAAGTCTCTCCATATGTCACTTAAGTCCTGAGCCTCCATCATCTCCCACATGCGTTTACGGGAGGCCATGTGAGGTTCTCTATGGTTTCAGTCCAGGTTGTCGGTTGTGCAGTTAAAATCCCCACCCAGAATTAAAATGTCAGTAGAGTTACAGTCATTAATTACGCTGCTTAGTTTGTCTAAAAACATCATCCTCTCTACTGTCTTGGTGGAAGTGTACACACAAATAAAAACAAAAACTTCATTTTCATAAAAAGTTCACACTTTTAAAAGCCTCCCGTTTAAAAATTCTTCTACTGTATAAGAGTTTGGTATAAAATCGCAAGCAAAGAGCAGTGCGACTCCACCACTCAGTGGTGTATTGTGGCTCAGGACCGCGAGCCCATCCCACTCCTTTGACCAGTCCGCTGCGTTCTTGGAGTCGCTGTGCGTCTCTTGAAGTAGAGCCACATCAACATGTTTCTGTTTTTGGCTCTTTTTTCACATGTTTTTGCCCCATTTATATTTAAACTCGCAATATTTACTTCACTCATTAAAAAGTATGTAGATAAAAAGACAGTCTTATATAAAAGAAGACATACCAGTGTCCAGCAGGGAGTAAAAATCATTCTAGAATTCCTCTTCAGCGAGTTCCTTGTTTATTTTGGTAATCCATTTCTTTAGTCTAAAGATTTCAAGTTGAGCGAAAACTTTTTGTCTTCTATAGTATTTAACATCATGGATGAACTGCCTCTTGCTTGAGAAGTGGTCTTCTATTTTAATTTTTGAGCCCCTTTTTGTCTTCTCTAGAAAAACATGTATAGATTCCTCGCTGTGTACGACTGGCATTCTTTCTTCCTCTGCGGTGAGAAGCAGCACAGAGTCTGAGATGTACCCGTCACTGTCTGACTCCGGTTCAGGGTCTTTTTTGGGGAGTTTTTTCCTCCTCCTTTACGATCTTTTTTCCTTTTCGGTGCTTTGAAGGAGTGCTCTTCTTCCATCTCTATGTCCGCCTCGTCCCCTTGTGACAGTGCGGAGGCTGATGCTTCTAGTTGGCGGCTCTTCGCCCTTGTACCCATTGCCGAGAGCACAGGTAGCTCCAGCGATGCACCCGAAGCTTATCGGCCGTGCTCGGCCTCTCCGGCGCCGGCTGGGTCACGTTGGGCTCCCCTCGGTCCGGTTTGGCCGAGCATGTTGCTTCTGGTGTCGATGTAACTCCAGTAGACTCTTGGACTGCAGGCTGGGCTTGGGGTTCGGTCTCCTCTGGCGCTGGGTCAGCAGCATTGCCGGGTCCCTCAGCAGACGGCCGAGCTGTAGTCACAGGGGGAACGGGTCTCGCCCGGCATGGTCGCGTCGTGACCCGGTCGCTCAGAAGCACCAGGATCGCTCTGTCTTTCAGGACAAGCACGGACCAGATGTCCCATTGCACCACATTTAAAACATTTAATGTCAGTGTCTGAGGAGGCGAATATACTGTAGTCAAAGTTTTCAACTCAAACAGCATTTAGCTCTTCTACGCCCTCTTTAAAAATCATAAAAACAACTCTCCTAAAAGACACCAGGTGTTAATCAGTGGAGATTTACAACCCAGGGGGATTTTCTTTATAGGGGAGACCAGTCTTCCATATCTGGACAGTTCTGTAGCAATGACACTGTCGGGTATGAAGGGAGGGACATTGGACAGAACTATTTTCTTGGCTCACACAAAAAAGATAGATTTAGCCAAAAGATGTTATAAATGGTGAAAAATAGCAAAAAGAAAGCTGGCACAACGCCAATCGCTCTCACGCGCTCTACACGCCACACTCGCTTCCCTCCCGCACCGCGCATGCGCAGAGAGACAGAGAGTGAGAGAGAGAGAGAGACCGAGAGATGGTAAGCAGTGAATTTTCTGTGGTAAAGCATTGTTAGCATGCAACATTAGCTGATGTTTTGGAATACTGAGTGTAAGATGAGCAATTAGCATTAGTTTTGGTTAGCAGTTGATGCTAAGTGTAATTCCAGTGTAGTTCAGTTGTACTGAGTTTTTCAAGGAATTTACTCACACACACACACAAAATCACTCATTCCTTTGTTTACTTTGGCTCATGCTGCCTTTGGCTAGGTGTTTGCAAGCTAAATTAGTTATTAGCTAGCGAATCCTTGATGTCCATATTTCCTGGTTGCCTAGCAACATTGTTCCCTATAATTATGGCTCTCAAGAATGTTGCTTTCATTCAATAAGAGATGTATAAGAGGCTGTATTAAAATGACTAGTCTACATGGCATACCATAATTTTGTGTTGATGTGTGTGTGTGTGTGTGTGTGTGTGTGTGTGTGTGTGTGTGTGTGTGTGTACCAGTGTAAACGCAGTGCGTGCAGGAAAGCGGACAGTCCCTCCATCAGCAGCAGGATGGAGACGGTGAGGACGGCAAAGACACTGAAGACAGGAACGAGGAAGAGCACGCCAAGACGCGAGCTTATTCTCAACGCTACACGCAGAACCATTGTCCATAGAACTTCAGAGAGCTCTAACACACACACACACACACACACACACACACACACACACACAGAAAACACATAATATATCACACATTTAACAGCATGCACCAATGTTGGTATGATTATGTATAACAACCATATTTCCTGTATGTGTGTGTGTGTGTGTGTGTATATATACTAACGTGCATGGGCCAGGCTCAGGGCCCACAGGCGCAGGTATGATGCTGTATTTGAGATGCAGCCCAGACAGTATTCGATGGTGTGTATGGCTTGATTTAATAGGACATCTCCAACATCAAACTGCAGACACACACACACACACACACATACCTTAATGTACTGTATAGCATCTCATGCATTTGAATGTTTCATAATGTATAGTTGAGAATTCATTTTGTCTTTCTCTCTCTTTCTCTGGAAAATAGAACATAGATTAGTTTGTCATTTTACAGAGAAGCTGATGCACACATCATAAAAACAGTCTCTAATTCTTTTAAACAATTTAAATACTTAAAACCATTACGTTTAACCACTTTGCATGGATGTGCAAATCATAATGTACAACTATTTCCTACACCACTCTGCAAAAAAATAAATAAAACAACAATAAGAAACGATGCATGCGCCAATCATTTCTTTGACCGATTCTTTGGATTACAGCACACAATGCGGCAGCCAATTCATGTACGAAAATGATTCCTGTGAGCACTGGGCTCATTCTAACACTAAGAGAATTCATTCCAAATTCCGCCTTATGATTGGTTACAAGAATTCATCTTCATTTATGATTGTTTAGGTCACAACAGCTCTGAAGTACAGCGGGCCCTGAGCAGAGCGCTGCGT
>QNUK01000150.1:1112500-1177500 GCA_013621035.1 Clarias magur
CCTTATTTATATCAGTGCATTCTAAAATTGTTGTAGTCTTGTCTGAGCTCTTGAACCTGAGCTCTAGGATCTGTGTTAAGATTTAAAGAAACATCTGAATAATTTGCTTCGGTCGCTTTACCATTAAGAAACCAAAAATCGAAATAGTGTACACCTACATGCGATATCATTGCCTTTAGCACATGAAAGAAATAGAAAAAGCAAGTTATCCTCAGCAGCACTCACCTGGACTGACCTCTCTGTAATCGCCAACTCCATATGCCTCCACGATGCTCTGGAAGCCACGTGTGAACTTGTTGCTCCTGAGAAGCGTAGGCGGCGTGTCTTTACTCGGGATCCGATTCACAAATGACGGCACGGTGGCGTCTCCTTTCCTCTGTCCACATTAGAAGAGCTCAGTTAGACTCGAATGTTCTACTCAGAGCAGATCCTTTCAGTCGTAAGATCATTAGTAGCAGCAATAACAATCAGTACAGGTTTATGGAACTGGACAAAAAGCATTTATCCAGACTAAAGTTCATAAGGTGCTTCTCTAAACCAGGTCTAGCAGCTCTGACAGAAAAATACAGTAATTAGTTTTGCGTTTGGTTTTGGGTTACAAACTAAAGTTTGTCATTAACTGCCACAAAAATCCACAATACACTGATTATCCTCCTAGATTATTTATTATAAGACCACATCACCAATGATCCCCGCCTACATGACACAACGTCCTCATGTTTGTGTTTCGTCTCACCGAGCCCTCCTCCAGAGCCCTCCGCAGGTTGGTCAAGTCATTAACGGGACACCACACCTCGGCTATCAGACACTTGTTGGTGACGTCGAAACTGCACAGGTTGAGGATGTGATAGATGGCCTTCATCTTCTTCACCTGCAGCACCCACGAGTGCGCGGTCTCCGAGGCCCTGTGGAGCACCTGCTTCAGGTAATCTTCGGTCCGGTGGAGCACCTGAAGCACACACACACACAATATATATATCATTCTTGAGGAAGAAATGTGGTCGGAATTTAAATCATAAAAAAAAAAAAAAAAAAATTGGTCTCATGAGTCCCGATTCACCGTTCCAGAGTGGTGGGGCATCATCCATCATGTCTGGAGCCTATCGTACAAGTCTTTGGATCTGGGACTGCTTCAGTTGGTCAGATCTAGGCTCAGTTATGTTATACGGTTAAAAAAACGTTACCGGGCCTCTGAGTGGCGCAGTGGTTAAAGCGCTCGCCCTATCATCCGGAGATCGCTAATTCGAATCCCGGGTGGTGCTGTAACCTCTCGCAGCCGGAGGTCTAGAGAGAGCTGATTGGCCGAGCTCTCTCAGAGAGGAGGGATGAAAGGTACATAGTGCTCCGACATTAATCACGGCTCTGCAGCCAGTCAGGGGCGTCTGTGAGCTCGCGCAGCGGAGGGAGCGGATAGCGCTGTCCTCCGAGTGTGTTACGCCGCCCCCAACGGCGCGCGAGCGAGCAGTTCGAAAAGATGCGGTCGGCTGGCGTCACGTGGTTCGGAGGAAACACGTGATAAGTCTTCGGCTGTAGTAGCCTTAATGTGGGAGTAGTAGCCTTAATGTGGGAGCCCCCTAGTGACGGGGAGGAATTGGACACGACTAAATTAGGGAGAAAATCGGGGAAAAATCAAAAAAAAAAAAAAAAAAACGTTACCATGACCAGGTTTTTTTATCAATGGATTTTCTTCTTCCCTGATGATACAGACATATTCTAAGATGACGATGCCAGGATTCATTGGACTCAAATGCAGGGAGTATGAAACATTATTTTCCCACATGGTTTGGGCACCACAGACCTTAAACCCAGTGAGAATCTTTTGAATGTGTCGGAAAAGTCAATCAATACAAGATCTTGGAGAGAGATTAATACGACTCAAAAATAAATATGGTGATGTTGCATGAGCTGATCGAAACAATGCTATGGCCATAAGAAGTGCCTTAATTAAAGCAAAAGGAATATTAAAAAGTGTGTGACTTTTTTCTGCGACTTTTCTGTGACTTTTTTCAGATAGTGTATATATATATATAAAACATCATGTCATAAATAATAATTATTATTAGCAGTAGTAGTAATAATTGTAGTAGGATCGAAGCATTACTGGTTGCAGTGTTATAAGAAGCAGTATGATTAAATATAAGTAGTTGTTGTACTAGTATATGGGTACTACAGTATATAATCAGAATCAGAAGAGTTTTATTGCCAAGTACGCTTGCACATACAAGGAATTTGTTTTAGTGACAGAGCTCCAGGACAAAACAAATAAGACAAATAAAACAGCACGACACAAAACAGGAAAAAAAATAAAATAGAAAATTACAACAAATTGAGTGGGATGGATTTTTTTGGGTTAACATCAAATGGAGTAGGGTGTGAGATACTTACAAATAAGTTAAATAAATATCTGTGGTATTGCACAGTAATATTGCTCATATATTTAATGCACAGTGAGAAGAATGTTTTAGCTGTTCATGAGGTAAATTGCCTGGGGGAAAAAAAACTGTTCTTGGGCCTGACTGTTCTTGTGTCGATGCTCTGTATCGTCGGCCAGACGGCAAAAGTTCAAAGAGAAGGTGGCTTGGGTGTGAGGGGTCCAAAGTGATATTCCGAGCCCTTTTCCTCACTCTGGATATATACAGTTCTTGTAGTGTGGGTAGGGGAGTGCCGATAATCCTTTCAGCAGTCCGAACCGTCCTCTGTAGTCCGAGCCAAACCAGACAGTTATTGAAGTGCACAGGACGGATTCAATGACGGCTGAGTAGAACTGTGTGAGCAGCTCCTGTGTGCTGAACTTCTTCAGCTGGCGAAGGAAATGCAACCTCTGATGGGCCTTTTTAACAGTGGAGTCAATGTGAATGTCCCACTTCAGGTCCTGAGAGATGGTCGTGCCCAGGAACCGGAATGACTCCACTGCTGTCACAGTGCTGTTCATGATGTTGAGTGGGGGAAGTGCAGGTGGGTTTCTCCTGAAGTCCAAGATCATCTCCACTGTCTTGAGCGTGTTCAGCTCCAGGTTGTTGTGACCAGACAGCCAGCTGCTCGACCTCCCTTCTGTATACGGACTCATCACCGTCCTGGATTGTAGTGTCATCTGCAAATTTCAGGAGCTTGACAGTGGGGTCTGTAGAGGTGTAGTCATTGGTGTAAAGGCTGAAGAGCAATGGGGAGAGGATACATCCCTGAGGGGCTCCAGTGTTGATGGTGTGGCTGTTGGACATGAAATCCCCCAGTCTCACTAGCTGCTGCCTGCCTGTCAGAAAGCTGGTGATCCAGTGGCAGACAGAGGTAGGAACGGAGAGCTGGGTTATTCAATTATTTATTATTAAATGCTGATGAAAAGTCTATGAACAAGACTCTTGCATAAGCCCCTGGTTTGTCCAGATGTTGAAGGATGAAGTGCAGTCCCATATTGACTGCATCATCCGCAGACCTGTTTGCTCTATAGGCAAACTGCAGGGGGTCCAATAAGGGACCAATGATGTCCTTCAGCTAGGCCAACCCCAGTCTTTAAAATGACATCATGACCACAGATGTTAGGGCAACTGGTCTGTAGTCATTAAGTCCTGTGATTTTAGTTTTTTTTGGAATGGGGATGATTGTGGAACGTTTAAAGCATTAAGGGACTTTACATAGTTCCAGTGATCTGTTGAAGATGGGAGCCAGTTGGTCAGCACAGGATTTCAGACAGGCTGGTGTAATGCCGCCTGGACCTGGAGCCTTCCTTCTCTTTTGTTTCAGGAAGATCTGGCAAACATCTTTTTCACAGACCAGGAGTGCAGGGGGGGGGGGTCGTCAGAGGTGATAATGGTGGTGTGGAAAGATGATCAGGACAGGAGTGTGGTGTGAGACTGGTAGTTTCACATCTACAATAGAACTCATTCAGGTCATCAACCAGTTGTTGATTGCTTACAGAGTTGGGGGATGGCGTCTTGTAGTTAGTGATGGTTTTCAGGTCTTTCCACACTGAAGCAGGGTCGTTTGCAGAAAACTGATTTTCCAGTTTTTTAGAGTAGCTTCTCTTAGCCACTCTAATCGCCCTTGTTAGTGTGTTCCTAGCCTGGTTGTACAAGATCCTGTCCCCACTCCTGTAGGCGTCCTCTTTGGCCTGACGAAGCTGTCCGAGTTTTGCTGTAAACCATGGTTTGTCATTATTATATGTTGTTATGATTTCTGAGATTCTGTTGGCAGATATCTCTCTGCTGTAGCACTTGTGTCTGTTCTAGGTGGGTGTGGCCTGTTAATCAGCTGGAGCTCGGGATTGGTTCTACCCTGCATCCTATCCTGATATAAGGACCGCCCCAAACACTCAGCTTTTGCCATTTTGAGCCTCGGTAATTTTGATCTGTCGTGTGCTAAATTTGTGAACTTTCAATTGACTGTTGTATGTTACGTCGTTTGTTTGTTTTGAGTGTTGTGCCAGAGAGAAAGAAAGAGTGAATGTAGTAGTATTTTGTTGTCTTTGTAAATCTCTGTATGGATTGACTCCCCGGTTTATTTGATCTTTTGCTCGTTTGACTATGGAATGGATTCTGATTTGGTTGCTAGTAAACATCAACTTTTGTAAATAATTAGTAGATAACTTGACACACGGGAAGTAGGGGGTGAGACGCCATTTCCTTTTCACATATCTTTTTACTCTGTTTTTGATTTAGGAAGTCAGGTAAGTAAATTTGTATTTTGTTTTCTAAACTTTAATTTCAGGTTATTTAGGTTTAACTCCAAATCTATTTTGTTTATTGTTTTGGCCTGGTCTACCTCTGAAGGAAACCCCGTGTAGAACAAAAATAAACTATTGAACTATCTCTCTGGTGTAAGCTCATTCAGTTCTCTTTTTCTGTCACGGCTAACCCCTAGAGGTCGTAACAGAAATTGGGGGCTCGTCTAAACAAAAAAGACCAATTTGGATTCTTACCGTTGTGTTAACTTCGTGAAATTGGCTTTGTGTACATTCGTTTGCCTAGTGGTTTTCACTTTGAGGTGGAGGGAATTAGAAATGGCTTCAAAATTTGAATTAGATATGTTTGCGATTCAACCATCAGTAGATCAGTTAAATATGTGCCGAAAAGAGGATTTATTGGCGATTGCAGATTTATATCGCATCCAGGTTACTCGTGGTGCCAGGAAACAAGAAATTAAGGAAGTGGTTTACAGGCATTTAGTAGAACGAGGAACTTTGCCGGAGGAAGGTGAGGCAGGTGTTGCAATTCAAATGTTGGCTTCCATAGGCGAGGGGGCAGAGTTGCCCAAACCTGGGGAACTGACTAGCATAGATCCTACTAACATTCCTTCTCCGAGTGACCCTTTGCTGGCGATCAGACTGAAAGAGCTGGAGCTAGAATTGAGCAAACAGCAGTATCAGAGCCAACTGTTGCAGGTGCGCACAGTTGAACTCGAAACCCAGCGAGCGATCAGGCTCAAGGAGCTGGACTTGGAGCTGGTGGCTAAACAACTTGCTCAACCCTCAGTTCCTGCAGCACCCAGCATCGGCGCACCTGTATCACCGCCTGTTAATGCGTCCACTCCGAGCCCTACTCCGGCACCACGACGCGCTTTGCAAGTAAGTGAACCTGAATGTGATATTAGCAGACAAATTGCGTTAGTTCCGATGTTTCGTGAAAGTGAAGTTGACACCTATTTTACTGTTTTCGAACGCATCGCGACTACTTTGAAATGGCCACGAAATATTTGGCCTCTTTTGTTACAATGCAAACTAATTGGGAAAGCACAGGAAGTCTGTTCTGCTTTAACACTTGAACAGAGCTTGAATTATGAAGAAATTAAAAATGCTGTGTTGCGCGCTTATGAGCTGGTTCCTGAGGCATACCGACAGAAGTTCCGCCACCATGTGAAAACTGCTAGTCAAACTTTTGTTGAATTTGCAAGAGACAAAGCCAATTTGTTTGAGAAATGGTGCGCTGCAAATAAAGTTGTTACATTCGCACAGTTAAAAGAGTTAATACTATTGGAAGAATTTAAGAATTGTCTTCCAGAGAAAATTGTGATATATGTGAATGAACAGAAAGTTTCCTCTCTTTCTGAAGCTGCCATTTTTGCTGATGAGTTTGTGCTCACTCATAAAATAGTTTTTCCGTCGGCCGCCAAGCGTAATCTTTTTGATCGTGTTCGCAGTTCTAAGGGTACCATAGCAGTATCTAAGAATGATTTGAGTGCAGTGAAAGAGGAAAATCGTGAGTGTTTTTACTGTCATGAAGTAGGACACCTCATTGCCATGTGTCCCACTTTGAAACGTAAAACTGGCAAGAAAACAAATGTTTCTAAAAGTGTGGGTTTGATTGAGCGGCCCATTCTTTCTCCCAGGCCTGAGAATTTGAGTACAACTGTTGAATCTGCCTTTGAGCCCTTCATTTTCGATGGTGTTGTTTCATTTAATGACACCGACACTGAAACAAAAAAAATTCGCATCCTTCGTGATACTGGAGCTTCTCAGTCCATAATCTTGGAGAATGTGCTGCCATTTTCGGAACAGTCAAGCTGTGGTTCTAGCGTATTATTGCAAGGCATTGATCTTTCTGTGGTTAAAGTTCCATTACACAATGTCTATTTGCGTTCTGGAATTATTTCAGGCAAAGTTAAGCTGGCAGTTCGATCTGAGTTGCCTGTTAAGGGTGTTGCACTCATACTGGGAAATGATCTGGCAGGTAAAAAAGTTTTTTGTTTACCTGAGGTTACAGATGTTCCTGAGGTACAGGATGATTCTTTACAGGAACAATTTCCAAATGTATTTAGTGATTGTGTGGTGACTCGTGCTCAAGCCCAAAAATTAAAAGAGACTGTAGATTTGTCAAAGACCTTCTTGTGTGCTGAAAATTCTGTTGAGCATGATGACAAAGGTGAATTAGTTGAAGTAAAAATGTGTGGACTTCCCAGTGTTGATTTGCCATTTGGGAAAGCCATGTTAATTGAGGCCCAAGGTGCCGATCAAACTCTGTGGTCCTGTGTTGCAGCTGCGGTCAAGCAGTTTTGCCAGAGCACCCAGTTGCCTACTACTTTGACGATGGTGTTTTGATGCGCAAGTGGTCTCCACATCATGTCACCGATGACTGGGGAACTGTGTTTCAGGTTGTTATTCCAAAACCTTTTCGAGAGCAAGTTTTGAGCGTTGCACACGACCATGAACTTTCCGGTCATGTAGGTATCAGAAAAACTTATGATAGGTTATTGAACCATTTCTTTTGGCCTTCGATGAAATCCGACGTTTCCAAGTTCTGTAAGTCTTGTCATGCATGTCAATTATCTGGCAAGCCCAATCAGGTTATTCCCCTGGCCCCATTGAAGCCGATACCGGCAATTGGTGAACCATTTGAACGAATTTTGGTTGATTGCGTTGGACCCTTACCTAAAACCAAATCTGGAAATTCCTATTTATTAACTCTAATGTGTTCGTCAACCAGATATCCTGAAGCGGTACCTCTACGCTCACTTAAAGCTCATGCAATTGTCAAAGCGATTGTCAAATTCTGCACTACTTTTGGGGTGCCTAAATATATACAGTCTGATCAAGGAACAAATTTCATGTCTAAAGTGTTTGCCAAAGTAATAAAAAAATTAAACATTAGACATCAAGTATCTAGTCCCTATCACCCTCAGTCCCAGGGTGCCCTCGAACGATTTCATCAAACCCTCAAATCTATGCTCCGTACGTTTTGTGTTGAACAACAAAAAGAATGGGATGAGGAAATCCCATTGTTGTTGTTTGCTATTCGTACTATGACTCAAGATTCTCTCGGTTTTAGTCCGTCAGAGCTAATTTTCGGGCACACGGTACGTGGTCCCTTAAAGATCTTGCAAGAGCAAATTCTCTCCACTGACCACCCTTCTACTACTAAGAATGTTTTGGATTATATTAGCTCGTTTCGTGACAGACTGCATCAGTTGTGGAAACTGGCAAAACACTCGCTTGATTCTGCACAAGAAAAGATGAAAACTCGATACGATCAAAAGGCTGTCCCACGCTCATTCCAAATTGGTGATAAAGTTCTTGTTTTACTTCCCGTGCCTGGATCAACACTTCAAGCTAGATTCACTGGCCCTTATGAGATAAAAGAAAAGTTGAGTGACACTGACTATGTTGTTAACACTCCTGATCGAAGGAGAAAGACACGTGTTTGTCATGTAAATATGCTGAAAGCATATGTGGCACGTTCCGACTCTAAAGTTAAGACTCCCCTCCTTACGATTGCCCCCGTAATTGTTCCACTTTCTGAGTATTCACCAGAAATTGATGGTTTGAAGATGAATAATGCCACCTTTACGTCAGCTCGGTTGTCAAATTCAGAGACTTTATTAAACCTTTCGACGAAGTTGTCTCACTTACCTCCATCAGCTCAAGCTGACATTAAGGATGTGATTAGGAAATATCCTAATTTGTTTAGTGACATTCCCACCACTACTCGTGTGTTAACACATGACATTGAAGTTGGTTCTCATGCACCCATCAAACAAAGGGCTTATCGGGTAAATCCATTTAAGAAAGAGCTGATGAGAAAAGAAACCCAATATTTGCTTGAACATAATCTAGCATTCCCTAGTTCTAGTCCATGGTGTTCCCCATGTCGTTTAGTTCCCAAGCCAGATGGTACTTCCCGGTTCTGTACTGATTATAGGAAAGTCAATGCGTTGACCAAAGCTGACTCCTTTCCAATGCCGCACATGGAAGACTGCGTAGACCGAGTGGGAAATGCTAAGTTTGTAACGAAACTTGATCTACTAAAAGGTTATTGGCAAGTGCCACTCACTGACCGTGCATCTGAAATTTCTGCTTTTGCTACTCCTGATGCATTCTTACAGTATCGTGTGATGCCTTTTGGCCTTCGAAATGCAGGAGCTACCTTTCAACGGTTAATGTCTATCGTGTTATCTAAGGTTTCTAACTGTGAAGCTTATCTAGATGATGTTGTCTGCTATGCTGACACTTGGGATGACCATCTTAAATCCATAGATGATGTCTTCAGAAGCCTTTCTGATGCAAATCTTACACTAAATCTAGCAAAGTGTGAATTTGGTTGTGCTACGATCACCTATTTAGGTAAGGAAGTTGGCAGTGGTCTAGTTCGTCCCCTAAATTCAAAGGTGCAAGCTATCCTCGATTTTCCAGTTCCCAAGAACAAGAGAGAACTTCGACGATTTCTTGGCATGACCGGCTATTATCGCTGTTTTTGTAAAAACTCTTCTGTTGTGGCCAGCCATCTCACAGCTCTGCTTTGTAAATCTGTTTCCTTTAAGTGGACTCCTATGTGTCAAACTGCTTTTGATTCCTTGAAAACTCTGCTCTGTAGTGCCCCAGTACTTGTGGTCCCTCATTTTGAGAAACCATTTTTGTTAGAAGTAGATGCCAGTGGTACAGGTGTCGGTGCCGTATTATTGCAAACCGGAGATGATGGTTTGAACCATCCGATCAGTTTCTTTTCTAAGAAGTTCCTTAAACATCAAATGAGTTACAGTACTATTGAAAAAGAAGCCCTTGCCTTAATCCTTGCCTTGCAACATTTCGAAGTGTATATTGGTTCGACTATGCAGCCTGTCACTGTTTTTACAGATCATAATCCTCTTACCTTTCTCCAACAGATGTCAAATGCTAATCATCGTTTAATGCGATGGTCTCTGATTTGTCAAAGTTTCAATTTGAAAATTTGTCACAAAAGGGGTGTTGAAAATGTAATTGCTGATTCCCTGTCACGTGTTAACCAGTAAAACATTGTATGTTTTATTTTGTGGGTGGGGGTGTTATGATTTCTGAGATTCTGTTGGCAGATATCTCTCTGCTGTAGCACTTGTGTCTGTTCTAGGTGGGTGTGGCCTGTTAATCAGCTGGAGCTCGGGATTGGTTCTACCCTGCATCCTATCCTGATATAAGGACCGCCCCAAACACTCAGCTTTTGGCCATTTTGAGCCTCGGTAATTTTGATCTGTCGTGTGCTAAATTTGTGAACTTTCAATTGACTGTTGTATGTTACGTCGTTTGTTTGTTTTGAGTGTTGTGCCAGAGAGAAAGAAAGAGTGAATGTAGTAGTATTTTGTTGTCTTTGTAAATCTCTGTATGGATTGACTGCCCGGTTTATTTGATCTTTTGCTCGTTTGACTATGGAATGGATTCTGATTTGGTTGCTAGTAAACATCAACTTTTGTAAATAATTAGTAGATAACTTGACACACGGGAAGTAGGGGGTGAGACGCCATTTCCTTTTCACATATCTTTTTACTCTGTTTTTGATTTAGGAAGTCAGGTAAGTAAATTTGTATTTTGTTTTCTAAACTTTAATTTCAGGTTATTTAGGTTTAACTCCAAATCTATTTTGTTTATTGTTTTGGCCTGGTCTACCTCTGAAGGAAACCCCGTGTAGAACAAAAATAAACTATTGAACTATCTCTCTGGTGTAAGCTCATTCAGTTCTCTTTTTCTGTCACGGCTAACCCCTAGAGGTCGTAACAATGTTAAAAATGTCTTGGTAGGAATGCACATATCTTCACAGAAACTGATGTAGGATGTTACCGAATCTGTGAGCTCGTCCAGATTGGTGGCAGCAGCTTCAAAAACACTCCAATCAGTGCAGTCGAAATAGGCCTGTAATTCCTGCTCTGCTTCACTGGTCCATCTTTTTACAGTCCTTACTACAGGCTTAGCAGATTTAAGTTTTTGCCTATAGGTCGGGAGAAGATGAACCAGGCAGTGGTCAGAAAGTCCTAAAGCTGCTCTGGGGACTGAGCGATATGCATCCTTTATTGTGGTGTAGCAGTGATCCAAAATATTTTTGTCTCTGGTGGGGCGTGTAATGTGCTGTTTGTATTTAGGCAGTTCACGTTTGAGATTTGCTTTGTTAAAATCACCAAGTATAATCATAACCGACTCCGGGTGTTGTTGCTCCGTGTCTGAGATCTGAGCAGCCAGCTGTTGTAATGCTTCGTTCACGCACGCTTGTGGAGGAATGTACACACACACACGAGAATAAACGAGGTAAACTCCCGCGGCGAATAGAAAGGCTTACAGTTGATAAAATATGCCTCTAGATCAGGACAGCACATTTTTTCCAATGGTGTCACATTTGTACACCAACGCTCATTGATGTAAAAGCACGTCCCGCCGCCTCGCGGTTTCCCCGTTGATTCTGTGCCGCGGTCCGCTCTGAACAGCTGGAAGCCCGGCAGGTGTACCGCGTTATCGGGAATGGCTACGTTCAGCCAGGTTTCCGTGAAACACAGTGCGGCAGAGTTTGAAAAGTCCTTATTTTTCCTGGAGCGCAGGAACAGTTTGTCCATTTTGTTGGGTAAAGAGCGGAGGTTCGCCAGATGTATACTCGGCAGCGCAGTTCTAAAGCCGCGCTG
Organism: Clarias magur; assembly: GCA_013621035.1. Classification (NCBI taxonomy): domain Eukaryota; kingdom Metazoa; phylum Chordata; class Actinopteri; order Siluriformes; family Clariidae; genus Clarias; species Clarias magur. The sequence continues at coordinate 1,123,841 of QNUK01000150.1, forward strand.
TCGGAGCTTGACGAGCGCGCCGACGCTCTCTCTTCCCCCGCCTGCGCTCCTTAAAGCATTTCAACAGCAGTTCATCTCTGGTATAACTGATAACATTTGAGAAACAAAAAACAGGACAAACTAACAAAAACAAAAAGACAAATGGAGAGCTCCACACCGAGGCAGCCATCCGCGGCGCCATCGTGCATAGGAGCCGAAATAGAACGAAAGTAAACGAGAACTACCTACTGAAGTATTAGTAGGAAAATTATTAATATTACTAGTAGTATTAGTGAGAGAATTTTTTATTATTGGTAGTAGATGTAGTAGTATTAGTTGGAGTATTAGTAATTGTAGTAGTACATGTTGGAGTAACAGTGGCAATAGTAGCACTAGTAGTGAGAATATTAGTGGCAGTAGTAGTGTAGTAGTACTAGTAATAGGAATAGGCACATCCTAGTTGTACTAGTTGTAGTATTAGTAGTAATGATAGTAGTATTACTGGGTGATGTAATATTTGTGCCATTAGTTTAAGTTGTTGTAGATGTACTACTTGTAGTTTCAGCAGTAGTAATATTACCATTAGTACTAGTTGTAGCATTATTAATATATATTGTAGAAGTACTCGCTGTTGTACTAAAAATTGTCATGAGTATTAATGTAGAGGATTTTTTTTGGTAGTGTAAAGTGTAGTACTAGTATTAGGATTAGTAGTTATAGAAGTACTTGTAGCATTAGCAGTACTTGTACTTATTGCAGCATAATACATACAAGTGTCTGTAGAAGTACTTGTTACAGTATTAGTATGAACAGTTAGAGTAGTACCAGTTGTGTGGGTAAAAGGAGTATAATTAGCAGTACTAATTGATGTGTTAGTAGGAGGAGCAGCTCTACTAGTTGTCATTTTTTAGTAGTAAAAGTACCATTATATTGTAGAAGTACTAGCTGTAGTATTAATAACTGTAATATTAGAATTAATAATGTTGCATTAGTATTATTGCTAGTAGTTGTAGATGTACAGTCCTAGTTGTAATTGCGATAGTAGCAATAGTTGTAGGGGTACTCGTGTACATAAGCGACATAAATGTGTGTTTCGTCACTAAGAGCTTTAGATGTTGACAAAACTCCAGTCCGAGTTCCTTCAGCACAAACTGGGGAGAAGCGTAAAGAATGTAGAGTAAGTACGTTATTAAGATCTTGAATACGTGTCCTTAAGCTGTCCATTATGTCCGCTCGTTCCTCGTCTGTCTCTGGGTGAGGATACACGTGGCAATGGTAACTGAAAGTCACACACACACACACACACACACACACACACACACACACACACAAATACAATAAGCAAAGAATGCAGACCATAGTTTAGAATATATTCTATAATAGTTTTTTCTCCTACCTGTGTGTGTGTGTGTGTGTGTGTGTGTGTGTGTGTGTGTGTGTGTGTGTGTGTGTGTGTGTGTGTGTGAGTGTGAGTGAGTGTGTGTCTACAGGGATTTGAAATTTACTTTAGAATGGAACTCTAAACCTTTCTTCCTCACCAGTCACAGATCTTCTGAACCTTCTGTCCAATCTGATCGCCCCAGAATGAGATGAGGAAGACCACGTTCTTACTGATCTCTCCCTGCAGCGGGAAATAGAGGAAAACCAAAAATAACACACTCTCTCTCTCTTTGTACTGTATGTGTGTTTGTGTATATGTGTAACAATAAAAATCCTGTACAACATACAAATAGGTTTTGATCAGAATTCAAAAGTTCAGACACACAGCACGCCTCAAATAGGTTTCTTTCTAACTGTGTATCTGTGCTAGACCTTCAAAGAGCCGTGTGTGTCTGTGTGTGTCTGAGTGCAAGTGTGTGTGTGTGTGTGTGTCTAAGTGTGAGTGTGTGTGTGTGTGTGTGTGTGTGTGTGTGTGTGTCTGAGTGTGTGTACGTGTGTGAGTGCGTGTGTGTGTGTGTTTGTGTGTGTCTGAAAGTGTCTGTCTGAGTGTGTGTACGTGTGTGTGTGCGTGTGTGTGTGTCTAAGTGTGAGTGTGTGAGTGTGTGTGTCTGAAAGTGTCTGTGTCTGTCTGAGTGTGTGTACGTGTGTGAGTGCGTGTGTGTGTGTGTGTGTGTGTGTGTGTGAGTGAGAGAGAGTGTGTGTGTGCGTTCACTCACGGTGTCCAGATCGACCAAATTCTCGTCCACTTCGGCGTAGCTGAGGATCGTGTAACCTTTACACACTCGCCAGAGCATGCGCTCAAAAGCCTCCACCTTCACCCTCTGGATCAGCCCTGAGATGAAACTAATACACACACACACACACACACACACACACACACACACACACACACACACGCTTTAATTTTATATCATATATAATGCTTATTTATTATCAAATATTTCACTCCACCCCTTTTCTTTAAATGAAAACAGAGGCTGCGTCTCAAACACCAGACTTTCATTATTATTTATCATTTCTGTCTATTACCCATAATGCACTACAATGAGATTATGAAACTACATTATTTGTAACATATAGCTAGCAGGCAGGTTTGTTTAGCTCGTCAGCGCCCTCTGTTGGTGCAGTATGCATTTTGATTCACTAAAAAGACAAAACAAGCTGTTTGATGTGGTTTGGGACACAGCCGCAGGGAGGAAGTCAAGGTCAACCATCACTCACCCCAGTTTGGCCCCCAGTCTCTGCATCCCGGTGTAGCCGGCCACAGACTCGGGCTCCAGAGACGGGAACTCCTCGTACTGAGGGCCCAGAGCCTCGTGCTGATCACACACACACACACACACACACACACACACACACACACACACACACACACACACACACACACACACACACACACACACACAGCATAGCTCATTCAGGTAAGAGTGTGGGTGGGATATATGGAGTGTGTGTGTGTGTGTGTTGTGTGCATGCTCACCCTGGAGCGGCTATGCATGAAGGTGTGTGTGATCCTCAGCATGTGTGTGTACTCAGTGAGCTCCAGAAGATTACGCTGGAGTTTCTCCTTGTTCTTGGCCACCTCGCTGAGCTCCACCTCCAAACGCTGCAGCTGCTCCTACACACACACACACACACACACACACACACACACACACACACACACACACACACACACACACACACACACACACACACACAAATAAGTAATCCAGAGGGACATTTACGAATGATTGCTGAAGTGTAATATGTAGGTACTCAAATACCATGAATCCATGATAATTACAGAGACATGCTGATATCTGATATAATACTCTGTCTCATGTCTCTTTCTGTCTCTCTCTCTCTCTATTAAAATCACAAGACATGCGATACTCTTGTAAAATCAAAACATACAGTACACACTATAACCAGATTATCACCCTTCACTCCCTCGCGCTTTAAACACCACAGATACTGTACACTCACTGGCCACTTTAATAGGAACACCTGCACATTAAATTCATGCAGTAATCCAGTCCGTCCATCACAAAGCATCGGCGCAATACACAATGCAAACATCCGGATGTGATCTCTGTAACCGTGACGTTAACTCTGGCTGTCGGTGCCAGATGGGCCGGTTTGAATATTCCAGAAACAGCTGATCTCCTGCGGTTTGTGCAAACAACACTTGACATTTAACTGAGACAGAGTGACACTGCTGTAACGTCAGTGCGATGGGACAAACATCCGAGCATGAAAATGTATGTCGCTGCTTCGGTGAAAAATGTCTGCGTCTCAGAATGTGAGGGAAACATATATATTTATATATATTTTTGGCATTAGAAAGACAGGCAGACAGACAGAGAGACAAACAGGAGGGCATAGGAGCAGACAGACAGACAGACAGACAACAAAACAGACAGAGGGACAAACAGGTGGGCATAGGAGCAGACAGACAGACAGACAGACAGACAGACAGACATATGGACACACAGATAGACAGACATGCTGACAGACAGAAAAACTGAAAGGACTATGAAGATCAAGACAAATGGACAGACATACTGACGGGTAGGCAGGCAGGTAGCAAGTCAGACAGACAGGCATATGGACACATACATATAGCCAGACTTATGGACAGTCAGACATCCATACAGCAGACAGCCACACACACACACACACACACACACACACACACACACACACACACACACACACAGACACAGAGACACACAGACACAGAGACACACAGACACAGAGACACAGAGACACAGAGACACAGAGACACACAGACACAGAGACACACAGACACAGAGACACACAGACACAGAGACACACAGACACAGAGACACACAGACACAGAGACACACAGACACAGACACAGAGACACACACAGACACACACAGACACACACACACACACACACACACAGACACACACACACACAGACACACAGACACACAACAGACCACACAGACAACACACACAGACACACACACACAGACACAACACACACAACAGACACACACCACACACACACACACACACACCACACACGCACACACACACACACACGCACACACACACGCACACACGCACACACGCACACACGCACACACACACCACACGCACACACGCACACACACAGACACACACCACACACACACACACACACACACACACACAGACACACACACACACACACACACACACACACACACACACACACACACACACACACACACACACACACACACACACACACACACACACAGACACACAACACACACAGACACACCCACAGACACACACACACACACACACACACACACACACACACACACACACACACACACACACACACACACACACACAGGACACACACCACAACACAACACGCAGACACACATCACAGACACACACACACAGACACACACACACAGACAACACACAACACACACACACACAGACACACACACAGACACACACACAGACACACACACAGACACACACACAGACACACACACAGACACACACACAAACATATGGACAGACAGACAGGCAGACAGGCAGACTGAAAGAACTGTTGCGACTATTTGTTGTGATCTATGATCTCGGGCAGGTGTTTGGGGTTGCAGACGTACAGTCAGACGAATGAACAGACATATGCACAAAGGGACAGACAGGCAGACAGGCAGAGAAGCAAGCAGACAGACAGAAAGACAGACATAGAGACAGACAGATGGGCATAGGAACAGGCAGACATATGAACAGACAGACAGACAGACAGACATTTGGACACACAGCTAGACAGATAGATATACTGACAGACAGAAAATCTGTAAGGATGATTACTATGATGATCAACAAGCATGCAGTCAGACGTCCATGCAGACACATAAACGGACAGACATACACACAGATGACATATAGAAAGCCAGACAGACAGACTGAAAGAACAGATACTACTATTTGTTGTGAACATGTGTTTGGGGTTGCAGACGTACAGTCAGGCGAATGGACAGACATACAGACTGGCAGACTGACATAAAGACATGTGGATACATATGGACAGACAGGCAAACAGAAAGAAAGACTGACAGAATGAGCACTACCATGATCTCGAGCACGTGTTTGGGAGCAGGAGCTACAGGACTGACTTCAGGCTCTGGAACGGCGATGTTGGCCTTCTTGATTTCTCTTAAGAGGTATCCTGTGTGTATAAACACACACACACACGCACACACACACACACACACACACACACACCAAGGCCCGTCACAAGGACAGGTTTGACTATCAGTTATAATAATAATAATAATAACAATAATGAATACTGGATTGTATATAAATGCATTTGTTGTTAGAGCACTAATAAGCAGCTGTAGTCAAGCTACTGACTAGAAGACCAGCACTAGTACCCCTGTGAACACTGATGTGCAGGTTTGCTTTAGAGGTCATTACGATGCGTCTTACCCAGAATTCTCTCCATCTCCTCACACCTCTTAATCTCGCTGACAAAGCGACGCTGGAAGGCGCTGATGCTGGGGTTGAGCTGAAATGAGACATTAGCCGTCACCTCACGTCTCCGTGCTTTTCTCCCATTTTAATCAATATCTCTTACACACACACACACACACACACACACACACACACACACACACACACACACACACACACACACACACACACACACACCAGGATGTATTCGTCACCAGTGTAACACTTTCCTTTGCTCCAACACTGTTACTGTATAGTTATAACAGTTACTGTACAGTATAGTTACTGTTCTCTACATTGTACCAGAGCCGCATAAAATGCTCATTTACGATTGGCTGGGATTTCATATTGAGCACCAAAATGTAATCGCTGCAATTTATCATGTCATGCTGTAATGTAACCATGACAACAATCATAAATTAAGGTCACCGTTCCTACCGCACCGCTCAAGGGATTATTTATAGGCTTGAAGGAATGGAAACGTTTTAATTAAAACCTTCGACATCAGCATGAGATAACACATCTGAGCCGTAACCATAGCAACCAAGATCTAACCTGTAGACATTTGTAAGCGGTTCTGAAAGACATCTAAATAAAAAGGATAGATTGTAGCGTGAATAAGACAACTTCAAAGTATTGTCAGATTTGTTGTTATTAAAACGTACATCAGGTCAAGAACTTGCAGCCAATCACAATTGCGTTTTCAAAAGCTTTGAACTTTGAGCTAGCTCTTGTGAAGTATACTGCAGTACTGTACGTATATATATTCATCAGACACGAGATACTCTTTAGCTAAAGGAAACGTATGTGGGTGAAGAAAAAATTTTCATTTAGATTTAGTGACTAAGTCCAACTTTCGCTAAAAAGCTAGCAGCCTGGCATCTAAAACGTACATGTACATTATACAACAGACCAGGTATTCATTTTTGGTTTTGGAAAGGTTGATTGTTTACTGAAACGCATACACTCACTCACTCACTCATCATCTATACCGCTTAATCTTGTATTCAGGGTCACGGGGGGCCTGAAGTCTATCCCAGGAGACTTAGGGCACATGGCAGGGTACACCCTGGACAGGGTGCCAATCCATCGCAGGGCACAGACACACACACACATACACTCACTCATTCACACACTACGGGCAATTTTGGGAACACCAATTAGCCTAATCTGCATGTCTTTGGACTGTGGGAGGAAACCGGAGTACCCGGAGGAAACCCACCAAGCACGGGGAGAACATGCAAACTCCATGCATGATCGAACCCGGACCCTGGCGGTGCAAGGCGACAGTGCTAACCACTACACCACTGTGCCGCCCTGAAACGCATACAGTATTAGAAAATGTAGAAAGAGGAAAAGAAAGAATAATATTTGCTAAAAGAGGACAAATATAAGAACAAACAAATAAATAATAATAAACAATATAAACCTAGCCATATTTGCATTTTATTTCATGGCAGGCAAATTTGAATTTTTTTTTTACTTTCTTATTTGTGGTATTTTTTAATTTTTTTAATAAAAAAAAATGTATGTGGATTTATTTGTTTTTTTTGTTTGTTTGTTTGCTTGGTTGTGTGTGTGTGTGTGTGTGTGTGTGTGTGTGTGTGTGTGTGTGTGTGTGTGTGGTGTGTGTGTGTGTGTTGTGTGTGATAAAATTTCAAAATCCTCTTCTTGTTGCTTTTAATTAAAACATGATCACATCTGTCGATTGCAAATTGCACAATATATCATTTTATATATATATATATATATATATGTGAATACATGTTTTTTTGGCTCACTCTATATCAGGTGAAAAATGTATACACACTTCAGGAAAATAAAAACTTGCGCTACACATATTTTCATACTAAATGTATTGCTATATGTTATATATTGATATACTGTATATATGATAATATTACGATGTTAATGTGATAATATTATGAATATGATATTAATATAATATACATCATACTATTTTCCTGTTCCTGTTTCCTGAAGTTCCATTTTTCACCTGAATTGCCTGTATATAGAAAGAAGATAAAAATAAACAAAGAAATAAATAAATTAATATAAATATAAATATTTTTAAAGAAATAAATATATAAAATATAAATATAAAGTATGACATTAAAACCTTCGTGTTCAGTAGCAAAGGCAAAAACGAAGCCCGAGTTTAAACATTATGTCGGATGGTTGTCATGGTTACCTTTCAACCGCGTGAGGAAACAGCTGCAGTTTAGACCTGTGATTAAAGTCTGTCCTCATGAACTAATAGCTATGATATTAGGTTTGATTTTTTTTTTTTACTTTTAACTAAAATGTGTAAGGCCAGAGAAAACTGAGAACACACACACACACACACACACACACACACACACACACACACACAGACGCACAGAGTGACCTACACAGAAACCACAGAAGGTTATTAATCTGTGCCAAAGCACCGCAGGCATTCTAGAAAACGCAGGCTTTTAAACAGATTTGTTCCACTTTCTGTTGATCAATTGATAGGACACGAACAAACCGGTTGCTCGTCAGAAAAAGGCACCACATCCCACAATGCAAAGCATTTCCACTACTGGTGCAATAATCTGCGTACTGTACCTTATGCACATTAAGCTAATCTTAAAGATGCATGTATGATGATGTACACCGTCCTTGTATGAAACACACACACACACACACACACACACACACACACACACACACACACCCTGGCAGACAGGCTCATAAAGAAGGAAGTTTGCACTCACGTCTCGGAACTGGACCAGGCCCATCTCCCCGAGCTCGCTGATGCAGTCGTACGCCGAAGCGGACTGCAGGAAGAGCTGCGCCAGGCACATTTCCTCGCCCCTGAAGCTCGAGCCCATCTCGCTGCAGCCGGGCGACAACACAAAACCCGATCTGCACCAGAACAACGGTTGCCAGATTGGGGTCACTGAATCCTGCAGGGTTGCCAGGACGGATAGACGTTTGTAAACTGAGGGCCGGGTCACTTTCAATTCAGTTCAAATTCAAATGCAGATTATTTATGACATTGTAAGATTAAGTTATAGAGTTGTTAAGGTCTGCATGCATTGCATTGTATTTACAGTCAGATCCGCAAGTACTCGTACAGTGACACAGTTTTCGTATTGATGCCTCCCTGCACCAACACAATAGAATTGAAATGATGCAATCAAAGAAGAAATGTATTTATAAATATCTGTTAATATCAGGCAATTTTAGGAAAAGGAACATCATGGATATTTATCAGTTTACAGAACTTGATGGAATCAAGAGTCAGTTTAGAATATGTGAAAATGTGTTTAAAATTAGAAAAAAAAAACAAAAAAACATCCAGGACAATAAAAACTGTACAATGTGTAGAGATTTTATGAATAATTCACGTATTTAAAAAAATAAATAACATTTTTAAAGCATTTCATACACTATTATTGCTTGAAATGCACCAAATTAAAATTTATGCATCGAATCAAACATGTTAAAGACAAACTTTAAAAAAAAGTTATCAATTAATTGCCAATAAATATGCATTATACCTATTACAGATTTTCTAAAAGACACTATATGGGGTAGTGATGGGAAGTTTGAATAATTTTAGTGACTCGGTTCTTTGAATCTCGTTTATCTTTTTTTGAGTCATTTAGTTCATTTTGTTAAAATAAAACGTTACATTTTCAATAAACAGACCCCAACACGTCTACATACACACATTTAGGCTATAGTTCCAGTAATGAAAATATTACAATGCAGCTAAGGAGATATTATAAACAGAATGAGCAGCTCACCATCATATCTTCTATTCTGAGTCGTTCCTTCCTTTGAATCTATTGCACTGCATAGCGTCTATGGAAGTCACGTGACAAAAGAATGAACGACTCGGACCAAAGACTCGAGCGGTAACGACTCATTTCTGTTTCCTGTACATAACCTACGGAGGTTTCGCGATGATTTGCATATGCGCGTCCAGTAGAAATGAACGAATCACTCTCCGAGACGACTCGTTCTCCGAGTCACATTAAAGATTCGTTCAGAAAGATGAATCGTTCATGAATATGGGGTAGCGATGGCTCAAACGGTAAATGCACTGGGTTACTGATCAGAAGTTTGGGAGTTCATGACCCAGCTCCACCAAGCTGCCACTTCGAGGGCCCCTGAGCAAGGCCCTCCGGCTCTTATCTTCCCCAGGGGCGTGGTCATGCCTGATCCTGATTCTAAACTGAGTTATGTGAAGAACAGAATGCCACCGTGCTGCAAGATACATGTGACAAATAATCGTATCCACTCTATTAAACATTATAACAAATACTTGAACTAAACTTCAGGTACATTTTCACGTCAGTTTTTTTTCCTTTTGTAGCTCGAGCCGTACGCCTTAATCAACTTCCTTACGATGCTCAGAAACGCCTTACCTGAGTGATGTCATCATAAAAGTACCATCTCAGCTGTACTGGGTGTTTTGTTGCAGCTTGTTGAATGTGCATTGCTGATGTAACAGATGGAGAGTTGCCCGGTACGATCATTAACTGCCTCTCGTGCCACATAAAACGGCTTCACACAGGTGTACAGTAGCTCTTCCCAAGAGTTCTCTTGCATTACGTCCATCACGCTCAGTGCTGAACAGTTTATCCTCTGCCCCCTTTTAGCACCTCACCACAAGACCGTCAGGTCTCTGCTTGAAGCGCCGAGTACAGAGAGAGCAAGAAGGAGGCTTGAGGGCTGGATGAAGCCGTCGCGATATTGCTGGCGGATTCAGCCTGGATTGGGAACAAACCAACTCGGGTTCTTCTCATGAATTTAGTGTTTCCTGCTCATGAAAGCCACCAGCTTGGGTTTCTCCGCTGTACTTGCATGAACAAGCCTCAGAGACGTCCACATGCAGGACAGCTTCAGCTTAATGTTGAAAGAACTTGATCTTGAACTGTGCAACATGCAATGAGTTTCTCCTGAACAGTGCGTCTTCTCTTCGCTCGCTGATCCGATGTGTGATGGAGGTTCTGTTGGATCCGATCGTAAGATGTGTTGAAGGATTTCACGTTATATTGTTTCATAAAATATTGTTACATAAGATCTATAAAGCTCGACATTCCAGTCTGTGACAAGTATCTCTGTCCGAGAGCGTCAGATGCTGGACCCAGGATGGACGAAGACAGGGAAACACAAATACTCGAGGCCAATAAACTCACGTCGTCTCGGTTTTAAAAAGCAGCCTCGACGCTGCTTTTACCCTCTTCAGACGTACGGAGGAATTCTTTCGAATTGTTAAGGGGACGTCTCTTGGAGACACCTAGCTTCCTCTGTCCACATGCTTGCAGCTTGTGCTGTTGAATCACTCTTCCAGTTATGAGTTTTCGCAAGAACTCTTTCTCCATTTTCTATCTAGTTCGCTCGTACTTGTTTTATTAACTTCAGAAATCAATGCACCGTAATGAAAGAACTCGCCGTACAAAATTATTTGCTACAAGACTCCGCTTTGTCCTCTGAGAGTCATCTATATCTTTTCCTGAACTTTTTGTTCCCTCTTCGTTCTCTGATTTGTAAGAGCAGCTCCATCCTTAATTCTCCTCCTTACATCCTTTAAATGTCATTTCAGGTACAACTTTTATCGTCCATCATGTATTTTGTCCAGTAGGAGCGGCTTGCTCATGTCACAGAAACAGGTGTAGAGACGAAAGAATTGAGCTTAGTGTTGTATAACCGTATTTCCATGTCCTGTAGCCCTTGAGAACCTGCTGCTCTGCACATACACCACACACTACAGTCACCTTGACTGAACTTCCATTAAATCTTCTCTCTGCTGCAGATGAAGGACTTGGGGTTGCTTGTGTTTCTTCCTTCATATCCACTCCATCTGCATTTCGGTCCCCACTCTCTCTCTCTCAAATGCTCAACCTAAACATTTCTTTTATTCAAATAGGAGAAGTATTTAAGTCAAACCAGTGACAACGGCCTCCCAGGAACTCCTTTAATGGGCCAAAAATGTGAAAATATCTTGGAGCGAGGTCAGGACTGTACGTTGGACGCGGTAATAACTCCAAGCCGAGTTCCTGTAACGTGCTGGTGGATGTTTGTGTGTTCAGTTAAATTGATTTTCACTCCTTCATTCATTAGACATTTCACTACATGTCCCGGTTTGACTTGAACAACCCTTGTACATTGGAGCTCCTTATTCCAGTGGTTTTGTGCATTTAATGTTGTAAAATGGTGGCATGGTGGCTTAGCGGTTAGCCGCGAGTTAGCACTTTCGTCTGGCACCTCAAGGGTCTGGGATCGATTCCCACCTTGGTGTCTGTGTGCATAGAGTTTGCATGCTCTCCCCATGCTTGGTGGGGTATATTACACTTACTTACGCTTCTGACCAATCAGTAATGAGAATGAATCCTCGTAAACAAGAACAACACAGAATGCAGGATTTGTCAGGAAAGGAGACTTCTTCTTCTTCTTCTTCTTCTTCTTCTGTTAGCTTCCTGGCAGATTAAATGCTTCGCAGCAGATGGAGCCACACTGCTCATGTCAAAAATTACTTTCTGATTAAATGCGTTGACCGTGTGCAGGCACATCTGATCAGATTATCTTTTCAAGTTGGAATCTCTAATGGGAATTTCACCAGATTACAGACATTAACTGTAAATGTGACTACAGAAAGAGAATCTGTGTTTTGCACTGGTGAGAAAGTACTGTTTGTCATCGGTCCAGCTCGAAGTTGGATCACGAGTCCAAAACAAATAAACCGCTCCATTTATGACCGGACCAAGACCACACCCAGGAAAGGGTCTCTGTGTGGTTGTTTTGGTCCGCACCCAGCGCCACCCAGTGTGAATGCCGTGCTCAGACGGCGGTTCAGTTCAACTGGGGTAAACAAGTCCGGTGTGAAAACACTCTCAAAGTCACGTCACTTAAAGCTACAGATTGTTTCCTCCCCTATTATCAGAGTTAACAGAAAGTTGAGGACAACCATAAAACTTAAAAAATTATTATTATTATTATTATTATTATTATTACTACAGTACATATGTATGAATATTTTTATTGGTTTAAGTTGCATTTGTAAACCATTTTTTCTTTCTTTTTAAATATTTATTTTTTATTTTTACAATTTTACTGCATTTGCAATATTTGAAAAAAGATTTGAGATATTTAAAAAAGCAAATAAAATAAGAAGAGTATTTTTATTGAATAACAATATGTAGAAATGAATTCCTCAGCTGGATTTAGATATTTGTAAACTATGTGTATTTTATTCATTAAAAACTCAAAGGGACAAAGATTATCTTCCAATGCTGAAATGACTCTCGTATAATTAATCTTTACTATTGGTTTTAATATTTAAGCAAGTAATTACAGGACGATCTAACAATTTTTATGTCCATCATTGATTTTTAGGCAAAAATCATCATCATCATCATCATCATCATCAGTCTTCTCTTGTAAATAAAATAATTATAAAATCAGGAAAATTAAACATGGGTTAATATTTTGGTCCACTCATTATAATGATATATTATAATATTATATTATAATGACATTATCTGAAATCGAGCAATTTGACAACTTTTTTAATGATTTATTTGTCAGTCATGAAAAATTGGCTCATTATGGTTACTTTATAATGATTTATTTCCGTTACAAAGCACACTTAATAGAGCGTTTCAGTGAAATATGCACCATGACCACTGACCAGCAGAATGAATGATTTTGGTTGGACATCAGAGCTTAGGTTAGCTGTTACCTTAATGATGACCGTACAGTTTAGACCGTTTTACCGACCGAATGGTCAGAAACTCAAAGGAAACATGTAACGATCTATCCAGTGACGGAAACTTCAAAGCAATTGTAAGGCGCTCTGGACGAGAACGTCTGCCAAACGCCTAATTGTAAATGTTTTCACTTAGAACTGCTTGGAGAACTCGAACACTAGCATTTCACCAGATTCATTGGTTTATCTACTGTATGTTCTGAACCAAAATTCTTACATCTGTATCACTATTTAGAAGGTTAGTTTTGCATAAGATGGAAACAATCCTTTGCAAAATGTTGCTAATTGTTGAATTCAGACTAGATTTGATTAAAAAAAAAAGACAAAATAATAAAAGAGTGTAATAACATTTTTCTAAAAAAATAAAAATAAATAAAAAAATCCCCCAGAAGCTTGGCTTGTGAAATAAATCTTTAAAATGCTATAGTACATCATCAACATCAACAACAACAGCAATAAAGATTTCTGGGTTGTATTTGTTAAATATTCAAATGCGTGCAAGCTTAATGAGGAAGTATGGCCATGAAGCTATTAATAAATGTAAAACAAACAAACAAACAAACAAACAAAAGTTTCCTTTGTAAGAATTTCAGCTGATAAAGATTGATTTTAATATTTTTTTTTAAATGATCCAGTCTCAGAATAAAAAAAATTAAAAAAAACGAAAATACAAATCCGTCTGGTTGTTATAATAATAATAATAATAATAATAATATTGATGATGATGATGATACTCAGTGCTGAGGGTGTGATAAACAGGAGCCCAGGCTGTGATTGCATTATGTCTGACAGTCCTGTCTGTATCATTGTGCAGGGTCTGAACATGGACGCAGCCTATTTTTAATGGCACCTTACAATCCCGTTCGTGCACGAGCCTGAGGCCTGAGCCGCTGCAGAGACTCTTACCTCCTCACAGCTCGAGCTCCTCTCTGCCTCTCATTTCAGCCTCGCCATGGAAGCGACGGAAAACACGGCGGGGAGAAAATGAGACGGGAGCAGCGACCGGGGGTTTCAGCAATCCGATCAGAGAGGATCCGAATCAGAGGATGAGGAGGAGGAGGAGGAAGATGAGGATGCGGAGATGCTGAGAGTTTAAAAGGCGGCGCGACGGAAAATCCCCCTCCTGTAACGAGCTCGAGCTCAGCGGCTCTGCTGCGGGGTTGCCAGATTCGCCGTTGGTAGTCCATCTAAAAAAAGAACCAGGGGCGTCACCACGCACACACACACACACACACCATGGACCTCGTTTTGTCACCAAGTTGACACGTGATTTGCCACTTTATATATATAAAAAAATTATTATACACAAACACACTAATGGAAACACTGCTCTGTCTGGATTCTTTTCAAAGGTAAAAAGGTGCAGGTTAATTTATCTTGTTTTTACATTATATTTTGTATTCATTATTTTAATAGGAATATTTTGGGCTGTGGAATCAATGATTTGGGCTGTGGAATCAGAATTTCCATTATGTCTTATGGGAGGATTTTGATTTGATGTACGAGTGTTTTGATATACAAGCACACTTCAGGAAGAAATTATGCTCGCAATCCATTTACTCACTCACTCATCTATACCGCTTAATCCTGTATTCAGGGTCACGGGGGGGGCCTGGAGTCTATCCCAGGAGACTCGGGGCACATGGCAGGGTACACCCTGGACAGGGTGCCAATCCATCGCAGGGCACAGACACACACGCATACATAGCAATCCATTTAACTGAACTTAAATATGGAGTCTGTCCCCCTTATGCAGCTTCCAGTACAACCGCTTCCACTCTTCTTGGAAGGCTTCCCACAAGATTTTAAAGTGTTTCTGAGGGAATTCGTGTCCATTCGTTCTGTAGAGCATTTTTTGAGGTCAGGTGTTGATGTTGGATGAGAAGGCCTGGCTCACAATCTCCATTCCAGTTCATCCCAAAGGTACTCGATGGGGTTGAGATCAGGGCTCTGTGTTCGGACCAGTCACGTTCCAACACACCAAACTGATCAAACCATGTCCTTATAGCCCATAGTCCTTACTTTGTTCACTGGAGCGCAGTCATGTTGGAATAGAAAGGGCCTTTACCAAACTGTTGCCACAAAGTTGGAAGCATAGCATTGTCCAAGATGTCTTTGCATTGAAACATATAATTATAGGGGGAAGGGGTGGCTCGATGGCCAAGGTGTTTATATATACACATTATGACTAGGAATTAACTGACTGATCTGGTCTTCACATCCTTAGAACTTCGATTGAGTCTAAAGAGTTAATAGATATTTCGATACAGTATGTCATACACATATGGTCTTCTGTGTCTGCGAACACAATCACAAACAACAAATCATCATACTTTAGCTCATCACTATGATCAACTAAGGTCAAATCATGCAACATAATTTAACAATGCAAGAAACATAGATATAATAACATAGATAACCTATGTCATAATACTGTAAACTAAACTGAGGCAGCACAGTGGTGTAGTGGTTTAGTGGTTAGCGCTGTCAACATGCACCTCCAGGTTCTGGGTTCGTGTCCTACCTCGGGTCTGTGTTGGTGGAGTTTGCATGTTGTTTCTGTGCTTGGTGGGTTTCCAGTTTCTTCCCACAGTCCAAAGACATGCAGATTTGGTTAACTGGCATTCCGAAATTTCACGTAGTGTGTGTTCCCTGTGATGGATATACCCCACTTTGTTCCTTTAGTCTACTGGGATAGGCTCCAGGCCCCCTCGACCCTGTACACAGAATAAAGCGGTATAGAAGATAAATTAATAATAAACTAAACTGGAATTTAGCTTAGAAGAAGTGTTATTACAAATTAAAATCATATTTAATAACAGTATCATGGTCTTACTCTATAACTTTGTAATAGTTCACTCTTGATGGTGAGTAATGATTGTAATCATCATCTATTGATGCATACAATATAATTTATACATGTATACATACATATAATATAATATACAGTATATTGATCCATACAATTATCATACAATTGATACATATAATGATAGTATAATTAATCATCATTAAGTTGTTTCATTTCTCCTTTATGGTCTCTGCAAAGGACTTAGGCACAATCTGGCAACCTGAGCACATCCTACAGTATATTCTGAGCTGTATTGTCCCACAGGAGGCCATCTGCCTGTGCCTTTGTTTAACAGGGTGTGAATTCAAACATAAAGATTTCTTCCTGAAAATTCACTCTAATGGCATGATCAAGCTTTAATGCCTGTTCATATTAAATACACACATCTAATCCCTGGCATGTAGGAGCAGTACAAACGATCAGACAGTTGATGTGTGTGGCAGGGTGTGTGGTATAATATACAAATGTATGCATGATTCCAGAATAATTCAGGGTTATATTTAAAAAAATCCAGAAGACATTGAATGATTGAAGAAAAAAAAAGATATACTGTAACTGTAATGAAACACCTGCTGTGTGCTAGTGGGTGTGGCGGCATGATTGGCATCATGCGGAGTTAAAAAATGACTGTGTGTGTGTAATGAATTAATTTAAAATAATATTTAATGCAATAATGCATTGAGTTATTAGTACAACCTGATAATTTCCCTAAAACAGCATGTTCTGATATGTTTTACGAAAAAAAAAATATTTAAGAATGTCTTGAGTTCAGTTTTGAGATCGTATACAGATTGGTCTCAATTGAGAATCTGTAAAAAAAAAATAAAAAAATAAAAAAGATATTGTCTTCTAGTGCCTTCTAGTAACCCAGTCACATGAATAATCCTAT
This sequence comes from Clarias magur, assembly GCA_013621035.1. Taxonomy (NCBI): domain Eukaryota; kingdom Metazoa; phylum Chordata; class Actinopteri; order Siluriformes; family Clariidae; genus Clarias; species Clarias magur. Next base: position 1,141,229 of record QNUK01000150.1, read on the forward strand.
TGTAGAGAATGATTTAGCAGGATTCTCGGTAATTCTCAAATTTGAATCATGTGCAGTTTTGCTTTGGTATATGATGTATATGAAATCTAGATAAAGGCTTGGGCTTGGGTAGTGTTGGTGTTGGGATCAACAATGACTACAAGCCTATGTCTACATACATAGCTACATACACCGCTCACCCATAACATTATGACTATTGGAGTCTCTGACACAGTCCTCTAGCCATCACTTGTCACAGTAGCTACAGTTACAATATCTGGTTACAACGGCACTGGATGTGATTGAGCTATATTAGGCGGCAAGCAAACCTTTTTCCGTGAAGTTGATGTGTTGGATGCAGAAAAAATGGGCGAGTGTAAGGAACGGTTAGAGGACAGGGTCAGAGCAAGTCCAAACCTGTGGCTTTCGTGGGATGTTCCTGGTCTGGAGTGGTCAGGACATACCAAAAGTGATCCAAGGAAGGAAAAGCGGTGAACTGGCTACAGGGTCATGGACATGGGGTGTGAAGGCTGGCTTGTGTAGTCTGATCCAATAGAAGAGCTAGCTTAGATCAAATTGCTGAAAAGGTTAATGTTGGTTCTGATAGAAATTTGTCAGAACACAGTGTGTATTAGGGTTTTAGTGGCAAAAGGGGGACCTACCCAATATTAGGCAGGTGGTCATAATGTTATGGCTGATCAGTATATGTGATCAGTAATGTTATGGATCACTATTATTGTGTGAATGTCCAGAGAGAGAGAGAGAGAGAGAGAGAGAGAGAGAGAGATGCACACACACACACACACACGGGAAGAGAGAGAAACAGTGGTCAGGAAATGAAGTATTAACGAGTGCAGGTCAGTGAGTGATGGAACCTGGCAGGCGGTAATTTTCCTGCATGAAACGCTGTAATTTGTGTGATGATGCCGAGCTGAGCCGAGCCTGACAGACACGGAGGACAGAAAGAGCAATTCTGTCACAGGTGCGTAGAACCTGACAGCAACTGATCAACAGTTTTAGAGCTTAAAGCTACAGCACATTGAAAATAAGCAAAAGAAAAGAAAATATGATATTATTACACATGTAACACAATTTTTATCCTTGAATAGTAATTGGTGTTTTCTATTAGCTTACACCTAGTAGGGTTGAAAATACTAGTACTAATTTAGTAGAAAATACTAATTAGTAAAATACTAATACTAATGTACAAAATACAATTTCCTTCAAACTTTGTTTTTGTGATCAAGACAATGATCTCACTCACTCACTGTCTATACCGCTTTATCTTCTTATTTAGGGAGGAAACCGGAGTATCCAGGGGAAAGCCACGAAGCACAGGGAGAACATGCAAACTAGACGCACACAAAGACGGGAATCGAACCCGGACCCTGGAGGTGCAAGGCGACAGTGCTAACTACTACACCTCCGATTTTCTCCCTAATTCCGTCATGTCCAATTCCTCCCCATCACTAGGGGGCCCCCACATTAAGGCTACTCAGAGGACAGTGCTATCCACTCCTTACAATTGTGTGAGCTCACAGACACCCGATTGGCTGTAGATTAATGTGGGCCAATCAGCTCTCAATAGACCTCCGGCTGCGAGAGGTTACAGCGTCACCCAGGAATCGAACTCGCGATCTCCGGATGATAGGGCGAGCACTTTACCACTGTGCCCGATAAAAATATTTAGTACATTTCAGAAATATGAAAACTGACGAGTGTAAACTTTCTGGCTTACATAAGACCAAAACTCTAACACAAAAAACATTTATCTTTGATAAATTGTGCAAAACAGTTGAAAAAGTGAGTAGTTTTCCTTGCTTTATGCTGCAAATTGCTTTCACATATTAGAGTCCACATGGGTAGCGGCATTCAAGTTCAAGAATGTCGGAATTGGTCACCTGCTTCCTCCGAGTACGCACCTCATATTGTCTTTAAATCTGTCAGGATATGCATTTTGAGGGACATTCTGCAAAACCATTTTGCAGACGTTTTGCACCATGGCCTCTACAAGTTCAACATTGATTTCGGCTTCATGATTTCCAAGGAATCCGCGTACCTATCCAAAGAACAAATCTGTTCTATTCTGCTTTTTGTGCTTCTAAGGATATGCCTTGCACTTTAATATCTCCTTTATTTATGGGCCTATGCATATCCCTGCTTTATTCTTTATCAAATGCCTCGACAAACGTCAAGCTTCCCATCAAACCCTATTTTATGTGCAATGGTGGAAACAGTACTTTGTTTCCTTGGCCTAGCAGTGGCTCCCATTTGATCACTCTGTCCAGTCTCTTCTGTGGTAGTCCGCCGCAGTGTTTCTGCCGTCCCATTGGCAAATAGATCATGGGATGTTTGGTGAAGGTGCCTTGGAGGCTCATTAGCAATGCCACCATTTAAGTCCCCGATCACCTCCAAGCGGTAGTCCTTGTACTTCAAAGCATCTAACAAGATTTTAACACTGCAGTATTCCTCTTTAAGCTGCAGCGAGTGAGCCAGCGGAAGAGATGGAGACATGTTTCCATAATGAAGCAGCACAGCTTCGAGGCTCCTGCATAACTGATTAATTAATTGATTGATAGATATTTCATTGATCCTGTGTGGGAAATTATTGTTACAGCAGGTTACAGAACAGCAATAAGGGGAGGGGAAGTATGCAATTGTACCTTACATAAATTAATGCAGTATTGCAGATGTTACATAGTAAACAAAAAGTGCAAACTGCAATTTCAAAATTAGAAAAAGACATTGGAAAATGAAACTGAAATGTCTAGTTTTAGACCTCAATATTTCATTAGTGGGGCCTCTTTTTGCGGCCAATACAGCATCAATTCGTCTTGGGAATGGAAGATACAAGTCCTGCATGGTGGCCAAAGGGATTTTGAGCCGTTCTTCTTGCAGAATAGTAGCCTGGTCACTACGTGATGCTGGCAGAGGAAAACGTTTCCTGACTCGCTCCTCCAAAACACCCCAAAGTGTCTCAATAATATTTAGATCTGGTGATTGTGCAGGCCATGGGAGATGTTCAACTTCACTCTTACGTTCATCAAACCACCCTATCACCAGTCGAGCTGTGTGTATTAGTGCATTATCATCCTGATACACGGCACCGCCTTCAGGATACAATGTTTGAACCATTGGGTGCACATGGTACTCCAGAATGGTTCGGTAGTCCTTGGCAGTGATGTGGCCATCTAGCACAAGTATTGGTCCTAGGGCAAGATATTGCAACCCAATCCATCACTGATCTTATCCCATGCTACACTCTGGGCATGCAACAGTCTGGGTGGTTCGCTTCTTTGGGGCTTCTCCACACTGTAACTCTCCCAGATGTGAGAAAGACAGTGAAGGTGGACTCATCAGAGAACAATACATGTTTCACATTGTCCACAGCCCAAGATTTTATTTATCTTGCCTATATCCCTGGCACTGATGCTGCTCTCCCAGCAGACCACAGCATTATAAAGGGCACAAGCCACAACAGACTGATCAAACATTTCCAGCATCCTGCTGCATACATTAAAGGATCTGAGCTTCCTCAGGAAATAAAGTCTGCTCAAGCCCTCCTTAAACATGGCGCCGGTGTTGGTCCTCCAGTCCAATCTGAAGGACCAATCCAATGAACGATTAATGAAGACGCACCACTCACTGGGGTTACAGGAAATTCCAATTGCTTTATACAGACCAGTCACATCATTGCAGAAGCAAAGCTCATGGCTGAAGAAGCTTAAAAACAATACTTGATGCTTTTGCTGATCTGCTACATGCACACTGTCATCTAGCAAGTTCCACGGCTTGAGTCTCGACGTCGAAAGCCAAGGTCTCTCACCAAGGTGTTGAGGTCTTTCTGATGGGGTACTTTGAGTTTCTTCCTTCTACATCAACAACTTCATCCTCTTCTGAAGTGTTGCTCTTTTCTGGAGACTGCTGATCTCTCTTTGGAGGCGCAGGCACGGGGAGCTCTGTGTGGCACTGGGCCGATGGATGATGCAATATCTGGATACTGTACAAGATAGCAGATGAATTCTTCCCACGTTGGCATTCTGAAGGGTCTACCATGAAAAAAAAAAGCAGTTGCTTCAAGGAAATTTTAGAAAGTCTTAAAAACATCTAATGAAGTATACTATCTATGTATCTATACATGTATCTATACATCTATGAAGAATACTTCATTAGCTTGCTGCCAAATTTATATGAAATGCTGTTCAGGTCACAAAAACGAAATTTAAGCAGAACTAATAGAAAAGTGGAGAAAAAAAAACTATCAGGTTATAATTAACACTTTTTTTTTTTTTGGATTTTCCCCCGATTTTCTCCCTAATTTAGTCGTGTCCAATTCCTCCCCGTCACTAGGGGGCTCCCACATTAAGGCTACTACTACCACTCAGCCGGGAGGGCCGAAGACTATCACGTGTTTCCTCCGAACCACGTGTCGCCAGCCGACCGCATCTTTTCGAACTGCTCGCTCGCGCACCGTTGGGGGCGGCGTAACACACTCGGAGGACAGCGCTATCCGCTGCCTCCGCTGCGCGAGCTCACAGACGCCCCTGACTGGCTGTAGAGCCGTGGTTAATGTCGGAGCACTATGTACCTCTCATCCCTCCCCTGTGAGAGAGCTCGGCCAATCAGCTCTCTCTAGACCTCCGGCTGCGAGAGGTTACAGCACCATCCGATCTCCGGATGATAGGGCGAGCGCTTTAACCACTGCGCCACTCGGAGGGCAGGAAATAACACTTTCAAACTAAAATTGTGTTACATTGTGTTATTATTGAGTAGAGAAAAAAGTTATCTTAAAATGATGTTCCAAACTTACTCGTAGTTGTCGTGTCAATCCTGTAAACATAACTCTCTGTCCTCATCTCAGACTCTCTGTCATCATACTTGTTTGCAAACTCTAACGATCTACTTATAAGTTTCATGAGTGACGACGTTATGGCAGCAGATATGAAACTGTTACGGTTGCTCTAGGATTTCATACGTGCTAATAATTATGTAGTTGATACAAAATTATTTACTTCAATTTTCAGACGAAAAAACAAAACAAAAAGCACAACCACAAACACACTACACACAACTGAAACCTGACTCGTAATTATTGTTTATTAACCATTTCTTTGACTGCCCGCAGCCAATCAGATGCAAATTTCACACTGAAAACTTCTGTAAAACAATCTTATTATTACAGAACTACTGTGGGTGAATCCTGTCCTCAGCAGTTGACTGTAGCGTCACCGGAGACTCTGAGCCAGTCTGTTCAGCTCTTGAGAAAGAGCCGTGACTGTATCCATAATCCTTTGCCTGTCTCTGTCCTGCAGTCGGCCTCCGCAGCGCTGCGCGAACTTATCTGGGTGCCACAGAGCTTGTTGGCGCCGCAGAAACTTCCGGAAAGCACCCGTGTCGGATCTGCCCACGCCGTGCAGGATGACGGCGATCATCTCGTCGACGGAGCCGCGGGGCGCGGGCCAGGGAATGTCTTCGTATCCCAGGATGTCGCTGGACGAGGGCTTGAGGAAGACGTCATCGCAGCGCTCCTCATAGCGCCTCTTCCTCCCCTGCTGGGTCTCGTCTTTTTTACGCGAAGCGCGTTCCAGGTACTCCCTGTGCTCCTTCTCCAGCCGGGCGTGCAGCTCTCGCCGCTGCCTCTCCTCCTCCTCTTGGTTTTTCTCCTCGTTTTTTCGCCTTCGCTTCCTGTCCGTTTGCGCTCTGGCGTGCTGCTTGGCCACGTATTCTCTCCTGATCCGCTCGGCCCAGTCCGCGAAGTCTCCTTCATCTTCATCATCTCTCAGGAAATCTGGAGAAAAAACACAACAAGAGTCGTTGTAACAAAAACAAACAAAAAAATGCTTTTTTTTCCCTATTTTCATTTGTATATTGGCCGGGGTTGACGAAAGGTATTATCTGTGCAGGATTTCAGCTGGAGCATTAACTAAAACACAAACACACACACACACTCATTTTGTGGGAGCTCTGAGATTTATCTTAACTTTAAAATATGGGACCTTTATTAAACTACCATGTCCTAATGGATGTTTTCTTCAGTCCTGATTTTGGATCCGTGTCTGTGGATGATCATGGGACTCGTACCATCAGGGGTGGGAATATAAATCTCTTGGAGGACACATTAATACTGACCTTTCTGTACGATATTATAAATAGGAATTTTGTCAGCCTTCTAACAAACCCTGATCTCTCTGTGACAAAGCCGGACATGTAGAACCTCCTTATTTAAACGCGCCTTGTGCCTGAGGAAAAGAAGTACAAACTGTAGCTCACATCTCATAACAAACTACACCTCATAAACCTCACCGCTCACTTCAGGTCTGATGTAGAGCATGATCAGAGTATATACAGAGTATATACATAACTTATGCTTGCTAAACCTCACAAATCTAATCATTTAACATCAGAATACCTGGACGTCTGCACACCATGACTGCAGCTCGTGTGACATCATCGACAGCCTTGGCTCACCATAATTCCCTTTTAGCATGAAATATCTATTTTACGCTCTTACCGTCATCGTACTGCCCGAATGTTTCGAAAAACTCGTCTTGGCATTCTCCCAGCAGCTTCTCCCTCCACTCCTTCTCAGGATCAGATGGCTGAGGAGTGTCCGCTCCGGCTCTCCACGTCTGTACAGAACCACACGCATACATGACGGCTTCACTCTTTTCCTTTTCATTTAATAATTAACTCAGGAAATATGTTGAAGACTGGAACTTAACCCAAACCGTACAGTAACCAAACCGTCACATAATGCTTCCTTATTAAATGAGCTAAAGGCTTAAACTGCTCGACAAACTACGATCACAGCATCATTAAAGTACACATTAGCACTGAAGAGTAAGTGGTTAAAAAAGGAAAAGAAGAAAAAAAAAGAACAATAAGATCTGATTAGATAAATAATGTGGGTTACAGCAGAAACACACAACCTCCTGGTTTCAGGATGTACAAGACCAGAGATGAGTGAACCGGAGCTGAATCTGTGCGCTATGATCGGATGGCACCATACCTGTTTAAAGCTCAGTCCCTCAAGCAGGTCGTGAGGAGTGACTCCGGCGTTGTTGCGGACGCTCAGTGCAGCAGGACAGTGTTTACGCAAAGGAACCACCAGGTCATTATAGTCTGGAACAGAGTGACAAAACAAACCCCTCCATGAGCTACATCGTTAGAGATTCTGCACTGGAGATACAGTCCTGAGCAGAAGTCAAACCCTGTGTTATAGCGTCAGTTCAAAAAAATGACTTCTGAAGTAATTGGGGGAAAAAAAGTTCACAAAAGAAAACAGTATATTATGTAAAAGATCACTTTTCAGACCAAAAAAAAAAACCAAAAAAAACTTCTAGGTTTTGCTGCATGAACAACGAAGCAGGAGTGACGAAGTTCCTTTTTTAAATTTTACTGTATTTTAAACAAAAGGTTCTCGCACCAATTATTGACTTTGTTTCATAAATTAGTCTTTACTGCATATTATAGCATTGTTTGATTGTAGAAATGTTTCTTTAAGTCAGCCTAAAGCAGTGATTTGAATGTGCCTGAGACATGTGCACAGTATTGTTTATGATTTTTTTGCTAAGAAGTCAGGTTACACAAAGTTCCTCCTCTAGATCCCACCCTCCGAAGTGTTAAAACGATGACACCTGATGACACACCTCCACTCTGAACTTTAGATTTGTAATTACACTTTCTCCTTGCTAGTTTTATCTTCATATTTTCTCAATGCTGCTGTGGTTGGAACAGACGAGAAGGGAAACAAGGTTGCTGCCGAGAACCACATTTTAAATCGTATCTTTAGGCACATTGCAGCCTGTTATTGTTCTCAGTTTTGTAATGATTCAGTATGACTGAATTTAATTTGAAACAAAAAAAAACAAAAAAAACAAAAAAAAAAACAAGGGGGACTCTAGACTTTTGCACAGTACTGGGGTTTATGAATAATATTTCAGGTGAATAAAGTCTACGACAACCTGAGACGCTGCCCATGCAGATAACATGTTCAGTATGTTGCTAGATTTCATGGCCTGTTAGAGATTCATTTTTAAAAAGCGCTTAATAACAAATGTAACAACGACAGCGTCAACAGTTCATCACGTCTGCTGGTTGAGGGATCAAGTTTGAACCTGATCGCAGGTCCAAATTACCAAGTTGTAGCTTAAAGCTACGAAAAGGCGTTTTTGTATGATGACAGTTAAATAATCAAGATAAAAATGTAACTTCACCATGCACATTAAAGACGTACTCAGCTCATCAAAGATGACACACAAGACACTTTTTGGGAGCAAAAACAAAGGGCCAGGCAGGTTTGTAGAGCCCTCTCCCCTTCTATAAATGAAATCATTATTTGAAGAAAATGCCTTTTTTAAAATTTACTCTCATTATCTTTGCGTAATATTGAATTTTGTTTGATCATCTCAAGCATTTAAGTGTGACAAAAATTTTTTTTTTACTTTTATCTTTGTATTCACTTAATGTGAGAGGTATACGAGAACAAATTAAGAGGGAGGCTGTATTTTTGTTTTGCAAGTCTTTCAAGGTAGATTTCTATTTTACAAGAGACACATGCTTTGACATCAGATTTTCATTTCTGGAAAAATAAAAGGGGGGGGGGGGATAATATATGGATGTATTACGGAAATAGCAAACCTCCTGGTGTTGCCATATTAAAGGGATGCGTTCAGTGAAAAATCCTTTAGGATGTAGTTCATGAATCAGGAAGATGGATAATATTAGTTGTTGAATATATGGAGAATGTTATTATTGTAGGTAATGTATATGGCCATAATAATATCTACAGAAACACTTATTTTTTGCAGAATTTGAAGAAGAAAAAAAATCAATGCTTTATTGAATTCTTTCACCAAGGCTAAATTAATATTTGGGGGTGATTGGAATTGTATAAATGACCCAATTAAAGACTGTCACCCTGAAAGGCCCTTAAGAGGCACCTATGGAGAATTCAATACTCTTTGTCTGAACTTAGACTGTTGTGATCTGTGGAGACTTCAAAATCCACTTCGATGCCAGTTCACTTGGAATAACAAAGACTTATCTAGGAGATCTAGGATTGACTTTTGGCTTATTTCATCTGATTTACTGGATAATGTGGAAGAGACTAAAATAGAACCCTCAGTTTTCTCGGATCACAATATGATCACTTTAATGGTATGTATAAAGAATTAATCAACTAAATATAAGCCAACTTATTGGAAAGTACACAGTGCACTTTTGAGCGATAAATTATTTAAACAAAATGTAATAAAAGTCATAAATGAAAATTTGGAAAAAGCCAAGAAGGATAAAATATTTGGGAAATATTGGGACTATACAAAATTTCAGATTCGTAATGTAGCTATTAAAAGGGGAAAAGAATTATCTAAGGAAAAAAGATTGAGACAAGACAGAATACTTCATCTCTTAGATAGTCTCCGTTTATGAGACGACTGAGCAAACTCAAGCTGATATCAAGATGTTAATTGAATTACAATCAGAATTGGATAACATCTATGAAAATTTGGCACAGGGAGCTTTTGTTCGTGCTAGACAGAGATGGTTGGAACATGGTGAAAGAAACACCAAATAGTTCCATAATTTAGAAAAAAGGAATTTTAGTCTGAATAGTATTCATAAACTTAAAATTAATGAGCAGATATCCGAAGACCCTAAAAAAATCTAACTTTGTAGAAGAATTTTACAAAATAACTATACTCTGAATATAACGAGTCAAATTCTCTTCCTTTTCTTTCTCATATAAAAATAGTGCCCAGAGTATTGAAGAAACACAGAAAGAACTTTGTGATCAAGATATAAATTTAGAAGAATTAAAAAAAAGAACATTAGTAAGTTAAAAGATAATAAATCCCCCGGGAATGATGGCTTAACCGGTGAATTTTATAAGGTATTCCAAGATTATATTTCTGATTATGTTATGATGTAAAATTATTGTCTCAAATCTTTGTACAAAGAATAAAGTTATGTTTAGATACAATTATAGATAACAGTCAGGCTTTATGCAAGGACGACACATTAGTAATATTAGATTAATTTTAGATTTAATAGATTACAAAGATTACATAGCAGATACTAGTTACATTTTACTTATAGATATACAATATATAAAGTCTTTGATACTGTAAAACATAAATTTTTATTTGATTTAATAATTTTTTTGGGTTTTGGTCAATACAAAGGGCATTACAAACTTTATATAGTGACTGTAATAGTTCAGTTAAACTTCCATGGGGAACAACTCGTAGATTTAGTATCTCACGGGGTACTGTATAAAACAGGGAGATCCAGCGGCTCCATTCTTGTTTCTTCTAGTTATGCAGACGATGGCATTACATCTATATAACGACACTTTTCAAGGCATTAGAATTAGAGACAGGGAAGTTAAATGTTGTCAGTTTGCTGATGATACAGCTATTTTTTTGAAAAATGTAACACAAGTTAAGAAAATCATAGAGTGCCTTAAAATATTTCCTGAAGTGTCGGGTTTAGTTTTAAATATCAAAAATGTACCCTTTTCCCTCTGAAAGACAATGATATTCCTTTTACTGAATATGAAGGTATTCCAATTAGGGAAGAAGGAACTTCTCTTGGTATCAATATCTGCAAAGATCAGCCAAACAGAGTACAATCTAATTTCCAACCCCTTACGTTAAAAATTAAAAAGAAATTTGATATGTGGCTTATGAGAGATTTATCACTCAAAGGTAGGGTTCTGTTATCCAAAACCGAAGGACGATCTCGTTTAGTTTATCCTGCTAAGGTTTTAGATGTACCAAAATCTTTTTCTAAAAAAAAAAAAAAATTCAACTTTATTTAATTTTATTTGGAAAAACAAACCTCACTATTTAAATAAGAATAATTTATGTAATTCATATGATCAAGGAGGTTTACATGTAATTGATTTTGACACTTCTAATATTATTTTCAAGTTAAACTGGATTAAACATTATATTAAATATAACGATAGAATTTGGTATATAATTCCAAATCTCATTTTTGAAAGAGTTGGTGGCATTGAGTTTCTTTTGAAATGTGACTTTGAGGTTAACAAACTTCCCATTCAGTTATCTAATTTTCATAGACAGGCGCTATTATTTTGGACTCTTATATATAAGCATAATTTTTCTCCTCATAAACAGCTAATATGGAACAAAAAAAATGTTAAATAAAGAAACAAATCAATGTTCTATGATAATTGGGTTAAAAACGATATTCTAATGGTCTCTCAATTGATAAATAATGAAGGATATTTGCTTACATGCTCTTGAATTCTTAGAGAAATTTGGTATTCCAATACCTCCACGTGAATTTAGTGTTGTAGTTGACGCAATACCAGCAGGATTTGTGAGACTAAGGCACTGAGTTAGTGATCGGAAGATCGGCGGTTTGATTCCCAGCTCAGCCAGGTTGCCATTGTTGGGCCCTTGAGCAAAGCCCTTAACCCTAATTTGCTCCAGGGGCGCAGTACCCTGCGCTCTGACCCCAGTTACGCTGGGATACACTGTGCTGTAATGTATAACTGAGTGGATCAAAAATTTATATAAGTAAAAGAGATGTTGTATTTTATTATGATAAATATATTGAGAAGAGTCACATTTTCATGTTATATCTTTTAATATTACTAGGTAAATTCTATATACAGAAATGTAAGGGGTCATAAAGAATGCCCAATATCTCCCATTACAAGGTGGATTTGAAAATTTATTTTGAAACATTACAAGGACTTTTAAGCCGAAAGCAACCAGAACAATGAATACATTTAAAGAACTAAATTCCTCCTTTCTATCATAATAGTAAGTATAGCCCTCTTATTGGCATTGTTTAAAAAAAAAGGTTATTATAAAAAAAAAAAATAAAAAAAAAAGGAAGGGGCAAATAGTTTTTCACAGCACTGTGAGGTTCTGAGGCGGCCTTTTTGGTTTCCTGTATATCGATGTTCCCTCTTCTTCTTGGCGCTTAGCGGCGGTTGGTATTTACAGAACTATGTTACATTACCGCCACCTTGTGGTGTTGATCTCCCTTTCAGTTTAAATCCTCTTTGCCGTTTTGATATGCAAACGACAGCATTACGTGACTTGTGGATTTTTATTTATTTTTGCACCTTCACCAGCTCACCTGCTCTGCCGTGTCTCAGCGCTCTCCGGGCGGCCAGGTGTAACGGCGTGTCCCCGTTGCGGTCCTTCTGCAGCGGATCAGCCCCGTGCTTTAGCAGCAGCCTGAGCAGCGCGTCGTCTCCGTGAGAACACACCAGATGCAGCACAGCTCTCCGCCTCTTCCCCCGGGTGAAGTTTACCTCCACATCTTTGTGTTTCCGCAAATACGACTTGAGCTTCAGCAGACTTCCCTCTTCGACATAACGCCAGACCTTCTTCTGCTTCCGAGACGCCATCATTCATTTAATACCAACTACTTAAATCTATAGCTGGAACGATCTGCACAGTGGGACGCGAAATCTCTCACATACATAATAAATAATCACATAAAGATCTAAAATGGTGTGTTTTCTTCATATTGCAGTAAATCAAAACACTTTAAGAAAATCCATACACGTACCTAACCTTTACTAAATACGCTGTCATTTTAGTACGGATATATATAAACGTTGCACGTATATCCGGTACGGCTTCAAAATAGTTCCCCGAGTCTTTCTATCTCGTATGTTTGTTCCGACTTCTGTTTGGTTCCGGCTGTAGTTTCCTCTTTTTGTCAGTAGAGGTCAGGCTTTATTGAGATTCTTTCCAGACAACACAGATGTTCAAGAAATGAAGAGACCCCTATTGTTTTATACTCACTGATCGTCTTTACTGTATACACTACTGGGTCTCTGGGGGCCTGGAGGGCATGAGGCGGGGTACATTCTGCCAATCCATCACACACACTGCGGGCAATTTGGGGATGAACAATTAGTCTAATCTGAATGTCTTTGGACTGTGGGAGGAAACGGGTGTACACGGACCCACCAAGCACAGGGAGAACATGAAAAATCCATGCACACAACCCTGGGAGGCGACCGTGCTGACATCTACGTCACCGTGCTGCCCTATTATCGTCTACAAACTATTTGTTTCACTCTAATTCATTTGGAGTAGACCCACCTTGAAACTTTTCTATAAATGTCAATTCCTGACAAAATGCCCGATCTTAAATAGAGATAAATAGATAGGATTCTAAAAACCCCCCTTTTAATATAAAATATATATAGTTCAATTTACTGAAAAGGATGAAACATCATTGGAGTCACAAACTGGTTGACCTGGGCCATCTGAAAGACATGTACCTGCTGTTTAAAGATCTCTTGAGAAGAAGATTCTCATTCTATGGCAAGAATTGAAAGTATTAATAAAGTATTAATAGCTAAACCCTTCCTCACACAAAAAATCTTGGTGCATACATTTTATCATTAAACTATGGGTGTCGATTTATGTCTGCAGTGTCTGTGTCCAGGAACTTTAAAACCAGCAAAACAAACAAAAAAAGTTTTCATTAATTCATTCATTCGTTCATTTACTCATCTTCGGTATGTTCAGTGGCCTTGCAACTCCAGGGTCCGGGTTGCTTTGGGTCTGTGTATGTAGACTTTGCATGTTCTCCCCCCTTGCTTGGTATGTTTTGCCCATAGTGTGCGATGGAGTGGCACCCTGTCTCATGTACCCTGCCTCATGCCTCCAAAGGCTGTTAAGTTAAGTTAGCCTTTATTGGTCACACATACATTACTGCACAGTGAAATTCTTTATTCTTCGCATATCCCAGCTTCTCGTATAGGCTGGGGTCAGAGCGCAGGGTCAGCCATTTTTACGGCGCCCCTGGAGCAGACAGGGTTAAGGGCCTTGCTCAAGGACCCAACAGCAGCAACCTGGCGGAGCTGGGGCTCGAACCACCGATCTTCCGATTCGTAACTCAGAGCCTTAACACGCTAAGCCACCACTGCCCAAACAGGGTTCGAACCTGCGCGGGGAAACCCCATTGGATTTCAAGTCCAACGCCTTAACCACTCGGCCATCGCAGCCACCCAAAAAAATCAGGGGAGAGCGCGAACGCAGTCCCCCACTACCAGAAATTATGCAGTCGAGATTCCCACATTTGGGGAATTCGCAGAGGTCAACACAACCGAGAGTGCAATGGTTGAGCCTCACCCTGGGTGAACCACCTTCTTGATCATGGTATCTCCCCTGCCAGGTAAGTAATAGGCTCCAGGCTTCCTGTGGGATAGGCTCCAGGCTTCCTGTGACCATGAACACGATAAGTGCTATAAAAAATAAATGAATATAAACTGTAAAATGGTACTTCAGGAAAGTAAAAAGGAAAGAAAAGAAGAAATGTAAGATATTTTTTATTGGGTTGAAAACATCCTTACACTGTCAATGAAGGAAACGCATAAGGTCAGTGGGAAGAGACGTAAAAACTCCACACAGACAATAAACCAAACTCACGAGCTGAGGCAGTGCAAGGTTTTGTACTGGTTTTGTCCTGAAACTGATCAAATGTTATCCAAATTGGCTCCAAAATCAATTAATCCTCATACACATTGAGCTTCTTTACCTCTACACCCATGCTACCCCAGTATTGGCCAGCAGGTGGCGGTATTGAGTGTCACTTGAAGTAGCATCAGGCAAGACCTTAACCACTGCATTTCAGGAGAAATGTTCTTCCTTTATTTGAGATGTTTCAAAAAAAAAAAAAATTCTTTAAATAGTCAGGGGCTGTATAGAATGATTTTATATTATCTTTTCTTATATGTAGTTACAGCGCTCGCTGTAGTGGTGTGTTATTGCTCCTGGGATATAATTAATCAAACTTTCACAACTCAGCTACAGCCACTTGCCATAAGCAAGCTTTTTAAAAAAAAAAGAAAAAAAAAAAAGAATATATTCAGATCATTTCTAAGTACTTGTGTATGGAATAATCCTGACATTAATAATCCTTTAAACAAACTCTACACGTTCTTCATAAAGGATTTTCTGTCCACCTTTATAATAATTACACAAATATATGTTCACAAATGAATACAGTTGTAATTACAGAATTTAATATTGTACTGCCCTAAATGCAAAAAAGTATTTTGGACATATAATTAGACACACACTCTCAGGTCATGGTTCTTAGCGGTCTGTGAGACATCCCTGTCTGTATTTCTTTATTTACATCAGCAGACTACTCCCAGAGGGTATTATGGTGTTATTAGGGATGTAATTTAAGTAACACAGTTACAAGATTCATCGCCTGGAAATGGATTCATTAAAATGAATTTCTTTTTCATTCATTTATCTTCTATACTGATTATTATACAGTGTCGCAGGAAGCCTGGGCACAAGGCAGAATACTCCCTGGACAGGCTGCCTATACATCACAGGGCACACGCACACACACGCACACACTACAGGCAATTTGGTAACACCGATTAGCCAAATCTGCATGTCTTTGGACTGTGGGAGAAAACTGGAGAACCCTGAGGTAACCCACCAAGCACAGGGAGAACGTGCAAACTCCACGGACACACAGACCCAGATGCAAACGTTTTAAAGAAGGCCGTGAAGGACAATCCTGGCTGAGGTGGACATTCAGCTAGTGGAACGCCTGATCCTTTAAAATTGACAGATAATTTGTCACTAACATGCAGAGGAGGCACATATGTGAACTGTACACACAATCCTTCACCAACACCACATGCACGTTACAGGAACGTGGCTGGGAGTCATTGCCACATCTCCGTACAGTCCTGACCTCACTCCAAGCCACTTCCGCATGTTTGCGACATTAACGGAGTTCCTGGGAGGCCAGCGTTTCAGACGAGAAGGAACATTTCTACCTTGACGGAATCCAAGCGCTAATGAAACACAGTAATAAGTGCATTAGTGTAAAGGGAGTTATTACTCTCAGTACTGTCTTCTGTACAATTAAAAGTCCTGGTTTGACTTGAACGCCTTGGAAGTCTTTGGAAACTGGGAAAAAAAGGTCTCCCTTTTTGGACATGCAAATGTTCCCTACTACCACACACACACACACACACACACACTTGCAGCAGGTCACACACACGTCCCTTGCCATACATGTTCACCTTTTGCTGCAGAGCTGGTGCGGATACAGCCGGCCACACGGGAGGTCTCCCGAGCGAAGCACCTGTTTAGTAGAGGAGGCAGCGTGTGAGCGAGAGAGTGTTCGTTTCGGCGACAGTTTGTGTGGGGCGGACGTTATTGCAGGCACAAGAAGGATCTGTATCAACACAAGACACAGAGAAAAAAGCAGAAGAGTTCAGCTGTTGTCTCGGAGGTGTTGTGGAACGCAATGCAGATTTTAGAGGAGTGGTGCACAGATTTACAAGATTGTCCCGCAGAGGTCGGACTGTGTGTAAGAGGGGATTTGGATGTGATTATTGTTATTTCTTTAGCGCTGATAAGACCTGAGGCTATGCTTATAAAGATAATCTCCCATCTGTGTGTGTGTGTGTGTGTGTGTGTGTGTTTGGTGGGTTTACTCCAGGTCCTCCAAAAACTCGCAATGTAGGCTGTCTTTTAAAATGATCTATGGTGTATGAATGTGTGTGTGTGTGTGTGTGTGTGTGTGTGCTCTCAGAACCGCTCTTTCACTATTTGAATCCTTGAATATGGCCGTACCATTCAGGGAAGAAAAACTCCATAGATGTGATAATCTGGTCATTCAGTACATTCAGGTCGTCAGCTGACTTCATTTTATTGCCACATAACGTTGCTGAGTCTCGACCTGAGTGACTGATTCAACCCCAGATCATAACACTGTCTCCAGAGGCTTGTACAGTGGACACTATGCATGATGGATGCCTCGCTTCATGACACACCCATCACTCTGGAATAAGCTGAATCTGGGACCATCAGCCCAAATTAACTTTTTAAATCGCGCCAAAGTCCAATCTTTATGCTCACTCACTCACTCACTCATCGTCTATACCGCTTTATCCTGTATTCAGGGTTCCAGGGGGCCTGGAGCCTATCTCAGGAGGCTTAGGGCACGAGGCCTGGGAAATCTGTGGGAGGAAACCGGAATACCTGGAGGAAACCCACCAAGGAAACCCCATAAACATGCAAACTCCATGCACACAGAGACGGGAATCGAACCCGGACCCTGGAGGTGCAAGGCTAACCACTACACCACCGTGCCACCTCCATGTTTATGCTCTCTAGCAAATGAATCTTAGCACCAAGTGGTTTTCTGATGCATACATCCTTGTTTAGTCCCGATCCTGTAAATTCTCATCACACTGTGCATGTGGAAATGCTCTTACTTTCACTATTAAACAGAGCTCTGATTTCTCCTGTCACTTTATTTACCATGCATCTTTACTATGTGTTTAAGTGAGCTCCATTTCTGATTTTTTTTCCCCTGACCATATTTCCATCTTTCATGAAGCCGGAGGTCCAACACAGTCTTTCCAGGTTTCAATGACATGTCAGACAGATATTAACCAAATTCCAGTCATTTAAACTCTGCTTAATTTGTTTTGATACTTGCCGATGGCCAGTAATTTGACCCTTCAGAAGTGGAGAAGTTTTTGGATCAGATGGTGTAGATGTATGGATGATTGTCTTTGTAAGGACATTCTTATTTAGTGTACATGCACTAGAAATGAGTACATGTTACACAGCACACATACGATAGCAGACATACGATAATAACCGCGGTTTTTGTATCTGGTTACCATGATGGGTCGGATGGGTTTTTTCCCACAACCTTGTGGTCACTCAGAAATGATCTACCAAAGTAGTGATGTCTTTATGGTGTCTTAAATTATAGCACTGATCTGGTCCTCTCAGTGTGATGAGGGAAGAGTGTCGCATGTGTGTGTGTGTGTGTGTGTGTGTGTGTGTGTGTGTGTGTGTGTGAATGGCCTGAATATGCGCAGCTGAGCCGGCTGTGTGCTCTGTCGCTCACAGGGCTCTCATTTAGCACCGGTGAGAGTGAGAGAGAGAGAGATGTGGCGAGAACTTACAATGGACAGGATAGAGGAGGATATAAAGGAAGCCTTTGTGGCTTTCGGAGGATGAGAACTCCTGGGCTCGCACCCACAGATCCGGAAGGTTCCACACTTTTCCACCCACGAGCCGTGGACCGCCACGAACGTGCTCCATTTTTTAAATGATTCCTCACAAGACGACCAGGAGACTGCTCTCTCTCTCAGCTTCAGTCATTAACGCTTTCTCCAGGTGCACTTTATTCACTCATCAGTCCAGCAGTAAATGTTACCAATTTAAAGATTTTTTTTCCCTGAGCCAAGGATTCATAAGAGGAAGGGCTGAGAGAAGCTCTCCATCCAGTGTTCTTCATCATTAAAACATAAATACACGTTAAATTATATTATTAATATTTAATCTATTCTCCTTAATGCTTTTTAGCTCATTATCTTTCAGGTGGAACAAGTAAAGTACATCAACACTTGTAAACACTAGTAAAAACTCCAGTTATTTCTCTATATAACCCCCTGCTACACTAATGCACTTATCCCAGGGTTTCACTAGTGCTTAGATACCATCAGGGTAGAATGTTTTCTCAGTACGCCGGAGCCAGGATCAGAGCGTCTGCTTCACGTCTGAAACACTGGCCTTCCAGGAACCCCTTTAATACCCCAAACACGTGCAAGTGGTGTTGGTGAATGATTGTGTGTACAGTTCCCACAGACAGATGCATCTCGTCCACAAGTTGGGGACAAGTTATCCATCGATTTTCAAGAATCAGGTGTTCCTAGCAGGTGTACCTGCTATATGTTCATGGGATCATCATTCAAATATTTTCACCGTTCAGATGTTTTACTCGGGCTAAGAGTCTCGTCACCGTACTGTGCTTGAAGTCTGCTATAAATGTCGAATGCCTTCATTCACCAGAAATGTCATCACAAGTCCCGGTTTGACTTGAACGGCCACTTTTTACATAACCATGGTGGCTTGTATGAAAGATTCCCTGTTCTTGTCAATCACATGCCTTTATTTAGACAGTTTATATAAAAGAAGCTCATTCTAAAAGAAAACAATGTTCACAGACGTTGATAGATTTAGAATTTCTGTCCCTAGACATGAATTGTCTAAAGGAAAAAAACGAACAAAACCAGCATGTTTAAAGACAGTCAAATGATACTAGTCAAAAGTGTTAACCAGACTGAAACCCAATAATATCCATGTTAGATAATGATAATGATAATAATATAATCATCATCATCATCAACAACAACATCTTATATGGCCATAAACTAATCACTAATGGTTAAGCATTAAGTCTTACCATGCTATCGCATTTACTAGCCTGTGTATGTCAATAACTGTTACAAGATCCGCCATCCATCCACTGATGAAATAAAACACTCTGTAGAAACCTGAGTAGACTAAAAAGTAGCATTAACCAGCTAGACCACTGATGATGATGATGATGATGATGTGTAAGGCTAAAGGAGCAGCTGCCGAAGGAATTGTAGCCACCATGTTTACCCAAGTTTGTGGACAGTTGAACTTTTGTCATCACAAAGTAAAATTTTGGAATCTTGATGAGTTAGTTTTAACCACATGATTTTGTTATCTGCCTCATTGCTCCACGCTACGTTGCTCACTTGCACTGTTGTAAATCAGCACTTCCACTTTTCACTCTTGCCCCGCGTGTGACCGTTAGGTGAAAAGGACGTGTCTATCACGGCTTCCCCACGCCTCTGGAAGCTCCTCAGGGGGTGAAGCAGGCTGTAGAGGTTTAGACACGACCAGCAGTGATGATGCTGAAAAGCAGGATTTCCCTAAACAGGAACCTTCTCCCCCTCAGACTCCCCCTCAGCACGGGAGGGAAAATGGAGGAAGCGCAAAGGTGGAGGCTGAGGGTCCCAACAGGAAACTGAGAGGTCCTCCAAGATCTTCTGGAGGGTCAGCACGCGCTTCCCTCCCCTCGCTGTCGCCTATTGTTAACATCCAGTGGAGCCATTTGCGCTCGTTTCCTCAGGAGCTATTCCTGACCCAGCCTGCTTTTCTCCTCCTTAAATGAGCGATTGTGTCAGGGTTTTTCCTCCGTCTCCCAGGAGACAAGTATGACAACAAATCCATTCATATACTCTGCTGCAAAGCAAGGTGATAAACTTTTGGTAATTTTTGCAGGTCTTGTTGTAATGCTCATGATCCAGTCTGAAAGCTTTCAACGTGGACTTTTCTATTGTTTGAGTCAAACAGTTTAGTCTCTTAGTTATTGATCAGCAGGTTGGAACTTAACCTCCAGCACCGCCAAGCTACCACAGTTAAGCAGGGCCCTTAACCCTATCTAGCTTCATGGAACTGGGATCAGAGTGCAGGGTCAGCCAGGATGACCCTGCACTCTGATCCCAGTTCCATTACAGGTGATATCTGAAAAAATCACTGTTCTGCAAAGTATATGTGGCAAATAATTGAATCTTGAGCCATGTTGTGGGGTCACAAGAATGATCCAGGGTCAGTTGGTGCAGCAGGTACTGCATTTTAAATATCTGGGGGAAGATATCGACATGACTTGACCTTCACACAACATTCTAACACAGTGTACAAAAAAGCACAACAACGCTTTCACCTGCTGAGGAAATTAAGAGCAATTCAGGTCAACAAAGATATTTAATCACTGGTTTACAATTGTTTGATTAAATCAATCCTTACTTTCAGCATGACATCCTTAGTACAGTTTTCTCACCGTCAAATAAAGAACAAAATTGTCTCATATAATCATTCAGGCCAGTAAAATAACTGGACCACCCCAGAGTTCTCTGTCTGAACTACACAGCTGCTCAGTGATGAGGAAAGCGACGCTGGTCACTGAGGATCCGTCTCATCCCCTACATAGTTCATTCATGTTATAGACATCAGGCAGGCGCTACAAAGTCCCATTTACTTGGAAAACCATTTACAACAAATCATTGATTCCCAGTGCAATAACCGCTAAGAACAGTAAAAAATAGATTTTTGTTTTGTGCATTTTTTTTACTTGTGTTTTTATTGTGCATAAATTATTGGAGCCTGTCAAAGAAGAATTTCTGTCGCTATCTGGGACAGACAATAAAGCTTATCTCATCTTATCTTATCTTATCTTATGATAGGGGCAAAATATTGCAAAATTTGGTTGGAACACACCTCTTTACCTCAGTTACCACAGGCTAGCTAGCTTAGCTTTAGTTTAGCTAAAATGTTAAGGTGGCCAATGCTAATTAATATGCTAACGTTGCCTCGCATTTGATTGAACGCTGTTATTCATTTTCTACAAGTCTGATGATGCATAGTACTTTTGCAGCTGTCACTCAAATCGATCGTATTCCTAATCATGTATAAATTTATGGCTTAATATAATTTTAACTGATGAGTTATGAGTAAAAATTCTCCCTGTACAGTTTTCATGAACGAGAAATCTAGCAATTGAGACCAAAACCGTTTTTTTCACCCAGTGGTCATTCGTGGAACTGCATGTTTTTCCACTTTCACATGGGCTTCGCTTTTCAGAACCGTGGTGGCCTAGAGTTCAGATGAAACAAGAAAATCCTGCAGAAAATGCTAATCTTTGTTTTAGGGGTTTAATTAATCACATTGTAGATACATGTATGGTAATCACTTTTATACCTGAGTTTAATTGTGAGAACCGAAAAAGATAATAAAAGGATGCCAATACACGCTATTGCATGTGTATAAATATTTTAATACAATATTTATATATTTAATATTTATTTCTTTTTTAAAATGTGTTTATATCGCAACATACTACAACACAAACTTTTTTATATCTTCTGTTTCCTCCTGATCTCAGGGAAGAAAATATGCTTCCACTTGTACTATTTTCTAGTACATGTAACGTTCACACAATGCTGATGCAACAATTTTAGATATTGAAAAATTACCATATGAAATAAAAAAAATGTTCCAAATGTTTGGCTTGTCTCAGTTTAAATGTTGTGTGCACTTTAGAGTTGTCATGATACCACTTTTTTCGTTTCTTTTCCATACCGATACCGATACTGAATCCTTTAGTATCACACGATACCACTCCTCATTAGATATTTGTTGCTTTAAGAAAACAACTTTCTAAAACACATTTAAATAGGTTTACAGGGAGAAAATGTATGGGTCAAAGCATAAAAATATATGCTTTTACCTAAAAAAAAAAAAATCTGACGCAAAGGATGCAAAAAGCAGCAATATTATAAAGTACAAATAATAATGAAATCATTTAATTTCACCCTTGTTTGCTTATAAATAGTTTAATTCAACATGACGTGCTTTTAACCTTTCAGTAAAGTGTTTATCCTCACAGTTATGGTGGATCTAGAACCTTCCCTGAGACCACTGTGCATGAGCCAGGAATCAGCCCTGGATAGGATGTGTCGGCGCATCACAAGACCCTGTTCACACACTCATTCACACCTAACCGAGCCAATCCACTTCCTGATATTTTTTTTGGAAAGTGGAAGGAAACTGGAGAAACCCAGAGTGAAACCCTGTGAAGAACGCTGTGTTTATTCAGGATTAACCCCCATCACCCTGGAGCTGCCAGGTTTCTTCTCAACCGTGACTTCTTAGATGTTAACCTCCTTGAAACATATTGCAATGTTTATTGGATGTTCGGTTAACCAGGAAGAGATTTCATGACGTCCTGATGTGTGACTCTTGTTTCTTTCACCTTCTCATTCCGTCTTTGCTATAAACACATTTGAAACCCCTCATGTGATGGAATTCACAGTCATGTAAAGACAGTCTGGTCTTACACTTTCGCCTACAGCTCAGACGTTCAGGGTGTGTTTTCACAGCTCATTCAGGAGTGACACACACCTCCATTCATATAGAGAGATGAAAGCGGGCAGCGGCCACACCTGGGCCATCAAAACACACTTTCAGCCATTCAGCTGCCTGACGAGAGCCGCCGCCGCTGCTGCTTAAGCCTTATTCAAATCCATTCAGCACATACAGCTGAGCGCCTCGTCCTTCACATCTTCATGGAGAGTTTACATAGGTGTGGTGACTCTTACATATTTAAGCACTTTGTTTACTTACTGTATGGGTTTAAACAAATCTCAGACATGCTCGAATAATTAACTAGAACAACTTCCTGTTATCTCGGTATTGGACACATTTTTTTGTGTGTATAGTTTTATTATCAGATAATTTGGTTATTCAATATTGTATTTCTAGACATTATGTGTAATAATGTGGAAATAATCCTGCGTTTGCTTTATGAAAAATGATTTGAAGAAATGGAAAATCAGTTCAACTGTATATACAAGTGGCGTTCGAGTGTTCAAATTTCTAGCGAATGAAATCTGACACTTAAATCTGACACAGGCACAGTACAGTGATGAGACTCTGGGCCGCAGCACAACATGTGAATGGTGCAAACATTTTTAAAAAGGCCGTATGATACCGGCCGAGGTGGCTCGGAGCCCACTGCAGTCGCTCCCATGAACATTCAGCGAGTGGAACACCTGATCCTTGAAAATCAATGGATAACTTGTTGCCAGCAACAAGTTCTGTGGGAACGTGCACACTACAGGAACTCGGCTTGGAGTTATTGGCACATCCCCCGTACAGTTCTGACTCCTCTCCAAGCCATTTCCAAATATTTGTGCCATTAAAAGAGTTCCTGGGAGGCCAGCGTTTTAGACATGAAGCAGGCAACCCGATCATGGCTCCGGTGTACTGAGAAAACGTTCTACCTTCATGGTATCTAAGCACTAATGAAACACTGGGATAAGTGCATTAGTGTAGCAGGGGAGTCTATAGAGAAATAAAGGGCGTTTTTTTTTTTTGTCTCATAAATCTCATTTTCTTTTACTCTGCACAATCAAAAGTCCCGGTTTGACTTGAACACCCAGCATATTTAAAAACATGCAATAATCACTGCTTAGGGAATTTATTTATTTATTTATAAAATGAATTAAATTAAGAATGTATGATTAGCAGACGTAAAATTTTATTTTACGTAAAAGATATTAAACTTTCTGAATACATCACGTCGCCATTATTAATACAATAATGAAGTACAAAATATGACAACAAATGAGAAGTCTGTTTAACCAGGCATTATGTTCACAAACTGTCTGTGTGTTTGTTCCTTTCAGTTATCACAGAAATGATCGAAAAATTTAATTCTTGAATCTTTTACTACAACAAGATGAATGGCTGTTTTTAAAAAAAATCCCATTTAAAACAGAATTGAATTAGTGTTGCCCCTGTTAAATGGACGACGTCACACTTGAACCTGATTGTGTCAGGAAGCGGCACATGCGTGTCCTGATCATCAGTGTGTGTTGTGTTGACTGACAGCCTCGTCGGCTTTAAAGTCTATTGTGGTGTCCATTTGTCAGCAGTGTTCTGCTATTAGCCTAACGAAGTGTCTGGTTCATCTTGCCAGTGGAGCAGACGTCATGCTTTAAGGCTCCACACACACAGTGGGCTGATCAAAACGGAGAATATGTTTCAGTAAAGAGTGTGTATACGTGACGTACATGAGGGTGTGTAAGGTTAAGTTTATTCAGATTTATTCAGATGCCATATTGAAAATTTCTTGCACTCATTTTCACCTATAAATGGATTAAATTAACAGGATTAATGGGATTAAATGAAATAAAGGAGTAAGCTGTAAAATAAAAAAAAGAAAAAGTGACAAAATGAAAAACTGTAAAATCCGAGAAACAGTCGAACCTGATTAACGCACACATGCTAGACGCGATGTTAGGTGCAGTTTGTTTATGACGTGTCGTGGTGTTCGTTGTTTGGTTGTGAAAGCTGCGGAGGAAGCAGATGAAAGGAGCCCGTGATGGTGTTAAACACGGCCCGAGCTGCGTGTAGCTCATTCACTGCCGAGTCAATACACATCGCCGATGTCCTCTTTCTCCCAGCAGGAGTTAGAGAGTGTTTTGTGAGCTCCAGCTTGGCGACTGCGGATGAGAGCTGGAAAGAAAGACGGAAGGAATGAAACCTATGCTAGAGGGACGTGTTTTGGTTCCTGGAGCGTTTGCTCAGGCAAAAACAAAACAGAGATGCAGAATTTTGAAAACTTTGAGAACTAAAGGAAAGCTCAAATAAAAGTGTGGGCCCTTGAGCAAGGCCCCTATCCCTCAATTGCTTAGATGTAAAAACAACAACAACAACAAAAAACAAGATAGTCGCTCTGGATAATGGTGTCTGCCAAATGCTCAAATGTATATGTTAGTCTATAAACACTGATTGGCAAAACAAAAAGGTCACCATTTTTCAAGGGTCAAATTATTGGGCTGCAGTAAGCAAAGAAAACAACTAAGAAGATTTGAAATTCCTGGAACTGGGGAAAAAGTATTATTGGGAAAAAAAAAATGGAGATGGAGATCACTTAGACACTAAAAGTGCACACAATGTGATGAACACTCACAGGATCGGCACTAAACAGCTGTGTGTCCATTAGAAAACCACTTGTTAGCGAGACTCAACGGAAGAAAAAGCTTCAGTTTACCAGAGAGCATGCCGATAAGACTTTTGGAGCAGTGAAAAAAAGATCATGTGATCTGAGTACAGTTTGAGTCTATTCCAGAGTGATGAGCGTGTCAGGTTAAGAAGAAAAGCATATGAAGCGATGCACCCATCATGCATAGTGTCCACTGTACAAGCTGTCATTTTAGTTAAAGCAACTGTTGTTCAACATCTCTTGAACATCTCTTCCTCCGACAAGATCTACTAGTTTCAATCGCCATTGTCTGTAGTACAACAAAAACTCACCAGCGAGTCGTAATGAGGTTCAGCACAGTGGTATAGAAATCTCAACGCCAACTAGTGGTTTGACAACACAGACGCACCAGCGCGCGGCTATAAACGCTCACAGCACACACTCAGCATAGACTTGACACAGAAGCATAAATCAGAGTTTAAAGTATGTTATAACAGCTCAGGCTCGAAAAGAAGGCTATGAATGATATTTCGTATTTCTGTGAGTTCACACAGTGTTTTATTTAAACACAAGGAACAAAAGCTGAGCAAAACTTTCCTACCATAAAAAAAAAAAAAAAAAAACTAAGCAGTGATATCAAATCAACACCAGCAGGAAATTAAACACCGCTGCGTATCTGCAGATTAGTTACACTATACTTACATCTGTGTACGTTTTAGATCGATCATCATCCTGACATATTTACATGTTAAATCTGTAACACGCACTAGACAGGCCAGAGTTTTGAGGAAGGAATCGGTGATTTAGCTAGCTGTTAGCTATTTTTTTATTTATTTATTGCTAAGAAAAGACTTAGCACTTTGTAGATTGAACAGTGACGTTATGACCTCTCGCCTAGAAAAAACGTTTGAACGCAGCATGAAGCAATCAATCGGGTTTCCTGCAGAGCTCCGTCCTATTGTAAAAAAAAAAAAAAAAAGAAAAAAAAAAAAAAGAAAGAAAGAAAAAAGCAGTATACAAATAAAATCAAACTCAACACCAACGATTTGAGCGCAACCTTGCAGAATCGATTCAATTATCATTGAACTTATTTGACTGAGCGTTCGGTTAACCAGCTTACCTCAGATTCAACCGAATTACCATCGGAAAAAATTGGCACCCTGATGAAATTACTCTCTGAGGCACTTAGGTTATTGTTTAGTAATATATCCTAAAGAACACCGTGGAACTAATACATAATCTTCAGATCTTCAGTACTGTGGAAAAGTCTTAGCACCCCATTTTGAAAAAAAAAAAAATACAAATTTGGTATTGAATAATAAAAAATATATAAATATATAAACTTTTCCATCCACAATAAAAAAACAAAAACATGTTTGGAATATCTTTGTATAGCAGTAAGAGACGCAACATATTACATAATACTTCACTTACGTATTAAGGTTTTAGGTTTATTTGCGAAAACAGAATCTGTAGTAGATACTTGAATATACTGTATATTTAATATAATAAAAATATTATATATGACATTATTATATATTTATGTTTGTGCATTAAACATATACTGTAGTATGCATTATATTAATATAACATTTTAGATTATTATTATATATAATATATTCATATCATAAAATTATTTTCAGATATTCCTTACATAACATTACAGTATACATGGAGACGTTCGCCAGGCTTTCTAAAGGACAGGGACCTCATTTCCCCTCTCGTCCGTTCCACCCACTCAGCATTCAGCATCACCAGTATAATAATCACCGGCCTGATCATCGGTCACCGTCTCTACCTATTTCTCAGATGCATGAATGATTCAAAGGTCAAATGCTCATGTACAGGGAAAACAGTCGTAAGGGAAGTCTGGAGAACTATTCCTCAGGACTACATTAATCATACAAAACATCTGGCTCTTTGGAAGCAAAATCTGGTGGGTGGAGACGTTTGCACAGTACTGCATACTGTAGTGCATGATAATAAATACAGCGATTTTTCTCTGTGATACAGGAACACCCGAAATACACACTTCTTTGCTAAAGTTTTGGCACCCCATGCAGCAGAAAATCCTTTTAGCCTCACAGACTGTAAATGTAACGACATTGACGTAATGTTCTTAAGTTTCCATCTTCCGCTCATCGATACCCCTGTCTTTGAAGCACATGTTTAAGTGACTGTGAGATCCGTGAAATAGGCGTAAAAGCCCAGATCCGATTGCCGTCCCAAATCATTTTACGACATCCCTGAAAATATCCGTGGAGATTCCGGGTGCGTAATGTAACCAGAGACTTCTGAAGGCCACAATCCGACACCTACGCGTTTGAGGTTTAAAGTCTCTCCAGCTGCTCCTGAGTGACGGCTGAACAGGAGGAAAAACATCATATGTGAAAAACATGTGCACTGCAAAACCTGAGCAGGACCTCAGCAGAAGGTCTTGAGATGGTTGTTTGCCTTTCAGAGCCATAATTGAATTTTCTGACCTGATGTTCGTGCTTTAGACTCGGCTCCTTTCTGTCACCCGAAGCCCTGAGTACACAAAGATTCTTTAAATAAGGTTTTTTTTTTTTTTTTACTGCATGTAACATGTGTTTCCTGTGCACATTATTCAGTCCTGCACTGACGGGTAAACAAATAAACAAGCCTAAAACAACACTAAGGCAACACTGACTTCTGGGCCACACACACAGACACACACACACAGACACACATACACAGACACATTCTGCTTTAAAGGAGGCATATGGTTCTGAACACACACATGCATGCATTTGTGTGGTCTCAGTGGGTTTCTCTCTATATATAACACACTGCAAGAATAATAATTACACTGGAGCATGGTATAATTTTAATTTCTATTTATGATTATTTGAGTGGACAGAGAACAATTTCCAGCTTAAAATGAGGCAAAAATCATTCAGAAACGTGTCTACACCATTTTGTTATATTACATTTTTTGTACAGTCCAGCGTCTCTATTCTCTCTTATATTTCATAACACAATTTAGTAAAATTTGCTTTATATTGCACTTTTTACAGTAGATACTGTCACAAAACATTTGGGTGGCAAATTAGACCCATTACGGACAAGAGGGAAAAATGCATTGCGCATACATGCATTTACACATTTCCTGGACATTTCCATTTATTTAAATTAAAATGTGTCTGTTTTCGTCTACATTTGTATAGATAAGGTTTCTATATTTCTTATACATTCAAAAAAATTTTTTACATACTGGTCTATTTTCTACAGCTATGTTTCTATAGCTAAACTTATTCTTATTTTGTTCCACTATTTATTTCTCGTTAATTGTTTTTAAATTTTTAAGGTCATGGGCGGTCGTTTAAGCATTTCACTGCATCTCGTACTGTGTATGAGACAAATAAAATTTGAAATAAAATCAGAATTTGAATGAGAAAAATTGTATACAATAAATTACAGTATGAAGCGTGTTTAAAGTGTGTTTAAAAGATGTTCTGTGTGAGTCTATTCTGTAAGAGTCGTGTTATTTTTTATTCTGTCCTGAAACCTTGTTTCACTTTCAACTGATTTGTCCTAATTTGCACTCGGATCAACTTTAATGTGTTTTTGCCCTAAATATGACCTAAATATTTTTTTTCCAGAGACTATCTAACATTTTAGCTTCCACTCCACCCAATACACACCCTTACATTTCCAATGCACACACACACACACACACACACACACACACACACACACACACACACACACACACACACACACACACACACACACACACACAGCTTCCTCTGGCTCATAATCTTCATCTGTGCTACAAAAAATTAATCTCCAAATGACACATTTAATAACACTCATGTTATTGCACAACTGTTTTATGACACATCATTATAAATACTTATATATTCAACACACACAAAAACAAACAGTTTCCCTTCATTTACAGGGAAATGGTTGGTGTGATGCAGCCTGACCTGAGGCTGAAGAACTGTTGATTATTTTCCTCTAACAGCACACCATGAGGTGCTTTATTCCTCTTATTCCACAATTTCTATTAAATGAATAATAACACAATAACACATTGTAAGTTTTAGATATACTTTGTTATATTTAATGTTAGTCTCTAAACAACAAATTAATGTTAGTCACTCCCTCAACTCCCCATCCCACCCTATCACCCCCCCCCCCCTACACACACACACACACAGACTGTATCAGTGGACATTCATAATGACTTTATAAACGTCCACTGATACTGGAGACTTCTTCCAGGAATGATAAAACATTCTTCACTGAAAACTAATAAATTAGACTTAAGTATAGCTTTTTTTTTTCCGGGAATCTCTAGATCTTTATACCAGTGTGAGTTTTTCATCCGAACACAGCAGCAATGGGGTGCCAATACTTTATACAGGACATCGAATAGACTATAGTTAGTGACTGTACTTTTGCAAACTGTTTTACATGGTGTGTGTACCTGAAGAAAATAACTAATATCAGTTTGTATATATGTGTCTGTGATAACTAATCAGATTTACAATATATACTAAAATTGAGCATCATTATATTTCATTAGTATTTATTTTTGACGTATTTCAATATGACATTTAAACTTTTTGAGCTTCAATAATGGAATAATAACTTCATTACTGAAGCTCAAAAGTAACAACCTCTTCTGATAATCTTCAGTAATAACCTCTTCTGCCAAAAACTTGTCTTTCACTCGTCACTCTTTTAACCAAATCTAATGAAACCTTTCATTATTTTGCTTTTATTTTCACATAGTCATGGATTCAGGTTTAAACTGTACAGCAGCACATTATTAGGGGTGAATAAGACAGACAGACAACAGACAGACAGACAGACAGACAGACAGATAGATAGATAGATAGATAGATAGATAGATAGATAGATAGGACAGACAGACAGACAGATACTTTATTGATCCCAAAGTGTTGCTATGAGAGGAGGATGAGTCGGATCAGAACCTCCAACCCAAAGTTCATTACTGCTTAATTTGGCTTAATGAAGAAGATAAAGGGATCAGCATTTGTTTTAAAACTCATAAGCAGGATAAGTACAAGCTGTGATTTAAGAGACTGTAGGATTTAAGCTGATGATGTACATTTCTGGTTAAACCTCAAGATTCCAATGAACTACATTCGGTCTTGTGAGAAACTTGTGCTGTTCCCACTTTTCCATGAAGAATGCATTGAGGAAGTCTTGCAGATTTCTCTAAAAATTGACCTTATATTTATTGACTTATTATATGAGTGAGAATAATTTTTTGAACCTTTCATAATGTAGGTATGATGAAACATGAAGTGACGTCCTTCTTCAGCACAGTCGAGGTGCTTTTGTGGGTATTTTTATACCGTATAATCCAGGCACTCACACTACTGGGAGTTCTTCCAGACCGCAGATTACTCCATTGTGAGTGTAGTGACAGAACCGGAAACACGGGAGCAGCACCAAGAAGAGTTGCGCAAACCTGCAGACATCAAAAACTCTAACTGCATTTATTGTACCCGGCTTTAATAAAGCAGCACTTGGAGTCTCTTATATTTTTCAAATAAACAAATTTATATCTGCTGGTGAATAAAATTCCTTTTTATTTACGTTCTTTTCTATATCTTTGTATTGTCTGTGGCATTAATTCCTACTCGTATATATTTTCCAATATTGTCTTTAGCACTCATTTTAATTCAACTATAATAAAACACAAGTGAAGATGATTTGTGATTGTATACAAATATACAAGTTTTTGTAAAATGAGATTCTGTATTAAACATGTCCACCTCCATTCATTAAAAGAAATGGCAGGAGTTTTTGGAAAAGCCACACAGACACACACGGGTTTCGTGCACAGACTGTTTCGGGCCGGTCGAGGAGCCGAAGGGAAACCGGTGTGTAACGTGCATTTCCTGCAAGGACTCTTGTTTTGAGTTTGGACAATGGCCGAGCTAACTGCTAGGGGTGAAACCGGAAAGCTACGTACATTACCCAATGCTAAAGACATTCCAGCAGTGTTTTATAGCATCAAACACATCACAACACAACACGATACACACTAAGGAGTTTTCAGTGGAATAAACATTTTTTTATTTACAGATCATTTTATAGCAGTTGATCATGAGCAAATGATAAATTCATGAAGGTTAGCTACCTATTACATTCCATATATGTCTAGACACACACACACACATACACACAGCAGCAGTCTGTCATTTGTAAAAGCTGGCGCTTATTAACTCGGCCTCCTCCAACAGCATTTGTCAGTTGCCATCTGGCATTCCCCCCCCCAAACACACACACACACACATCACTCTTTAATCAAGCTGCAACACTTCTTTTTCAGCTAACACCCCCATAAGACCCCCCGCCCCCTCCCCAACAGTCTGATCCCCAGTGATGAAGACGACAGGTAACTGCTCAGTAGGAGACACTGGGACAGCCCCTTATCTATGTATGACCAAGTGCTTAAAAAATTATGGAGGACTTAATTTGCCAAAGTTGAGAGCAAATGTCTCTTGTAAGTAGTGCAGACCACCCACTAAACTTCCTCCATCAGCTCCGAGTCCCCTAAGGAGTCCACATGAGGTCTATGAGACGTCCTACGATAGTGTCTGGAACGCAGCTGTCTGTGGGCTCTGATCTCTGGAAGCGATGCCAAAGAGCCTGGCACTAAGAACCAGAAAACCTCGGGGCGTTCAGATCCGCACCGATGTGCTCATCAAAAAGGGAGCAAGTCAATAAAAAAGAGCAGTCTCTTAAGACCTTTTGGTGCGATAACCAAGCAAGAGTCTATGGTTGCTTGTCCAAGATCAGTAGGTTTACCATCAAGTTGCGAAGGTTCAAACGAGATGACTTCCTCTCGTAAAAAAAAAAAAAAAAAAATCCCTGTACTTCACACCTTAGTGGCTAGAGATTGTGCTTCAGTCTTTTGCGAAGAGAGAGAGCTTGCCGGGCTTGGTTGGAGCTCCTTTTTCAGGTTCAGGAGGCACAAAAACTGGGATCTGAAGCGCAGGTCGAAGAAAGCATAGAGAAACGGGTTAAGGCAGCTGTTGAGATAAGCGAGGCAGGTGGCATAAGGATGAGCATACAGCAGGAAGTTGAGCATGGAGCAGGAATCAGACACGACTCCGAGGTAGGACAGGGCATCCATGCTCTTCAGAAGGTGGAAAGGCATCCAGCAGGCAGCGAACACCACCACCAACGTCGTGATGATCTTCAGGAGGCGCCGCTTGCGCTGGTCCTCCTTGCGGAGGTTCTTGTTGAAGTGTCGTGTCACGGTGCAGCCGATGAAGCCGTAGCACACCATCATGGCCAGCAATGGGATCAGGAACCCAAAAGCCGTGGACGAGATGCCCAATCCGGCGATCCAAAACCTCTCATTCTCGTTGCTTGAGACAAGGCTGAAATCCATGGCGCAGGAGGTATGGTTGCTCTCCTTGTCATGCAGGGTGGTGCGGAACAGCAGCGTGGGTGACGCCAACAAGCCTGAGAAAACCCAAATGGCGGCGAGCGATAACCTCATCCGTCCACGGGTTCGGAGCTGCGAGCTGCTCAGAGAGCGCACGATGGCCAGGTATCGGTCCAAGCTCAGGCAGGTGAGGCAAAAGACACTGGCGAACATATTGAGCATCACTACATAGCTGCTGATCTTGCACAGGGCCACACCGAACGGCCAGTGATATCCCAACGCTGTGTACACGGCCCACAGTGGCAGGGTCACCACGAACGTCAGGTCTGCCATGGCCAGGTTCCCGATGTAGACATCCGCCGCTCTGCGCTTGCTCTCTGCCTTCCAGACGATGAAGATGACCACGCCGTTACCCGAAAGGCCCAGGATGAAGATGAGCATGTAGAGGACGGGGATGAGAGAGTACGAGACTGGCAGTTCTTCATACTCGCATGAGTTGTTCAGGTTTTCCATGTCATAGTAATCAGGGTAGTCGTACGTACTGTTGTCCATGATGCCTTCAAGTGTCTCAAAGATGTTTGAGAAAGTTTCAGAAGTTCAGTTTCAAAGTGTGAAGCTCACAAAGCACAAGAGCTCCTTTTTTCAAGTCAGTCCAAGTATGAATGCGCTCTGAGAGCGACACAGCGGCTTTTTAAAGCCCCCTAACCCCGGCAACCCTCCTCCCTCCTCCCTCCTCCCATTTCTCGCTGATTGTTCCCGCCTTCCTGCCTGCCTCCTTTACTTTCTTTATTGTAAGCTCCAATATTTTGCACATTGGACAAAATTCTTCATTCTTACTTCATTTGATAAAGCTGTAAGGAAATAATGTTATATATATATATATATATATATATATGTATAGATTGTTAATGTAAAAATGCAAATTAAATAAATGTATAAAAAATACAATAGGGTGCAATTAACTTTTGTATTATTTTATTATTAGAAAAAACAATAAACCATATGTTTCCCATCAGCAGTTTTGTCCTAAAAAAAAACCTTAATTAATCATTTGTTCTTTCTTTAAACTCTTTGTCATGTGATAATTAAAAACAAACTTGTACAAATGGACGAGGGGACTTATGGGTTGTTGCCAAAGCAAATTGTAAATTCGAAAAGCCCGAGAGTGGATTTGTTAGGGCAAGTCGGGACGTGTGGTTTTTGCCCCATAGAGATAACCTCGGATTATAATAGCCGATGGTTGACGTGTGAACGACGGTCTATTCAGAAAAAAACTTCTCCCCATTTCCATGCCAATGCCACCGGCAAACACACAGCATTACACTTGTGGAAATGTCAGTTTCATTGCATACCTGCCTGAACAAGACCAGAGGATTTCTCTTCAGCAAAACAAACAGAGAAAGGACAAACAGTGTCTTTAATTGTGAGGAAATGAAGTCTTTTAATAATAAATGGAAGGGGAAAGCAGAAGTGCTGGTTCCCATACTGTACTTACCCTATAAAATTATGAGAAAAAAAGTGGGTGTGAATGAATAAATAAATAAATAAATAAATAAATAAATCCATGTTCATGACAGGAGTACTGTACATGTATAGAGGTTAATGACATTATAATTAAAATAAAATAATACAAACTGCAATATCCAAACACGCATCCAAAACCTGTTGTATATTAGCGGGTGTAAAATACTAAAGTTGTTCAAACAAAATATCTATTGCATTTTTTTTCCCGAATTTTTATTTTGAATACAAGTACATTTCCATAGTGTTTAAAGGTATAGACTCATCATTTGCTTAAACTTCTTGTCCTAAAGAAGCCTTGCAGGTTACACAACTCTGTGTGAGGAACGCGAGAGAGAAAGCGAGACAGAGAGAGAGAGAGAGAGAGAGAGAGACAGAGAGAGAGAACAAGAGAGAGACAGAGAGACTGAGAGAGAACGAGAGAGAGGGACAGAGAGAACGAGAGAGAGAGAACAAGAGAGACGGAGGGAGAGAGAGAGAGAGAGAACAAGAAAGAGACAGAGGGAGGTAGAGAGAATAACAGAGAGAGAGAGAGACAGAGGGAGAGAACGAGAGAGAGACAGAGAGAACGAGAGAGAGAGAGAGAGAGAGAGAGAGACAGAGGGAGAGAATGAGAGAGAGACAGAGAGAGAGAGACAGAGGGAGAGAACGAGAGAGAGACAGAGACAGAGGGAGAGAATGAGAGAGAGACAGAGAGAGAGACAGAGGGAGAGAACGAGAGAGAGACAGAGAGAACGAGAGAGAGAACAAGAGAGAGACAGAGGGAGGTAGAGAGAATAACAGAGAGAGAGAGAGAGAGAGAGAGAGAACAAAGAGAGAGAGAGAGAGAGAGAACAAGAGAGAGGGGGAGAGAACGAGAGACTGAGAGAGAGGGCGGGAGAGAGGGAGAAAGGGAGAGACAGAGAGAGAGCAAGAGAGAGAAAGAGGGTGAAAGAGAGATTGTCTCCGTCACTAGAGTCCATAACCAAAAAACCGTAACCTGTCTGGCCACCTGATCATATATAAAAATCTCTTATCTCAATTATTAAAAACAGAGAACATACCAAAGTGGATCCTCGGAGATAAAACCAGACAA
Source organism: Clarias magur (assembly GCA_013621035.1). Taxonomy (NCBI): domain Eukaryota; kingdom Metazoa; phylum Chordata; class Actinopteri; order Siluriformes; family Clariidae; genus Clarias; species Clarias magur. The sequence goes on from QNUK01000150.1 coordinate 1,176,571, forward strand.
ACATGAAGCAGAAGAGGAACATCTGGTTTTAGAAAGAGAAATGTCACATTTTTGAAGAGGATATTACGTATCTGGAGAAATCTACAGAAAAAAGGTTAAAGCTGTGACCGGCTTTATTGTTTTTTTATTCTGCTGATTTTATGAGTTTATGAAGTATGGAGCAAAAGAAGACAGGATGAATGTTCTTTGGTTCAGGACATGAATGAGAAAGCCTTGATATAATCGCTGGTTTCTGGCATTAAGCCTTTAAACTCCAACATGCTGTGCACCGCGTGTAGATTTCCCTAGAGTTCCATTGCAGTTATTTGGATAAGGGGTGTTCAAGTCAAACCAGGATTTCTGGTCATGAAGGTGTAAAACTGATTCAAGCACAGTACGGTGATGAGAATCATCACTCAACATTTGAGCGGTGCAAACCATCAATTAAAGAAGGCCGTACATCTGTGAATGATGATCCTGGCCGAGGCGGTTTACAGCCCACTGCGGTCATTCCCGTGAACATTCAGCGAGTGCAACACCTGATCCTGACCTCGCACCAAGCCATTTCCATGTGTTTGGGACATTAAAGGATTTCCTGGGAGACCAGCATTTCAGACGTGAAGCAGACAGTCTGATCACAACTCCAGCGTACTGAGAAAACTTTCTACCTTGATGGTACAAGCACTAGTGAAACACTGGGATAAGTGCATTAGTGGAGTAGGGGATTATATAGAGAAGTAAAGGGACTTTTACTAACATAACTGTGTTCTGTTATTCTGTACAATTGAAAGTCCTGGTTTTACTCGAATGTCGCTCACAAATGAGACGGTTACCTTATTGTCCTTATCTCAAAAAGACACAGAAATGCATTACACAGTGCTCAGAAGCCAGACACAGACCACTGCTAAAGTGAGAAAAAAAAGAGTAAAAATGTCAAAAAAATATATTGTT